>CM076581.1:1657238517-1657669708 GCA_034641835.2 Pinus albicaulis
GATTTTGAAGACAGAATGAACAGTACTTGGTTGTGGATATCAAACAAAGCGAGATTGCTAAAGATGAGTTATCAAGAAACCTAATCACATTCGAGCTTCAAATTAAAGGAAAACCTAAAAGTGTTCATCAGATACGTTGCCTCCACCGCCATACTTTGAGGCAAATTGATTCCTCAACCACCGCAGTGCCACCTATTGCCTCAGAATGCTCAATCAGAGGATAAATTTATTGAACAAGATTAGATATTATGCCTCGGAACAACCAAAGAAGTTATTTCTGCACCAGATTTAATGACAGATTGTTTGCAGAGTAACCCTAATAGTACGCAGAACCTCAAATGTCAACAAAAGCTCCTCCCTAGCTTACTTCATAAGTATAAGCGCATTAATGCAGTGGAACACCTGTATAAATTCTTCATCGAGCCTCCCAGGCCAGGAAGACATTAATTCTGCATTAATTGTATTTTGAGATCTTTTTATTAGATCTCACCTCCTCATCCTTCTATAAATACTCCAGAAGAAGATGAGTGAGGGGTTGGATTAGTTGGTTGTCAATGTAATTGCTGAAGTGTTGTAGCTGTTTCTGAGTGGAAAACTCTTGACTGTAAATAGTGGTTTCATGGGCTCTTGGAGCTCTGCTTGTAACAGATAGGTTAGATTGTGAAAAGAGATGGATTAAAACACTGGATTTGAAGATTGTAACCGGTTTGAAACAATCAATACAAGTTGATTTATGGGATCCTGGTCTATGCTGATGGTGATGTTATTCTCCCTTTATTCTCTTTTGTTCTTTCCAATTTGTTTTATTTTCCATTGTAAAGAGTTTTAAACATTGTTAGGATCTAGTGTATATACGGTAACCTTCTCACGGTAGAAACCTTTATTTAAATGTTTCTTTCTACGTATTTATTTGAGAATGATTAAATTCGATGCAAAATCTGGATATCACATTTCCTCATCCACTAATCCTTGTTGAGATGTATTTTAAATGTTGCTTTCATATATGTTGTGTAAGGAATGAATTGAGGAAACAAAAGGTTAACCACTGATCCTTTCTTGTTTGCTCAACTGTTGTTTCCTTAGAGGATGTGTCAAAAAGTGACTAGTTTCGAAGTATAGATCTTGGGCCATTCTGCGTTATCTTTGTGATTGTCTTGGAAGTAACTAAGTAAAGAAGAACTAGGAGAGGATCAGGGTGAGTCCCAGCCCACTAGTTTCCGCTCCAAAGGTTGCCTTCAAGTTTCCCTTCATTTTTAATCTGTGTTCTATTAGAAGTGTATCAAAGGTTGGATAGTTTCAAAGTACTTACCAGATCCTAGTTTGCTTCTATGTTTTTCTTAAGTGCCTGGTCAAAGGCTGGCTAGTTTCAAAGTACTTACCAGATCCTGGGCTGCTCTTTGTTCTGCATCTGTTATTTCCCTTCCTTATTGTATCACCTCATTCCATAAATCAAACTTTAAAGAGATCCTTAGGCATAGATGACTTGCCCCATAGATTCCTCTTGAACCTGAATGTTTCAATTAAATTCTCTTATGACTCCATAGCCCAATGGATTGAAAACTTGCCATCATCTTTCTTTATAATCGAAGCTTACTCTGTTTGCTTGCAACTTCTCACCTTTGAACCTATTTGCATATAGATCTTTCCGCCTCAGACAGCAACTATGTTCAACCATCCGAGAAAACCAAACAAAACCCTTGGCCTTCCTGCATGCTTTCATGTCAGTGCCCCAAGGCTTCTAGAATATCTCATCTTTGGCACCTCTGTGGAAGATCCCTCTCTAGATTAGGAGGACTATAGATCTGAATCCCAAGTTGGTTGAAACCAATCACACTTTCTGTGATCGGACTTGCCCAATCTCAATATTGCTTATTACGGAGACCAGACAACATTTTGGTCACTCCACGGATCTACAGGAGACCAGGCAGATCTGAACATTTTGTCTTGAGAGTCAAAAGTAGCGCCTTTAAACTGCAAAAATGGTAGATGGATGACTCAATTGAATCATTGACAAACTAGGTCAATCCTAGGATTCTTTTAAGTTTTTATCTAACCTTGGAAAATCCGCTAGCTTAGCCATAAGGATAGACTGTCTTTGTTTCATAACCGTAGCTAAGTTTTGAGGCAGAGTTAGTGTATTCTTCTGAACCACAAATAAAAGAAATTCAGAAAATACCAAAAACATTTCAGATTGGTAGTAAAACACTAGTTTTGATATCTTGTATACGTCTTTGATGTGTTTTACCCTATACTCTTAGATAGAGTCTGGAAGGGCCAGGTAGCCTCCGGGTCTCATCCTCTTTCAGGGGTGACATATCTGGTGAATGCCCTCCCAGTCAATCTCTGGTTAGAGTTTGTTGTGTTTTGAGATATCCTTGAAAAGGAATGTTTCACAAACACTGTGGTGGACAGTGTACTCCTTTGAAAACACTCTGAACTTTCCACCTGGAGACTCCACAATCCTGAACAAACCTTAAGACTCCACTGGGAAGAACCCTTATCATTATAAAATCATTCAAATTCAGTTAGAGGACTGTGGGAGTTAAAAATTGTAAAAACAGATTGGTTAACCTCCTAAAGATTGTCATATCTGGTTGAACTTTTCCTGTTTAGTTGGGTCTAAACATATAAACATTGTGGCTCCTAAAAAGATTCATACTAGAGCTCATCCTGACCCCGATCCACCTGAAATAGTTGATAACCCAGAAAGAATTCTTAGGAAGTCTCCTAAGATACAATTTTCAACTGTTTTCAGATCATCCCTAAGAGCTAATTCAGTCCCTGAAAACCTCTCAGCTCTGCAACAATCACAAACTGACTTAGTGAACCCATTTAGGACTAGGTCATTTGGTGATTTAGATCAGTTAGATTCTGAGCCTTCACTTTCATCTCCCGAAACAAGTGAAACCCTTGGGAATAGAGAATCAACACCTCTTGATTTACATTTCTTACATAATCTAGGTGTCTCTCATCCAATATCAGCTCAGAGATCTACTGTTGTTCCATCCACTTCTGTTCATCCTTCATCCACTATTCAAACCACTCCACTTCAACCCACACCTCCTCTTGTAAATCCGCCCCCACCACATATCATGGCAGCATGGTATGCTCCCTTAGTCCTTCCTGTACCACTAGTCAATCTTCCACAGGACTATCAGTCCAAAATTCCATTATATGATGCTAGTAATACTATAACAACATCTCAACATGTGGACAAGATGAATGACTACTTTGACAGAAATGAAATTGATAATGAATCTGTCAAAATTAGACTGTTTGCTCAAAGTTTGGGGGGAGAAGTGAGAAAATGGTTTAAAGGTTTAACCCCCCATAGTATTAACGATCTCCAAGCCTTCCATCAAACATTCTTAAACAAATGGGAAGTAAGAAAAAACCCTCTCCAAGTCCTTGCCGACTATAACAATCTCCATAGGAACCCTGGGGAAAGTGTAACACCGCTATACTAGGTTTAATCTCGTCTCTGTATAATATTTTTCACTGTTCTGAACATCATAGGGCTCATCTTTAAACAAATTCCACAGAGGACCAGTCTGTTATGACATATTCCTGAAAAAAAAGTGTTTACAACCCTTTTTGATATGCAAAGGGGTCCTCTCTGGGGAAGTTAATCTTATGGAGAAAAGGCGAGGATGAAAATTTGAAAAGAGAGTATCTTTTAGAGAGAATCCACCCTTCACCTCAAGCTCAGATGGCATAAGGATGCAGAAATGATGAAGAAAATAACACCCTAACTGGAGCGCAAAGGCACAAATCGGACGGTCCTCAACGAGAAACTAAACCAATTAGAATATTAGAGAAATGAAGCTCTGAAACGAGACTTAGGGAAAGTGATGTGGATCATTATCCCTTTCACTAAACATACTGATGAGATTCAGAACTAGCAGATCATATATGAGGAAGAAAACGATATAAACTTATTTGGGGTAGATGATGATGACTTTGAGGTTCATTATGATAATAAACAAGGTCTTTATACACCTTATGATGACAGAAGAAATGATAATGAGAATAGCTATCAAAACATGGAAAACGCTGTCATACAGCCTTCAAGGGAATATGAACTCAGAAGTAGGTCTAATCAACAAACCCCCAACAATAAAACCTCTGACAAGCCTTCTCAAGACAGCACTGCAACCAAGTCTAAAATGATCAAACAAAAAGACAAAACAGTGGCTGATAATTCTGGTAGTGGTAAAGAGAAAGACACTCAAAATATTGAAAAACAGAGTGCAAACATTAGTAGTACTAGCACCTCGGTTAGTACTCCTGGTAAAACAACTGTTTCAACTGTAGATAAACCAAATCAGCAAGCTGTTATTGCTGATAAAGTGGCAGTAAACAAGGCTGAAGTCAATGCTTTAAAGAATCAAAACCTTTTCAACCTGGAACAGGAAATCTCAAGGATCAAAATCTCTGTTCCTTTAACTGAGTTAGCTGCCCAACATGTATATAGGTCCAAAATTTTGAAGGCTTTGAACTTAGAAGATAATGAAGATACACTCAATCTTAATGATGACCAACCAGAGCTTATTTTTGGTCCAAATATTGAAGGTAAATTCCAAGAGGGTCCTGTCCCTCCCTTTTACGTAAGCTTAAACATTCATGACAAAATTCTGCACAATGCTATGCATGACTCGGGCGCTTCCCATAATTTAATGCCAAAAGCTGTAATGGAAAGCCTGGGTCTTGAAATTACCAGACCTTACAAAGACTTGTACTCCTTTGACTCAAGCAGAGTTAAGTGTCTAGGATTGATAAAAGATCTCTGTGTTAACTTAGCCCAGATTCCAGCCAAATGTTTAGTCATGGATGTTGTTGTGGCTGATGTACCCCCAAAGTATGGAATGCTTTTATCAAGATCTTGGGGTGCTAAGTTACAGGGGACCATGCAAATGGACATGACCTATGCGACTATCCCTGTTTTTAATCAGACTAGAAGACTCTACAGGGAATCCCACATGCAGTACACAGTGACAAGTCAAGATCGGCCTCAAAACTCCCCTCTCTATGCTATAAACACGAGCCTTGATTCTTTCATCATGTTCAATGATGAAACACTTACGGGACAATTCGTTTCAAAGGAATTGATGGCTGAAACGGAGGGAGAGGAACACAACGCTAGATTGCCGAAACAGTCTATTGTGTCTGAAGATCATAGCAAACTAAACACAGATCTTGAACTACAAGTTATTAATCCTTTGAACTTAAAACTTTATAGTCAGAAAGACAGCCCTCAACCCGATGAAAAACTTGAGGAATCAAGAGATACAAAGCCCATCCACCAAACTGAAAATGCTCCTCTCTGGACTATGTATTTTGATGGGTCATGCACCAAAACAAATGCTGGTGCAGGTGTCTGGATCACTAACACTGAAAATAATCATACAGAATGTATCTCATGCAAATTAAATTTTCAGTGTTCCAACAACATAGCAGAATATGAATCCCTTCTCTTAGGCTTGCATCTCTTGAAAAAGTTAGGTGCCAAGAGAATCAATGTATATGGGGATTCTGAACTAATCATTAGGCAAGTTAATGGGGAATATAATGCACATCACCCCAGACTTAGGGCCTATAGGAATGATGTCATGGATCTTTTGAAAACATTTGAAGAGTCCACACTGACTTTTGTCCCAAGAAAAAGAAACATTGCAACCCACAATTTAGCCTTTGCTGCTAGAACCTGCCCAATGCTGTATGATGACACCTCTCAGATAAAATTCAGACCAGCTATCCCTGATAACAAGAAATATTGGCAGGTGTTCGATGGAGATAAACAAATAGAAGACTTCATGCAATTGAAAAATGAGTTTGAACCCCATAGTTCAGATTCAGACTATGATACAGACTGCAGTGAAGAAAATTTTCTTGGTGAAGAAGAGCCATCTCCGCAGCTGGGAGATATAAACCTTCAGACTATCAAATCTAGAAACCAAACAGAATTAAGTGCAAAATCTGAAACAGAGGAATTGGAAACTCTACATTCTAAGGATGATAGTTTGCCCAAGGGTTTGGCCCCTCTAGAAGAACTGTTTGATTTTGATGATGTGGCCAACAAACCTAAACTGGAACCTGTAGAAACTGAAGTGGAGGAATGTAATATAGGCAGTGAGGAAAAACCGAAATTGATCAAGCTGTCCAAAACTTTGCCAGCTCACATTAAACTCAAATATATAGAGCTGTTCAAAGAGTTTTCTGATGTTTTTTCTTGGAGTTACGAAGATCTTAAATCCTATGAAACTGAAATAATACAGCACAAAATCCCTCTTAAAGAAAACCAAAAACCATTCAAACAGAAACTGCGCAGAATCAACCCTGTCCAGTTTCCATTGGTTAAGAAGGAAATCATGAAAATGCACGATGTTGGTATTATTGTCCCTATTAGATATTCTGAGTGGGTGTCTAATCTGGTGTCTGTTAGGAAGAAGACTGGAGAAATCAGGCTTTGTATAGACTTCAGAAATTTAAACAAAGCTTCATTAAAAGACAACTACCCTTTACCCAAGATGGATCATATTTTGCAAAGGGTGGTGGGGTCTAAAAGAATTTCTTTGTTGGATGGCTATTCAGGGTATAATCAAGTCCTAGTCCACCCTGATGATCAATTAAAGACAGCTTTTACTACACCATGGGGCACTTTCATGTATGTGAAAATGCCTTTTGGTCTAATGAATGCTGGAGCAACCTTTCAGAGAGCCATGGACATAGCATTCTCAGAAGAATTGGGCTTCTTCATCATTATTTATCTCGATGATGTAACTGTGTTTTCAAAAACAGATGAAGAACATTTAGAACATTTGAGGAAAGTTTTCGAGAAGTGCAGAAGGTTTGGGATATCTTTGAACCCTAAGAAGACTTTATTTGGTCTCCAAGAAGGTAAACTTCTTGGACACATCATTTCAGAAGAGGGCATAAAGATAGATCCCATGAGGATTGAGGCTATATTGCAAATCTCTCATCCTCGAAACATCAAAGAGTTGCAGTCTTTCATTGGAAAGATAAACTTTTTGAGAAGGTTCATCCCCAACTTGGCTGAGCTCCTTAGAAATATCACAAACATGTTGAAGAAGGAGCAAGGGGTAAAATGGACCTCGGAAGCAAAGACATCCTTTGAGCTGGTGAAACAAGCGTTAACCAAAACACCGGTTCTCATAAGTCCTGATTTTTCAAAATATTTTTATATCTTCTCATTTGCATCAGAACATACCATAGCTGTTGTCCTTTTACAGAAAAATCCACAAGGACAAGAGCAGCCCATTGCATTCTTTAGTAAGGCATTGAGGGATGCCCCTTTGAAGTACAACATTATGGAGAAACAGGCTTTTGCTTTGGTAAAGGCTTTGAAAGACTTCAGAGTATACATCCTTCACTCACACATCATTGCCTTTGTCCCAAATTCGGTTGTAAAGGACATTCTAACACAGGATCCAGATGGTAAGAGAGGTAAGTGGATTGCTGTTATTCTTGAATATGATTTAGAGATTAAACCCACTAAGCTCATCAAAGGCCAGGGTCTAGCTAGGTTAATGGCTGAATCAAATTGTGAAGTTCTTGATATTAATATGATTAATGCTTTGGATAACCAAGAAGAGTTCTCAACTCCCGTTGTTGAAGATCATTTTGTGAATTCTCCTTGGTATACTCATATTGTTTATGTTTTGCTTAATCTAAATACACCTCCTGGTTTATCCAAAACAAAGGCACGATTCCTGAAGTTAAAAGCTGTAAACTATTGCATTATTAATAAATGTCTTTATTGGAAAAATGCTAGTAGTGCATTGCTTAAATGTTTGCCTGAGTTTGATGCAGAAAAGATTAAGCAGGAATTCCATGAGGGAGAGTGTGGAGGCCATTTGTACTGGAAGTCAACAGCCAACAAAATTCTGAGGGCTGGTTTCTATTGGCCTACTCTTTTTCCTGATGTACACAAAATGACAACTACTTGCCATAAATGCCAATTGTTTGAAGGCAAGAGAAAGTTATTACCCCTTCCTCTGCATCCAATTACTGTTGAAGCCCCTTTTCAACAGTGGGGACTTGACTTCATAGGAGAAATCCATCCACCATCCTCTGCCCAACACAGGTGGATTCTTACCGCCACAGACTATTTCACTAAGTGGATAGAAGCCATTCCTTGTAGACAGGCCAATGATTCGGTTATCATTAAATTCATAGAAACAAATATCCTTTCCAGATTTGGCTGTCCTACCAAGATCATCACAGATAATGCAACAGCATTTGGGTCAAAGAAAATGGTGGAATTCTGTCACAAGTACCAGATAACATTGGGACACTCCACAACCTATTATCCTCAGGGTAACGAACTTGCAGAGTCTTCCAACAAAAGCTTAGTGAACATAATAAAGAAACTGTTGGAGGACAACAAAAAGTCTTGGCACACAAAGCTAATCCATGCGCTTTGGGCAGACAGATTAACATTGAAGAAATCCATTGGTATGTCACCCTTCCAGCTTGTGTATGGTACAGATGCAATTTTTCCTAATAGCCTTGGTGTACCAGTTATGAAGTTAATTCAAGAGCTCCAGACTGAAGAAAATGACATAATCAGAAGAATAAATCAGACCATTCATCTTCAGCAAACCAGAGAGGAAGTGTACAACAAAGCATTGCAGAAACAAGATAATATCAAGAAGATATTTGATAGAAGGACGAAGGCCAGCAATTTCAATATTGGGGACAAAGTTTTAAAGTGGGACTCAAAGAGGGAGGACAAGGGAAAGCATGGTAAATTTGACAATCTGTGGCTTGGCCCTTACTCCATTCATTCAGTTGCTGGAAACAATGCATTCTTCTTACAAGAGCTGAATGGAACAGAATTGTTTGGGGGTCCTGTCAATGGCAGGATGCTTAAGCATTACCTTTCTTAAATTATTTCATGTTTGAAGCCTTTTTTACCTTTTTTCCACTATAAATATTTCATCCACCATTGCATTTAAAGTTATGAAAAATCAAAAAATACAAAAACAAAGAAAGAAAGAAAAGAGGGCAGAAATGAAAACAAGAAAGGCAAAGCCCCATGCCAAAAAGAGAAATAAATCTGAAAGTGTGCAAGCTTAAATGCCACTCCTCAAAACACACTTCTAATTAGTCAAACTGTTTAATCTTGGCTAATTAGCTTTCAATTTTCTGCTGATAGGGTAGCGAATTTGATTTGCCAAACTGTTTAATCTTGGCTTATCAGTAGATAGATTAGGGTAGAAATTAAGGTTCAAATCACCTCAAAATCTGAACCAAAGTTTCCAAAGGGATGACTCAAAACTACTCTAATTTCTGAGTCAAAGAGAAAAGACCTGGTTCTAATTCGCTCAAAACTTGAACCAGAAGAGAAGCAAAGATAGCTCACCAAAAAGGAAAAACAGAGCTGTGAAGATAAGAGAAGGCCATAATGAGAAATTTTCAGATCTTAAGCCTTCTGTTTTGATTTAAAATTTTCTGCAAATAATAATCTATGTGCAGCTTGTCTTTATGCCATAGATCATAGCAAGTCAAATAGCTCAATCTTGACTTGACTATTTTTAAATTTCTGTTGTAGAATTTAGAGAATGAAAGTTTGTTGGACTGTTTAATTCCAACAAACAGTAGAATAGGTAGAGAAACATCTGAGCTCAACTGTTTAATCTGAGTTCAGGGAGAAATAAGGAGTAGAAATAGATTAGATTTCTTGCTTTCAAAAGAATAAAATGTTGAGAATAGAGTTTGCCAATCCAAGTGCACTCTGATGAAGAAAAAATGTTAGATCAGTAGGATTGGGTAGGTAGAAGTTGTATTGATGAAATTCATCTTTCTTTCATAACTGATATTATTTTGTCAAAGGAAAAGCAAGAGCAAGCAATGGGTCAGGCACCAGTCAGCATCCCAGAGAAATCAAGTCTGAATTCTTGATGCCTTCAAAAAGGCACCATCCCCAAGTGGAGCCACTGTTAGCCACCTATATTTTTCCATTATATCAGCTGGTGGCTAAATATTCTTTGCAGCCTTCAAGAAAAAAATTCGGGCCTAAAATTGTTGGTGCTTGAAGTCTGTTGGTAAGATCATAAACTGCTGGTTGGTTCTTCATACTTCTCTCAGCCTCTGATATTCCATGAAAATCCAAATCAAATATTGCTACATCCTCCTCCCTTTTTCCCCTCCCCTGCTTCCATCTTACCTTCATTTCTTCAGTTTCCTTTCATCCATAAAAACCCCACTAAACCCTATGTTATTCCTTATCCCCTTATTAATCTCATTTCCTGAGGTTAAAAACCCACTTTTTAGCCTATCGGAACCTTTTTCCTTTTTCAAAAATCATTGAAAATAATGTAAAATACGCCTATTTTATGTGCGCTGGTTTTCAACCCCTTGGGCTAAGCCCCTGCCTTATCTACCTCCATATGCTCGAGCGCCACGACCGGCCGCTCAAGTCCAGAGGCGCTAAACCGAAGCATGGTCCCCTCTCTGCCCTTTTTCTTTGAAACCTTCAAAAAACCCATCGTTTATAAGGTTTGGGTGTGAAATACGAAACCACGTATTTTATTGCCCCGAGCCTTCCCAGCCGTCGATCTGATCCCCAGATCCGACGGAGCGGAGTATCTCACACTTGGTGGACCCCCCTTCCCCCGCGCTCGTTTCCAAAAACCATGGTATATATCCCGCACCACCTTTCGTTGAATGGCGGTTTTATCCCGTCGGCCAGCGATTCCACATGCTGGCCGACGCGTGTCCTCCACCTCATTTCCAAAACCGCCATCCTTTCACCTCGCCCGCGCGTTATCTATCGTCCCATAACCCCGCAGCGAGATTCACCTCATCGTCGGATCACGGGCCCTCATCAAACGGTTGCTCATCATGGTATTCCCCCGTGATTCACATACCATCTGTGCCAGGCCCAAATCCAAACATCGCGGGTTAAGATCGATCTGTATCGTCGATCTTGTAGATCGACAGCTTGCATTCATTCTCCTTATTCCATTGTACAAATTCCCTTTGTCTCCTTGACTTTTTAAAACGCTCCGACGAAGTCGATCACAATATGATCAACGGCTCTGATTACTGGATTTTCCTTACGCCCTTTGATGCGAGTTTGGTCCATATAGCAGTTTTCTCTTTGTATTTTGCAGGTTTTAAGGTTCTTTCGTCGTGTTTTAATGAAAATCTAAAGAATGAGGGTGACGACTCCCATCCTTCTGATTAATCCATAGAATCAACCGCAGGGTGAAGAACAATGATATCAACAAGGTTTCATGAACCTTGGTTGCTACGCGTCCCTGTAAAGCCTAAAGAATGCTGACAACATCACCGCAGAGAAGAGTATCGGATTTTGAAGACAGAGTGAACCAGAGTAGCAGTTTTGTGGATAGATTGGCGGGGATTATGGCTAAGACGGTTATCAAAAGCCTAATCCCCGGCTTCGAACGCAGATTAAAGAAAAACCTAAAAGTGTTAGTCAGACGTATTGCCTCCACCGCCATACTTTGAGGCGAATTGATTCCTCAACCATCGCAATGCCACCTGTGCCTGAGGCTCTTTCCAGTGATGGAAGGATAGATGACAGAACAAGATCAGATATTATGCCTCGGAACAACCAAAGGAGTTATTTCTGCGCCATATTCAATGACAAAATGTTTGCAGAGTAGCCCTAATAGTATGCAGAGCCTCAAATGTCAACAAAAGCTCCTTCCGAGCTTACTTTATAAGTATAAGCGCATAAATGCAGTAGAACACCTGTATAAATTCTTCATCAAGCCTCCCAGGCCCGGAAGACATTAATTCTGCATTAATTGTATTTTGAGATCTTTTCATCAAATCTCACCTCCTCATCCTTCTATAAATACTCCAGAAGAAGATGAGTGAGGGGTTGGATTAGTTGGTTGTCAATGTAATTGTTGAAGTGTTGTAGCTGTTTCTGAGTGGAAAAATCTTGACTGTAAATAGTGGTTTCATGAGCTCTTGGAGCTCTGCTTGTAACAGATAGGTTAGATTGTGAAGAGAGATGGATTAAAACATTGGATTTGAAGATTGTAACCGGTTTGAAGCAATCAATACAAGTTGATTTATGGGATCCTGGTCTATGCTGATGGTGATGTTATTCTCACTGTAACTTGTGTTTTGTTTCTGTTTTCAATTTGTTTCATTTTCCACTGTAAAGAATAGTTTAAAAAGTGTTAGGGCCTGCTGTATATCAGTAACCTTCTCTGGATGAGAAATCTTTATTTAAATGTTTTCTTTCTGCTGTGTTATTTGAGAATGATTTAATTCAGTCTAAGTACAGAGATGCTGGCGTTCCCTCATCTTTTCGTCACTGCTGAATGTTATTTTTAAATGTTACTTTCATTTATGTTGTGGAAAGAATGAATTGAGGAAATCAAAGGTTAGCCCTGAGTCCCTTTCTTGTTTGCTCAACTATTTGTCTGTTTCCCTTAGGATGTGTCAAAAGCTAACTAGTTTCGAAGTACTTATCAGATCTTAGGCCATTCTGTGTTATCTTGGTGATTGTCTTGGAAGTAACTAAGTAAAGAAGAACTAGGGATCAGTGATCTTGACCCTATTCTTATAAGTTTCCTTCAAGTTTCCTTCGTTTTTAATGTGTTCTATTAAGTATATCAAAAAGGCGCGGTTAGTTTCAAAGTATATAGTCTCTTGTTTGCTCCACATGTTTTCTCAGTCTGGTAGTGGCTAGTTCAAAGTACACCAGGATCTGAATATACTCTTTGTTATTTCTGTCTGTTCTGTCTGATATTTCTCTTTCTTATTATCACCCCATTCCATAAATAAAACTTTAAAGAGATCCTTAGGCATAGATGACTTGCCCATATCATCCTCTTGAACCCGAGATGTCAATTGCATCAAATCTTATGACTCCATAGCCCAATGGATTGAAAATTTGCCATCATCTTTCTTTATGATCAAAGCTTACTCTTTTGCTTGCAACTTCTCACCTTTGAACCTATTTGCATATAGATCTTTCCGCCTTAGACGGCAACTATGTTCAACCATCCAAGAAAACTAAACAAAACCCTTGGCCTTCATAACTAGCCTAATATCACCACCCCAAACTTCAAAGACAATATCCATCTTTGTACATATTGGAGAGATCCCTCTCCGGATTCAGGAGGGCTAGATCCTAGAATCCAAAAGTTGGTTGAAATGCTCCCAGCTCGTGATCGTACTTGCCAATATTTCTGTTACAGACTCAACAACTGACAAAAGGACTCTAGACCTTATTCCAAGAGCAATGATTCGGAGTCGATGGGAAAAGATCTGCTTGAAGGAAGGCATTAAGGCATCCCACATCAAGCCAGCACGAGTGTAACCCGTAGGCCAAGATTTTGAAGGAATCAGATGAAGTCGAGTGAAGTAACCAACCCAAAGTATGTTTCCAGCATGAACAAGATGAAGCTAGTGCATGACAAAAACCCTTTGAAACAACCAATAATGAAATCTGACAGAGAGGTGAGATATCCACCGATAGGGTCAAATGGAAATCAAGGTACTGCACAAATCCTAGGTGTGATAATGTAAGCTGATGTCGAACACAAGGGAAACCACTCAGTCAAAGACCCATGATGATGATCAAATTCTGAGTATAAGGTCACCTATCAGTGATGTAAATAGGGCTAGGGTGCAGCTCTAGGTTTACTCTCAGAGCAATATGTCATAGTCGATAACAGGAAAACCCGCCAGCAAGAAGTTAGTGAAGACCTTCTCAAACCAGCACGAGAAAAGGACCAAATATCTGATGTGATAGAACAAGATACTGAAAATATCAGGAAGGTCGACTAAAAAATGAGTCAAGAGACACCGTAGAAATGTTGACTCAGGTTAACTTCCCTTGAACAAAAGAACGACTCACGTTTGACTATGGCAGCAAATGATAACTTTGTATAAGTTTGTCATGCAGGAGGCATAAACAAACCATCCATATGATTGGAAGAGATAACCAACCAGGGGAGTACTGACTCATAAAACAAGGTTATGGCTTCTCCTAAGTCAAAACTAAAACCATCCCAAAAGGAGAAAAGACTTATCTTTTTGTGCTTTGTTCAAAGGTGACATAGCTGACATTATAGCTGCCATCAAATATGGAAGTAATGTCCCGTTCTCGCTCTTTTTAAAAAAAATTATTTATTTTTTGTCTTTTTCATATTCAAATCTTGAAAAATAATAAAATAATTCTATAGTACAATGGATAGAACAAGTGTTGTGACACAAATTCTCTAGTTCCTGGGATAGGAGCAATCCTATGCTCAATGCAAGGTGGTGAAAACTGGGAAGTGACACTCAGAGGAATTTTCCATCCATGAGCAAAGGTGTCAAGCTGCAGAAGCTAAGTGATTGCATGGTTAACCTGTAAATAATTACAAAGTCAAAAGATGGCTTAAACACGAGTCCATATGAAGCCGGCTAAAGGCCAAGATAAAAAAGTAGTCAATATGCAATGCAGTAATACAACCCGACAACATAAGGGAGCCTCTAGGGTAATGGCTAGAAAAATGATAGTGAAGAAGAAGAAGAATGAAGCTTCAATGCATAAGGCATGGCAGGACTAAAGAGGACTGTCGAGCCTACAAGAATTGCAGCATGGGCGACAAATGCTACCGAGGGACTAACTAGGAAGCCCACGTAAAGGAAGGCTCCACCACCAAGTCATGATTAAAAAATCGGTGAGTGAAATGGGTTAAGTACTCATGACATGATGGGATTGACCCTATGGAAAGTGATCAAAATGGAGGCTAGTATGCAAAATGCAACGGAAATTGAATTCCCTAACCTATATTACAGTTCAAAATCAGATACCTACCATGATAGGTTAGTGGTCATGGATCCGAAGGAAAAAACTAAGAAAATCTCGAATTCAACAACATGTACCTGAAAAAATACCTTGCCCAACACTTACAAGCCAAATGGTTATACAACCTTAGTCAAATTCGAAAAAATAAGCACAATGAAACTATGCAAATTTTTTCCAAATTCTGGGCATAAATACACCATTTGACTCATATTTGGATCATTTTCACATTGCAGAAGCAGATAAGGAGCTTTTGGGACAAAAATTCCTCTTCTCAAATCCGGAGCAATCAACCATAAAATCGCACCAAATCAATCAAGTAACCTCTAAACTCATCTTTTTCATCAATTTTGTTCCTGTTTAAGGCAAAATTTTGGAAATTTGAGAGTAGAAAAGATATTTTTTTATGAAACCCTCTTCCCATACATGGGTTCGTGTGGAAGGACATGCATATCATACGTGATTGTGTATAAGCAAGGTCATGTATGCGCAGAGCGAAAATTTAAAACTTAAATCTAATCAATCATTTTGTTAGCTCCCAGTAATTCCAGCATATTGGTGAGACCAGAACTGCAGAGAGAACACTTGAACCACTTTGGGATTCTAGGATCTAGCCCTCCTGAATCCGGAGAGGGATCTCTCCAATAAGTGCAAAGATTGATTTATCTTTAAGGGCTTTTGGGTATGATATTAGGCTAGTTATTAGGAGCAAGGGTTTTTGTTTGTTTTTGGATGGTTGAGCATGATTTTAGTTGAGTGGAAAGTCCTAAAATGAAATAGTTTCAAAGGTGTGAAGTTGCAAGCAATCATAACAAGCTTTGGCTGATAAGATAGATATAACGCTGGTTTTTAGTCCATTGGGCTATGGAGTCATAAAAGGGTTTAATTGCGCAACAATTTCAAGAGTGGTCCAAGGGGAAAGTAATCTATATCACAATATCTTTGAGACAAATGATGGAATGGAACAATAAAAGTGTTGAAGGGGTGGAAACAGACAACAATTTCAACTAGGATTTGTTAGTCTGTCCAAACAAGAAACCCTTTCAAGTAACTGTTTAAAACCAGCCAAGGACAGGGCTAACCATAAACTTCTTGGGCAAGTTTGTATTAAAGCTAACTCAATAGACAAACAATCCAGTAATCCACATAATTACTTTTAGAAAGGATGAAAACAAATAAGAGAAAGAAAGTGTAGCCTAAGATCAGATAAGATACTTTTAAACCTATTCTGCTTTCAGCATACTCTTAGGGAAACTTTCAGAACTACCTTTGAAGTAAGAAACTAGAAAACAGGGCACACCATCACTTTTCTAGTCTAACTTTACTTAGAAGATAATGAAAATAACATTTAAGAACAATGTTTAAAGTAAATATTAGGACGAGGGAACGCCAGCATTCCTAACTACTTGAACCATATTGAATCATTCTTAGATACACGATTTGGAGGAAAACATTGAGATAAAGCTTATCAGTAAGAGAAGGGTACTGTAAACAGTAAATCCTAACTCTATGCTTGTTGTTCTTTATCAGAGAAAAATGGAAAAAATGGCATACATGAAAGGAAAACAACTACACAGAAAGAAGCACTTCATCAGTGATATAGACCAGGATCCCAACAAACAGCTTGTTTATTGATGTCAAACCAGTTACATTCTTCAAGTCCGATGTTTCAGTTCAGTAATCATCTTCACTTCTCAGCCTAACTTAGTTGATCACAAACAGAGCTTCAAGAGCATTTGAACACTATTTACATGTAGAAGTTTCGAGCACAAGTATATTTCAAAGTTCTGCAACCAACCCTTTACAATGAGCTCCTCAAGAAGATTTTATAGAAAAATGAGGAGGTCGAATCATAGAAAATATCTACATGCTCAATTACTATGTTTTAATGCTTCTTGGCCTTTGAGAGGCTCAATGGAGAATTTTACAGATATTTCTCTGTATTAATTGGCTTTACATTAAGTATTAAGCTTGGTGGGAAGATTTTGTTGACTTTAAGGCTCTATGTCATCTTTATAATAACTCTACTGATATTTTGCAATAACTTCTTTGATTGAATTAACTGTTCGGCTATATTGGCAAAATATCCTATGTTCTGCAATAACTATGGCCATATTTTGAATGCTTTGAGGCTACAGGTGGCTTCTGGTAGCTGAGAGGATTCAATTAGCCTCTGATGTGGCAGTGGAGGCTTTCTCTGTCTGGTAGATATTTTGTTTTGACCTAAAACATGATTAATTTTCTCTTGATCTATGTGTTAGGCATAATCAGGCCTAAATTCTGTCTTTTGTTCTTTAACTGTGTTTAATTTAGTGGATTAGGCTTTTAATTGTTGATTTTTAGCCGTAATCCACCCAAGCTATGTAAACCATCTTCAATTATTCATCTCTGCTATGGTTGGGTTCTTTCACATTGATACTCTTTATTTTCCTTTATTTTGCTATGTCTTGTTGATGTGCAGATGCTACAGGGGCTTTATAGTGGCGCCAGTGCTCATGAGGCACTGATAAAACATGGTGTTGAACCC
The DNA here is from genome assembly GCA_034641835.2 of Pinus albicaulis. Lineage (NCBI taxonomy): Eukaryota > Viridiplantae > Streptophyta > Pinopsida > Pinales > Pinaceae > Pinus > Pinus albicaulis. Next base: position 1,657,255,851 of record CM076581.1, read on the forward strand.
TGTAGGTGGATATTATTTGATGAATGAAGGTTTGGAGGATCATCATCCTCGACTTTCATTTTCTTTTAAAACTTTTAAAAAACCTTTAAAACCTACACAATACACAAAATGTTATAAAAATCCTGTGTGGCTGGGTAAGACTGCTTCAAAGGCTGGGAATTAGAATGCAGCCGTTGGATGAAAGCATTCAATAGTGGAGATCACGTGCTGAGGTTTCAAAGGAAGGCGGTCGATGAAACGGTGGGGAGTTTTAAGTCAGATCCGTCGATCTTGCAAAGATCAACGGTCGAGAGAGAATGGGGAAAAATAATGGAGAAGGGTCTCTTTTTCGTAAAAAAGAAGAAATACAAAAGAAAATAAGTTTAAAACCTTAATCAGCAGTGAAAAAGGACAGATGAATTTTGGGGTTTCCAAAAAGGATCTGGGCCATCGGATGAGATCGTCCCATGGAGATCAACGATGGAGATATATGAAATCCCTTGGAAGAAGGTGGAGGGCGATAGTTCAATGGTTTGATTGAATCTAAGTCGTTGATCTGTAGAGATCAACGGTGGGGAATGAACGTGATAAAACACGGTGTAAATGGGAAGGTTGGTTTTGGCTTGAGAAACCAGTGGTATCACGCAGAAAAAAGGCGGGTAGACGGTTTCACCTTTTTGAACACAATATGTGTCTTAGCCCGACACGTGGCACTTCAAAACCACTTATATCACGTAGCTCTTGGAGAATTAACCTTCGTGCTTGAGTTTGTGTGAAAATGCACGTTAGCCATCAGATCAAGGGTCTCAGATTTGACGGTCGTGGAAAGAGTGCGATATTGATAAGATGCGTGGGCGATAAGATGTGGGGTGGTTTTAATCTGAGCTGTCAGATCAGGAAATGAATGGCTGAGATTTGATCTGGAGGAAGGTAGGATAAAATATCAGGCGGAGAAAAAGGGTCAATATGGGTCATTGATTTGGAGAGATCAATGGTGGAAATTTCCCCAAAATACATTATACAGCGGGGTTTCATAAATTTTTAACAAATTTCAGAAAAAATGATCTAGACCGTTGGATCTGGGTGTATGGACAGCCCAGATTCAATCAGAAGGTTGCGATCGGCGGAGGAGAGAGGAAAGGCACAACTGAAAATTTCCAATGCGATTGATTGTGGTCCATCGATCTGAGGATTAGATCGACGGTGGAGAATTCATCAGAGGAGTTTACAGGTGGGGAAAAGGCTTAGGGATGAAGCAATGTGGGCCGTCAATCTGGATCTAGCGGGGGGAGATCAACGGTTGATAACCCATCGGGGGTGATCAATCAGAGGGGGCAACAAGTTTTAAAATATGTCCGATGAGAAATTCTCCAATGCGAGATTGCGCAGGCCATTTGATTGGTTTTAAATCAATGGTCGTGATTGGTTTAAACCAATGAACGGGCGGGACCCTTTACAACATAGGAAAATCAAAAATTTAATGAAATACAAATGATTTTCGGCTTCGGGGCTGGTTATTTATAAGTTTTAGCGCCCGATTGTGGGGTTGTTTGGTTATTTGAAAAGGATAAAGGGACCTAGGTTATATGCACAAAAGGGGCCAATCGCATTAGAACAAAGGAGAGGGTCTTCCAAATGTGCTTGGTGAAGTGAAAATCTCCAATGCGAGACTGTATTGACCATTGATCGGCTTTAGATCAACGGTTCTCTTCATTAAAAACATTGAACCGACGCATTTAGATAAAAACATAAAAAAGAGGTTTTTCTGAATTTACAAAGGGAAAAGGGTATCAGGAAGGGTTTATTCATAAGTTTAAGCACCCGATGCAGGCTCTTGGGTTATATGAAGCGGCAAAAGGATCGGGGGTTTATACTTATAAGGGCCAATCGGATCGAAGGTTTTAACATAACAAATAGACTTACGCACATCAATAGTTCTGATGCAATAAGCACCAAATGGGTTTAGCGCTTGGTTCTAGTGCTAGGGCATATGGTGGGGAAGTGGCTTAGGGCTTACCCCAAAGGGGCTTAGGCCTATAGTTAAAAACTTATTTTTTATGAATTTTTCAAGGTTTTTCAATGGATTTGGGGGTTTCGATAAGGTTCAAAATGAGTTTTAAACCTTATAAAAGGGGATTTTTTGAAGGGAAGAAGGGAATAAAGGAAAAACAGAGGAATTTTATGAGGAAAAAGGGGATAAAATGGAGGTTAGTTTTGAAGTGAAAGGAGGGGAAAAATGAAGGGAAAATGGAGTTTTTTGCAGCAGTATTTTCTTCATGAAAACAACAGATTTTCAGAATTTGAAAGGGAAACAACAGTGAAGATTAATCAGAGGATAAGATATCTTCATAAGGCTTCAAGAGATAAAAATTTTGGCAATAAAAATTGTTTCCTGAAGGCTTCGAAAATGTTTTAGCCACCATTTGATATGACAAATTTTATAGGTGGCTAACAGTGGCTCCACATGGGGATGGTGCCTTCTTGAAGGCATCAAGAACTTCAGACTTGCATTATTTGGGAGGTTGATCAGTGCCTTATCCATTGGGCTACAAATTTCTTTACTTGGATGATCTTCTTTTACTCTGAAAATATTAGCAACCATGAAAGACAATGGAATAATCATCAAACCAAGCTTTCTACCTACCCAATCCTATTGATCTAACATTTTTTCTTCTTTTAGAGTGCATTTGGATTGGAAACTCTTTTACAAACATTTTATTCTTTTGAAAGCATAAAAATAATCTAAGTCTACTTCATATTTCTCCATGAAATCAGATTAAACAGTTGAGTTCATATGCTTCTCTACCTAATCTACTATCTGTTAGGATTAAACAGTCTAACATATTTTCATTCTCTAACTTCTAAAACAGAAATTTAAAAGCATACAAGTCAGGATTGAATAGTCTAACTTGTTGCTGATCTATGGCATAAAACAAGTTTCACATATATAATTATTTGCAAAAATTTAAATCAAAACATTGAAGGCTTAAGATCTGAAAATTTGAAGCACAGCCTTCTCTTTTTTTAGCTCTGTTTTTAAAATTATTCGAGCTGTTTTTTCCTTGTTATCTGGTTCACGTTTTGGACTTATTAGAACCATTTTACCTCTGTTTTTGACTCAAAAATTAAACATATGGGAGTCATCCTTCTTTTGGACACTTAGGTTCAGATTTTGAGCTTGTTTGAACCTTTATTTTCTATCCTAATCTACCTAACTGATAAGCCAAGATTAAGTTGTTTGGAAAATTGAATTCACTAACCTATCAGCAGTAAATTTAAAACTAATTAGTCATGATTAGGCTGTATTAATAACTAGGAATGTGCTTTTCAGGAGTGGCATTTGAGCTTGCACACTTTCAGATTTTGTCTCTCTTTTTGGTATGGGGTTGTACCTTTATTATTTTTACAATCTGCCCTCTTTTCTTTCTTTCATTGTTTTTGTATTTTTTATTTTTCTAATTTTGAATGCAATGATGGATGAGATATTTATAATGAGAAAAAATATAAAAAGGCTTTCAAAACATGATAGGATCAACAGAAGTAATGTTTGAGCATCCTACCATTTACAGGACCCCCAATCAATTCAGCTCCATTCAACTCCTGCAAGAAAAAGGCATTGTTACCAACAGCAGAATGAATGAGATTAGGGCCAAGCCATAATTTTTCAAATTTCCCATGCTTGCCCTTGTCTTCTCTCCTTGAATCCCACTTTAACACTTTGTCCCTGACATTGAAATTGCTGGCCTTTGTTCTTCTATCAAAAAGCTTCTTGATGCTCTCTTGCTTTTGTAATGCTTTGTTGTAAACCTCCTCTCTGGTCTGCTGAAGGTGTATGGTCTGATTAGTCCTTCTGATCATGTCATTGTCTTCAGACTGGAATTCTTGGATCAACTTCATAACTAGTAGACCAAGGCTGGTTGGAAAAATTTCATCTGTGCCATACACAAACTGGTAGGGTGACATTCCAATAGATTTCTTAAGTGTTAATCTGTCAGCCCATAGTGCATGCACTAGCTTTGTGTGCCAAAACTTCTTTTTGTCCTCCAGCAACTTCTTGATTATGTTCACCAAACTCTTGTTTGAGGATTCTGCTAGCCCATTACCTTGAGGGTAATAAGCAGTAGAATGGCTCAATGTAAACTGATATTTGTGACAGAATTCAACCATCTTCTTGGATCCAGATGCAGCTGCATTATCATTAATGATCTTCCTAGGACAACCAAATCTAGAGAGGATATGAGTCTCAATGAATTTTATGATAACAGAGTCATTGGCTTGCCTAGAAGGGGTGGCTTTTATCCATTTGGTGAAGTAGTCTGTGGCAGTGAGAATCCATCTATGTTGGGAAAATGAGGGTGGATGGATTTCTCCTATGAAGTCAAGTCCCCACTGTTGAAAAGGAGCTTCAACAGTGATTGGATGCAGAGGTAAGGGCAGCAACTTTCTTTTGCCTTCAAAAAGTTGGCATTTATGACAGAAAATTATCATCTTTTGTACATCAAGAAAGAGAGTGGGCCAATAGTAACCAGCCATTAGGATTTTGTTGGTTTTTGTCTTCTAGTAGAGATGGCCTCCACATTCTCCTTCATGGAACTCGTGCTTAACCTTCTCTACATCATACTCAGGCAAACATTTAAGCAATATCCCACTTGCATTTTTCCAATAAAGACATTTATCTATAATGTAGTAGTTTACAGCTTTTAACTTTAAAAACCTTGCCTTTGTTTTGATAAACCAGGAGGTGTATTCAAATTAAGAAAAACATAAAGAATATCAGCATACCAAGAGGAATTCATAAAATTGTCTTCAACAATGGGGGTTGAGAGTTCCTCTTGTTCATCTAAAGCATTTATCATATTAATATCAAGAACTTCAAAATTGGATTCAGCCATTAATATAGCTAGACCTTGGCCTTTAATGAGCTTAGTGGGCTTGATTTCTAGATCATATTCAAGAATCACGGCTATCCACTTACCTCTCTTACCATCTGGGTCCTGTGTGAGAATGTCTTTCACAACTGAATTTTGGACAAAGGCAATGATGTGTGAGTGAAGGATGTAAACTTTGAAGTCTTTTAAATCTTTGACTAAGGCAAAAGCTTTATTTTCCATGATGTTGTACTTCAGAGGAGCATCTCTCAATGCCTTGCTAAAGAATGCAATACGCTGCTCTTGTCCCTGTGGATTTTTCTGCAATAGGATAACAGCTATTGTATGTTCTGATGCAAATGAAAAAATATAAAAATCTTTTGAAAAATCAGGACTTATTAGCACTGGTGTTTTGGTTAATGCTTGTTTCACCAGTTCAAAGGACTTCTTTTCTTCCAAGGTCCATTTAACTCCTTGCTCCTTTTTCAGCATGTTTGTTATGTTCCCAAGGAGCTCGACCAAGTTGGGTATGAACCTTCTCAAGAAATTAATATTTCTAATGAAAGATTGTAGTTCCTTGATGTTTCAAGGATGAGAGATTTGCAATATGGCTTCAATCCTCTTTGTATCTATCTTTATTCCCTCTTCTGAAATAATGTGCCCAAGAATTTTACCTTCTTGGAGACCAAATAGTGTTTTCTTTGGGTTTAAAGATATCCCAAACTTTCTGCATTTCTCGAATACTTTCCTTAAGTGTTCTAAGTGCTCTTCATCTATCTTGGAAAAGACAGTAACATAATCAAGGTAAATAATAATGAAGTAGCCCAGTTCTCCCGAGAATGCAATGTCCATGGCTCTCTAAAAAGTAGCACCAGCGTTCATTAGACCGAAGGGCATTTTCACATACATGAAAGTGCCCCAAGGTGTAGTAAAAGTTGTCTTCAATTGATCATCAGGATGTACTAAAATCTGATTGTATCCTGAGTAGCCATCAAGCAAAGAAATTCTTTTAGACCCTACTACCCTTTGTAAAATATGGTCCATCTTGGGTAAAGGGTAGTTGTCCTTCAATGAAGCTTTGTTTAAATCTCTAAAGTCTATACAAAGCTTATTCTCTCCTGTTTTCTTCCTAACTGACACCAGATTAGACACCCACTCTGAATATCTAATAGGGACAATAATACCAGCTTCATACATTTTCTTGATCTCCTTCTCAACCAAAGGTAATTGAAAAGGGTTTATTCTGTGTAGCTTTTGTTTAAATGGATTTTGGTTTTCCTTGAGAGGTATCTTGTGCTAAATTATTTCAGTGTCATAGGATTTTAGATGCTCATAACTCCACACAAAAACATCAGAAAATTATTTAAACAACTCTATGTATTTGACTTTAATGTGAGCTGGTAAAGTCTTAGACAGTTTGATCATTTTCAGTTTTAATTCACTGCCTATATTACACTCTTCAACTTCAGTCTCGACAGGCTCCAGTTTTGGCTTCTTGGCCACATTGTTGAAATCAAACAACTCTTCTAAAGGGGCCAAACGCTTTGGCAAACTTTGATTGTTAGACTGCAGAGTTTCTAAGTCTTCTGTTTCTAACTCTGCAATCATTTCTGTTGTGTTTTCAAGTTTGTGAGATATCAGATTTACATCGGCTATCTCAGGATACTTTTCTTCTTCATCAAGAAAACTTTCTTCACTAGGACAGTCTGTTTCATAGTCTGAATCCGAACTTGGTAGTTTGAATTCATTTCTGGACTGGAGGAAGTCTTCTATTTGTTTGTCTCCATCAAACACTTGCCAATATTTCTCATTATCTAGAACAACTAGTCTGAATTTAATTTGAGTTGTGCATTGTTTGGTTTCATAAGGCATTAAGCATGTTCTAGCAGCAAAAGCTAAACTTTGGGCCATGATATTCTTTTGTCTTGGGACAAAAATCAATTGGGATTCCTCAAAAGTTTTTAATAAATCCATGACATCGTTCCAATAGGCTCTAAGTCTGGGGTGATTAGCGTTGTATTCCCCATTCACTTGCCTAATGATTAATTTTGAATCCCCATGCACTTTAATTCTCTTGGCTCCTAATTTCTTCAACAAATGTAAGCCTAAAAGAAGGGATTCGTATTCCGCTATGTTATTCGAACACTGAAAGTTTAATCTATAGGAATGGCCTTCTGTGTGATTATTTTTAGTGTTTCCTATCCAGACGCCTGCACCAGCATTGCTCCTAATGCAGGACCCATCAAAGTTCATACTCCACAGAGGATTAGTTTCGGGTTCAATCGTTTGAGTACTATCCTCTTCAACTAATGTGCTTTCATATTGTTCTTGAAGATCGGCACTTAGTTGAATTTGTTTTAATTCCTCAGGTTTTTTTACTACATTGAGGACTGGTTTCTTGACTCTCAAGGTTTAAAAGAAATGGATGCATGATTTGTAGCTCAAGACCTGTGATTGGTTTGTTGTAGTTTAGAGGTTCAGCAAACTGTTTTGACACTTCTGTTACATTTCCCTCCTCCTATCTATCGTCCATTAATTCATTTAAAGTGACTTGTTAACTGAATTTTTCATCGTTGAAAGGATAAAAGAATCAAGGCCTGTATTTACAGAATACAGAGGAGAGTTTTGCAGTCTGTCTTGGCTAGTAACCATGTACTGCATATGGGACTCCCTGTAAATTATTCTAGTCTGATTGAAAAGAGGGATGGTCGCATATGTCATTTCCATCTGCATAGTTCCTTGTAACTTAACTCCCCAAGATCTTGATAATAGCATTCCATATTTTGGGGGCACATCAGCCACAACAATATCCATGACTAGACATTTGGCTGGGATTTGTGCTAAGTTTACATAGAGGTCCTTAATTAAACCTAAACATTTCACTCTGCTCGAGTCAAAGGAGTAAAGATCTTTGTAAGGTCGAGTGATTTCAACGCCTAGGCTCTCCATTACAAGTTTGGGCATTAAATTGTGAGAGGCCCATGAATCATGCATAACGTTGTGCAAAATCTTGTCATGAACATTTAAACTAACATAAAAAGGAGGAACTATTCCCTCTTGATATCTACCTTCAATCTTAGAACTAAATATGATTTTTGGTTGGTCATCGTTAAGATTGACAGTATCGTTATTCTCCTCCATGTTAAAATCCTTCAAAATTTGGGATCTATATACATTCTGGGCAGCTAATTCAGTAAGAGGAACAAAGATTTTAATTCTGGAAATTTCGTGCTCCAAACTGAAAGGAATCTGATTCTTTGAAGTGCTTGTTTCAGCCTTATTAACTACCACTCTATCAACAAAATCAGAGTGCTGATTTTGTCTAGTTACATTTGTCAAAATTGTTTTAACAGGAGTATTAGCTGAGGTGCTAACACTACTAAGGTTTGCACTCTGTTTTTTATTTTTTTGAGTGCCTTTGTCTTTGTTTTTATCAGAATTCACAACTACTGTTTTTTCTTTCTATTTCACAATTTTGGGTTTATTTACAGAGTTTTTTTTGTACAGATTTATCAGAGGTTTTAGTTTTGGGATTTTCCTGATTGCTCTTACTCCTAAGGTCATATTCGTTTTCAGACTCTATGATAACATTTTCCATGTCTTGATAATAACTTTCATCCTCATCTCTTTTTTCATCATAGGGTGTGTACAGACCTTGTTTTCTATCATAATGAACCTCAAAGTCATCATTATCTACTCCCAGCATGTTGATATCATCTTCCTCTATTTGTTCTAATTTTTTTTCAACCTCACTTACATAATTTTGATGAAAAGGAGGAGTGATCTGTTGATCATCCTCCCTTGGTCTATTTTGAGGCTGGTTTCTCCTAAAATTCTGATTTTGGTTCTGATTTCTGTTTTGAGGAGCTGTTTGGCTTTGACTAGCTTGAGCTCTTTCAAGTATGCTCATTTTCTTCATCATCTCCTCCATCATTCTTTCCATCTTTGAGCTAGATGTGGAAGGTGCAGATTCCTCTCTAAAGGACACTCTCTTCTCATTATTCATTCTTTCTCTTTTCTCCATCAAATTGACTTCCACAGCAAGAGCTCCTTTTTGCATATCTTCAAGGGTTAAAGGATCTCTCTCTCTCAGCTAATAGGCCATTTCAGGATCAAATCCTTCGGGAAACTTGTTTAAATCTGAGCCTTGTGGAGGTTTTAAGTCTGGGGGAAGTGCATTATAAACACTTTTAAATCTAGTGCAGTAAGCTTGTACACTTTCCCCAGTGTTTCTGTGGAGGTTCTTGTAGTCCAAAAGTATCTGGAGAGGGTTTTTCTTCACTTCCCATTTGTTTAATAATAGCTGATGGAAGGCTTGGAGATCATTAATACTGTGAGGGGTTAAGCCTTTGAACCATTTTCTTACTTCTCCCCCTAAACTCTGAGCAAATAATCTAAGTTTGACAGATTCATCATCAGTTTCATTTCTGTCAAAGTAGTCATTCATCTTATCCACATGTTGTGAAGCATTAATAGCATTACTGGCATCATACAATGGTATCTTGGACTGATAGTCCTATGGAAGATTGACTAAGGGTAAAGGAAGGACTAAGGGAGCATACCATGCTGCCATGATAGGTGGTGGGGGTGGATTTACGAGAGGTGGATTAACAAGAGGGAAAGTGGGCTGAAGTGGAGTGTTTTGGACAGTGGATGTATGAAGAACAGATGTGGATGTACCAGCAATAGATTGTTGAGCTGATCTTGGATGAGAGACACCTAAATTGTGAAGGAAATGTAAATCAGGTGGTGTTGTTTCTCTACTACCAGGATGTTCACTTCTGTCTGGGGATGAAAGTGAAGACTCTAAATTTAGCTGATCTAAATCATCAAGCGACCTAGTTCTAAATGGATTTCTTAAGTCAACTTGTGAATGTTGTAGAGCTGCAAGGTTTTCTGGAACAAAATTAGCTCTAAAGGGTGATCTGAAAAAGTTGAAGATTTAATATTAGGAGACTTCCTAAGGATTCTTTCAGGGTTATCAACTATCTCAGGAGGGTCTGGGTTAGGATAGGCTCTAGTATGAATCTTTCTAAGAGCCACTATGATGTGTTTTTCAGACCTAAGAAAACAAGAAAATTTTAACCAGATATGAAAATATTTAAGAGGTTAACTGTTCTTTAAAGCAAGAAAATTTTAATCCTAAAGCCTTCTAACTGAGTTTATATGATGTTATGATGATTATTGGTCTTCCCAGTGGAGTCTTAAGGTCTTTTTAGGATTTTGGAGTCACCAAGTGGAAATTTTTAGCTCTTTTCGAGGTAAAAGGTTGTATGGTCCACCACCATGTTTATTGAATACCAATCTGAAATATTTTTTAGTTTTTCTGAGTTTTTTTAGTCCTATGGGTTCTAAGAGTGTCTTGAATCTGTTTCAAAACTTAGCTACAGTTATGAGATAAAGACAGTCTACTCTTATGACTAAGCTAGCTTATCCTTCAAGGTTTGATAAGGTCTTATGAGAATCTTAAGGTTTCTTTAGTTTTTCACTGATTCAAACAAGTTTTATCATAATTACCATTTGTTTGGTAATGCTTGAAGAGGGCTACTTGTACTCACTCAACACTGAGTGTTTGGCCAAAAATATTATGCCTGGTGGGTTTAACTGGCTAATATACCAAATTTTCTTGTTCAAAGGGTAATTTGAGATCTTAAAGGTGTCTAGGATAAAAAAATACTCAAAGTCCCCAGTGGAGTCACCAGAAATGTTAGCTCCCCGTAATTCTAGCAGATTGGTGAGACCAGAACTGTGGAGAGAACACTTGAACCACATTGGGATTCTAGGATCTAGCCCTCCTGAATCCGGAGAGGGATCTCTCCAATAAGTGCAAATATTGATTTATCTTTAAAGGCTTTTGGGTATGATATTAGGCTAGTTATTAGGAGCAAGGGTTTTTGTTTGTTTTTGGATGGTTGAGCATGATTTTAGTTGAGTGGAAAGTCCTAAAATGAAGGAGTTTCAAAGGTGTGAAGTTACAAGCAATCAGAACAAGCTTTGGCTGATAAGATAGATATAACGTTGGTTTTTAGTCCATTGGGCTATGGATTCATAAAAGGGTTTAATTGCGCAACAATTTCAAGAGTGGTCCAAGGGGCAAGTCATCTATATCACAATATCTTTGAGATAAAATTATGGAATGGAACAATAAAAGTGTTGAAGGGGTGGAAATAGACAACCATTTCAACTAGGATTTGTCAGTCTGTCCAAACTAGAAAAGCCTTTCAAGTAACTATTTAAAACCAGCCAAGGACAGGGCTAACCATAAACTTCTTGGGCAAGTTCGTATTAAAGCTAACTCAATAGACAAACAATCTAGTAATCCACATAATTACTTTCAGAAAGGATGAAAACAAATAAGAGAAACAAAGTGCAGCCTGAGATCAGATAAGATACTTTTAAACCTATTCTGCTTTTAGCATACTCTTAGGGAAACTTTCAGAACTACCTTTGAAGAGAGAAACTAGAAAACAAGGCACACCATCACTTTTCTAGTCTAACTTTACTTAGAAAATAATGAAAATAAAATTTAAGAATATTTTTTAAAGTAAAAAGTAGGACAAGGGAACGCCAACATTCCTAATTGCTTAAACCATATTGAATCATTCTTAAATACACGATTTGGAGGAAAACATTGAGATAAATTTTATCAGTTAGAGAAGGGTACTGTAAACAGTAAATCCTAACTCTATGCTTATTTTTCTTTATCAGATAAAAATGGACAAAATGGCATACATGAAAGGAAAACAACTACACAGAAAGAAGCACTTCACCAGTGATATAAACTAGGATCCCAAGAAACAACTTGTTTGTTGATGTTAAACTAGTTACATTCTTCAAGTCCGATGTTTCAGTTCAGCAATCATCTTCACTTCTCAGCCTAACTTAGTTGATCACAAAAATAGCTTCAAGAGCCTTTGAACACTATTTACATGTAGAAGTTTCGAGCACTAGTATATTTCAAAGTTCTACAACCAACCCTTTACAATGAGCTCCTCAAGAAGATTTTATAGAAAAATGAGGAGGTCGAATCATAAAAAAGATCTACAGAGTCAATTAATACATTTTAATGCTTCTCAGCCTTTGAGGGGCTCAATGGAGAAGTTTACAGATATTTCTCTGAATTAATTGGCTTTACATTAAGTATTAAGCTCGGTGGGAAGATTTTGTTGACTTTAAGGCTCTATGTCATCTTTATAATAACTCTGCTGATATTTTTCAATAATTTCTTTGATTGAATTAACTGTTCGGTTGTATTGGAAAAATATCCCCTGTTCTGCAATAACTATGGCCATATTTTGAATGCTTTGAGGCTACAAGTGGCTTCTGGTAGCTGAGAGGATTAAATTAGCCTCTGATGTGGCAGTGGAGGCTTTCTCTGTCTGGTAGATACTTTGTTTTGACCTAAAACATGATTAATTTTCTCCTGATCTATGTGTTAGGCATAATCAAGCCTAAATTCTGTCTTCTATTCTTTAACTGTGTTTAATTTAGTGGATTAGGCTTTTAATTGTCAATTTTTAGCTGTAATCCACCCAAACTATGTAAACCATCTTCAATTCTTCATCTCTACTATGGTTGGGTTCTTTCACACTAATACTCTTTATTTGTCTTTATTTTGCTGTGTCTTGTTGATGTGCAGATGCTACAGGGGCTTTATAGTGGCGCCAATGCTCATGAGGCACTGATAAAACATGGTGTTGAACCCTGTAGGTGGATATTCTTTGATGAATTAAGGCCTGGAGGATTGTCATCCTTGGCTTTCATTTTCTTTTAAAACTTTTGAAAAACCTTTAAAACCTGCACAATACACAAAATGTTATAAAAATACTGCATGGCTGGGTAAGACTGCTTCAGAGGCTGGGAATTAGAACACAACCATTGGATGAAAGCATCCAACGGTGGAGATCACGTGCTGAGGTTTCAAAGGAAGGCGGTTGATGAAACGGTGGGGAGTTTTAAGTCAGATCAGTCGATCTTGCAAAGATCAACAGTCGAGAGCAAATAGGGAAAAATAATGGAGAAGGGCGGATTTTTCGTAAAAAAGAAGAAATACAAAGGAAAATAAGTTAAAAACCTTAACCAGCAGTGAAAAAGGCCGGATGAATTTTGTGGTTTCCGAAAAGGGTTTGGGTCGTCGGATGAGATCGGGCCATGGAGATCAACAGTGGAGATCTATGAAATCCCTTGGAAGAAGGCGAAGGGCGATATTTCAATGGTTTGATTGAATCTGAGCCATTGATCTTTAGAGATCAACAACGGGGAATGAACGTGATAAAACACAGTGTAAATGGGAAGGGTGGTTTTGGCTTGAGAAACCAGTGTTATCGTGCAACAAAAAGGTGGGTAGGCAGTTTCACCTTTTTGAATGCAATATGCATCTTAGCCCGACACGTGGTACTTCAAAACCACTTATATCGCATAGCTCTTGGAGAATTGACCTTCGTGCTTAAATCTGTGTGAAAATGCGCGTCATTCGTCAGATCAGGGGTCTCAGATCTGACGGTCGTGGAAAGAGTGCGATATTGATAAGATGCGCGGGCAATAAGATGTGGGGTGGTTTTAATCTGAGCTGTCAGATCAGGAAATGAACGGCTAAGATTCGATCTGGAGGAAGGCAGGATAAAACATGAGGCGGAGAAAAAGGGTCAATATGGGTCGTTGATCTACAGAGATCAACAATGGAAATTTCCCCAAAAAACATTATACAGCGAGGTTTCATAAATTTTTAACAAAGGTCGGAAAAACGATCTGGACCGTCGGATCTTGGTGTATGGACGGCCCAGATTCAATCGGAAGGTTACGATCGGCGAAGGAGAGAGGAAAGGCGTAACTGAAAATTTCCAATGCAATTGATTGTGGGCCGTCGATCTGAGGATCAGATCGACGGTGGAAAATGCATCAGAGGATTTTACAAGCAGGGAAAAGGCTTAGGGGTGAAGCGATGTGGGCCGTCGATCTTGATCTGGTGAGGGGAGATCAATGGCTGATAGCCCATCGGGGGTGATCAATCGGAGGGGGAAACAAGTTTTAAAATATGTTCGATGAGAAAATATTCGATGCGAGATTGCGCAGGCTGTTTGATTGGTTTTAAATCAACGGCCGTGATTGGTTTAAACAAATGAACGGGCGGGACCCTTTACAACATAGGAAAATAAAAAAATTAATGAAATACAAAGGATTTTTGGCTTCGACGTGGGTTATTTATAAGTTTTAGAGCCTGATTACGGGGCTGTTTGGTTATTTGAAAAGGATAAAGGGACCTGGGTTATATGCACAACAGGGTCCAATCGCATCAGAACAAGGGAGAGGCTCTTCCAAATGCGCTTGGTGAAAATCTCCGATGTGAGACTGTATTGACCATTGATTGGCTTTAGATCAACGATTCTCTTCAATAAAAACATTGGACCGGCGCATTTAGATAAAAACATAGAAAAAGGGGTTTTTCTGAATTTACAAAGGGAAAAGGGGATTGGGAAGGGTTTATTCATAAGTCTAAGCACCCGATGCGAGCTCTTGGGTTATATGAAGCGGCAAAAGGATCGGGGGTTTATACTTATAAGGTCCAATTGGATCGGAGGTTTTAACATAACAAATAGACTTGCGCGCATCAATAGTTCTGATGTGATAAGCACCAAATGGGTTTAGCGCTTGGTTCCAGCACTACGACATAGGGTGGGGAAGTGGTTTAGGGCTTAGCCCAAAGGGGCTTAGGCCTGTAGTTAAAAACTTATTTTTTATGAATTTTTCAAGGTTTTTCAATGGATTTGGGGGTTTCGGTAAGGTTCAAAAATGAGTTTGAAACCTTATAAAAGGGGATTTTTTGAAGGGAAGAAGGGAATAAAGGAAAAACAGAGGAATTTTATGAGGAAAAAGGGGATAAAATGGAGGTTAGTTTTGAAGTGAAAGGAGGGGAAAAATTAAGGGAAAATGGAGTTTTTTATAGCAGTCTTTTCTTCATGAAAACAACAGATTTTCAGAATTTGAAATGGAAACAGCAGTGAAGATTAATCAGAGGATAAGATATCTTCATAAGGCTTCAAGAGATAAAAATTTTTGCAATAAAACTTGTTTCTTGAAGGCTTCAAAAAATGTTTTAGCCACCATTTGATATGACAAATTTTATAGGTGGCCAACACATTTAATGATTTTTCTCAGGATGTCCATTAGTTGGAGAGAGAATGAGCATAGTGCAATTGAAAATGAGGTAATGGAAGATCAAACTTCGCCAGATTTCCTCTGAAATTGTGGATTGCTCAAATTTTTCAAAATGCCCAATATGAAAAGCAATGTAAGTTTGCTTCAAATGTTGGTTGATCATTGGGAGCCAGAAGAAAACTGCTTCATAATTGATCAGATGCCACTATGCATAGAATTGGAATATATATACTTCATCACTGGACTCTCTCGGAGAGGAGACCCAATAGACTTACACGGAAAGCCTGGTGAAGGGCTTACCGTAGAGGATTATGTTCAAGTCTACTACGTAGAGGATGCACAAAAGGTAGGAACTCAGATTCTTATCAGAGATCTGAAGGATTTATACATGAATATCCTTCTCTTTACCATTGGCAGAGTAGCAGGATCTACCTCTCTACATCAGGCTTCACGGACACAAATGAGCATAGTAGTAGAATGCCTGATTCATATCTTTGATTGGTGCACAACCTTGCTGAGTAATATGAAAAGACAATTGACTTCAAACCGGAAAGCAAATACTAAAATTTTTGGGTATGGTACAAGCTTGCTGACATGCCTCTTCAAGAGGGTCCCAGGGCTTCGGCCCAAAGTCATCTCAACTATCAGCGGCCCGAGAGATCCAAGAATAGCTCGATGGGCAGATCCGATGAAGAGATTAGGGGGAATTTAAGTTCCCCGGACCACTTGGGATGATGATTTCTTCCAATGGTTGGAGGAACAAGTCATCGCAGTGGAAGATTATCCCTATGCTAGGATGGACTTTCGTGCAAATCCAGATCTATTCCTACCACCCGGTGCAGCATGGGGAACAATCGGTGAGATTGCATATTTTTATTTTTTGAATATGTAATTTTTTATTTTTTTTCAAAGTATGAAAATGAAAAAATGTTTTTGATTGGACTAAATTACTTACAAAATTATGATGATCATGATGCTGGACCAATCAGGCCTGAGGGGTACCCAAGGCACAAGCACTGCAAAGGTGAGGCAGATGCTAAAGTCCCTGGCAGGACACTCCATGCAGTACAGAGGAAATTGGAGAGTTTGACTCACCAGGTGCCTATGGCTACTATAGAGGACCTACCGGAGGCTATCCAAAGACGTGTGGTAGTAGTACCATGAGACTGGGTGCAGTTATTCCATCATGTAGCGACTTCCATTGTGTTCTATAGGAACACAAATGTTGGGCAGGGACCTCAGGAGTATATTTATAGATATGATCGGATGACTGTAATATTTTTTGATTATAGACATGATCGGGCATAAGCCCTAATTTTGTATGACATGATGATCCAGATTTTGTATATTTTTGAACACTCTGACTATATATATATATATATATATATATATATATATATATATATATATATATACAATGATTTATATGATGTGATGACTCAAATGTATGATAATGAATGATGTATTTGATATATTTTTTTAAGTATTGAATGATTAATATGCCAATCAATTTCTTGATTAGCCAATAAGTTTTCCATCCAATTGTCAGCTCGAGGAATATGAATGAATGTTATAAATTGAAATGATCTTTGTAAAAAATGTACCCTAAAAAACAATCGATGTAAAAATGGGTCTCAGACCTGATATGTGTTGTTCAACTGTGAAACCGCCAGCTGTGAATCTAAGAAAACTAATAACAAATCAACACCCAAGGATATTGCCTCAGAGAGTAGATTAATCACTACAGTGTATTCTACTACATTGTTCGAAGCAGGACCAATGTAGACACCTCTTGAAACTAACAACTGATCGGATGGATAATGGAGTACCCAAGCCGCAGAAGCCAGGTTCTGGGTATGTCTACTAGCACCATCGGCGAAATCAAAGTGACTCATGTCATCCAATATTACCTACCGAAGTAGATCAAATTCATCAAAATCACACCCAAAATCGGAAACCCAGCAAAATATATACAACAAAGCAATATGCTAGGCCAAAGCCTAGGCATAATACTTTTTCAAATAGAGCCCATTTCTGGGCTCCCCCAACTCATTTCCATCAAAATAAATCAAGGCATAAGCTCCTTTCTTCATGACATTTTTTATGATGAAGGGTCCATATCACATATATTTAAACTTACTTTCCCCCAAGGCATCCTTCTCTTGGGCATAAACCAATACAAGGTCACCTTCAGAGAAAACCCTAGGTTTGACCGCCTTATCGTACTGAACCTTTACCCGTTTCTTATGTGCCTCATTCATTGTAGTTTCATATCTACGTTGCTCATCGATATGTTCCAGATCAAGGAGGAATTCTTCAAGACTAGAAGTGTCAGGAAGAAGCTCAACAGCTAATTTAAGAGAAGGAATTTCGCACTCAATAGGAAATATAGATTCCAACCCATAAGCTAGTTGAAACGAAGTAAAACTGGTTGCATTTTTTACTGACATCTGGTATGCCCAAAGTGTAGGGTACAACATAATATTCCAATTGTTTCTGGCTTTATCAATCATCCGTTGAAGAATTGTCTTCAAGGATTTGTTCACCGCTTCAACTTGCCCATTGGCTTCAGGATAATAAGGAGACGAATGCTCCTGCCAAAAACCTAATTTCAGATCCAATTCAGCCATCATGTTGTTCTGAAAGTGACTGCCATGATCAACGACAATCTCTTTAGGAATACCAAAATTAGAAATGACTTGATTGAAAAGGAAAAGAGTTGTTGTCTCACCGTCATTCCCAAAAGTAGGCATAGCCTCAACCCACTTCGTGAAGTAGTCTATGGCTACTATAATGTACTTGTGACCTTTAGCATAAGATGGGTTACAAGTAGTAAAATCAATACCCCAGTTTGTATAGGGTCCGTCAGTAATGACAAGAAAGAGCGGAGCTAGATGAGTGCACATCTTTCGAGTATAAACTTGACACGGATGACACCTTTTGACAGATTCCATACAATATTTGAAAATCGAAGACCAAAAGTATCCTGCACACAAGATTTTCTGGGTTGTAGCAAGACAAGATAAATGACCACCACAAGCTCCACTGTGGCAATCATTCAGCACAACCTCAGCTTCTTCGAGAGTTAAGCAGCGTCTAAGGATCGAATCGACACCGCAACGATATAAAGTGTCACCAATAATCAAATAAATTTTGGCTAAGTGACGTAACTTTCGACACTCATCTTTTGAAAAATTTGAGGGAAACTTCACAGTCTACAGATAAACTATGAGATCCCCATACCAAGGATCCTGTGAAGAAATGAGAAAAATATGTTCATCAAGAAATTGTTTTTCATAAACAATCCCTTCTCCACAGGGAAACTCATAAATCAATTCTGCAAAAACTATGATTTCTTGGATTTGGAAGACACAAACTCAAGATCAAATTCTTGAAAAATCACAACCCATCGATTGTATTTTCCCCCAATCACTCGCCTACTGAGAACAAACTGAAATGGATTGACTACTTCCAAAACATAATTTTCATGAAGGAGAATGCAATGTCTGAGCCACTAAATAGCTTGAACAGTTGCTAAAGCAAGCTTCTCTATCAGAGAATACCAGAGTTCAGGTCCTACCAAGCCTCGACTAAGGTATTATATAACATGCTCAAAAATAGCATCGTCCTCCTGAAACAAAACCATACCAATGGTAGATTCTGCTACTGCGAAATACAAGAGGAAATCCCCGTTATAATCGGGTGGACTTAGTAAAGGAGCAGAGGTAAATGCTTTTTTCAAAGCATCGAATGAGCGTTGAGAAAATTCATCCCAAAAAAATGGAACTCCTTTCTTTAATAATCTCATAAATCCTTTCATAATATCGGCATAATTTATGATGAATCTCTGCAGAAAATTAGCTTTTCCTTGCAGACTTTGAAGTTGACAAATTGAAGACGGGGAAAGAAACTGAAGTATTGCCTCAACCTTGAAGGGATCTACTCAAATCCCTTCTGCAGACATGATGAATCCCAACAACTGAGTGGATGTGACAGCGAAAACACACTTTTTCTGGTTCAACTGGATTTTAGAATGCCGACATCGTTCAAAAACTTAACGGAGGTGAGAAGGATGATCAATTCTCTTGTGAGAACGAGCAACTAAATCATCCAAATATTCCTTGATAATATTTTTGATGTCGTGGAAAGCGTAAGACATGGCCCACTGAAAAGTATCTCCAACATTTTTGAGGCCAAAAGGCATTTTCTTGTAAGAAAAGGTACCCTAGGGACAAATAAATGTAGTCTTATGCTGATCTTCAAGATGAATAGTAATTTGATTATATCCAGAGAAATTGTCCATGAAGGATAAAATATCATTCCCCACACACTCATCAATAATCTGATCTATAAACAGTGTGCGGTAGTTATCTTTAGGACATGCTTTATTTAGGTCCCTGAAATCGATGCAAACTCGAATTGCTCCTTTTTTCTTATCCATAGGAAATGGATTTGAAACCCACTCAGTCAAAGGAACTGGGTAAATGAACTCTGCCTTTACCAGCTTCTCCATCTCAGCTTTGATAGTTGTGGCCTTCCTAGGGTTGACCAGACGAAGCTTTTGCCTAATTGGTTTAGAATTTTCATAAACCTTGATCTCATGATGGACAATAGATGGATCTATACCAGGCATTTCCTAATAAGACCAAGAAAACACATCACGAAACTCTCGAAAGAGATCAATGTATATCTGAATCTCTTCAGGGGAACACTCGGCTC
The DNA here is from genome assembly GCA_034641835.2 of Pinus albicaulis. Classification (NCBI taxonomy): domain Eukaryota; kingdom Viridiplantae; phylum Streptophyta; class Pinopsida; order Pinales; family Pinaceae; genus Pinus; species Pinus albicaulis. The sequence continues at coordinate 1,657,275,572 of CM076581.1, forward strand.
GAATGAAGACATTCCTATGATGTTGGGATCTCTAGAGATGTTCACCGAGATAGTAGGAGAAATCAAAACCATGTTCCCTTCAGCAAAAACCTGTGCTGGTGCTAAAGGGTTCAAGACTGGGTGAACAGGACCAGAAGACTGAGGACTAGGGAAACTTGATTCAACTTTGTGCAAGTCCGGGAGAAAGTAAGACTGATGATGAAAATCATCCCACGGTCTCTCTACACCAGTAATTGCTTCAAGGATGGCCTCTTTAGATGGAAGAGTGGTATCAAGGCAATCCTGAGCCAAAGATGAACTGAGATTCCAAGTCGGAGCCACATCTCCATCCAATTCCTCTGGCGAAAGGGAAATTGGAATGGAATCTACAGAGTCAACAATAGAGCTATAAGCAATCTCAGCTGCAGACATAGGAAATTCCATTCCACCCACTTGACCCTCTTCTAATGTGGAGGTAGGAGAATTTAAGGTCCAAGGGTCCAAAGAATAATGAGTTCTGAAGAACTCTCTTGGAATAGGAGACCTAGAGGATGAAATAGCATTGATATGAACTGGAGGAGGTGGAAGATCAAAAGTACCCATCAAAGAAGTGTACATTTCAACCACAAGATTCTCAACAGGTGGCTTGGTATCCTTCACCAAAGGAATGGTTGAGTTAGAAGATGCATTCGGATCTACAAGAGAACAATCCAGTTGGTCAACTGTGATAATTCTCCCTTCGTGAGGGAAACAAACAATGCGAAATAATGAGGATGCAATGGCATCCATCTCATAAATCTAGTTTTGCTCCACCAGAAGGTTATACTCTAAGCTTGTATCAACTATCTCAACTTCGATATTAACAGTCTTGCCCCCAACATAGATGGGTAAAGCTAGAAAAATACCATACGGCCTATGAGAATGACCATCAAACGTAGTCAGAAGAGTGGCTGAAAGAAAAACTACAAGAGATCTAATACCTTTCCAGCATGCAAGAGACATTACACACGTGGAAGTGCCCTCATCTACGACTATTCGAAAGATATTGAATTTCCGATAAGTCGATCTGATATGGAAGGCCATATGATGAGGAAGTATCTTTTTAAAATTTGACATATCAAATGTGATCATAAGAGAATTCTTTGGATCAACGGCCCAAATAGCAATGAGCAAAGCACTTTGCTGAGCCAGACAAGACTGGAGCACCTCTAACGCAGACATGGCACAAGGAATTTGAGCGAGATCTTATACAATCTAGTAGTTCTGGGCAGTCTTGGCATTAGGATTGATTGTCGAACATTTTTAGGATGTTTTCAGCATCCAAGGTATAGGATCAACAGTAGGCCTCATAATATGAAGTGGCTTAGTACTATCAGGAACACCCTTGGCTTTCGAAGACTCAGCTTCACCATAGTCACGAGATCTCGTAGAGATATCTGCATGAGCACTCATCATGTATATGTTTTATGTATTTTCTCCTTCCTGGCTGCCCCCAGAGGGAGCCCCAATATTTAAATTCGCGCTAGCAATTAATTGTTTCCCTTGGGGAAAAGGATTTGTTAGCACAGCCTGGGAACTAAAAGAACCATGTTGAGCTAACAAGTGTTGTGCATCTTGAATTTTAGGGAAAAGGTGCGTAACATGATCTCCAGTGCACAATTTGCATGGAAATTTCACTTTCTTTTTATTATCCTTTTTACCCTCTCCAACATGATCATTGTATTTGTTTGCATTCCCCTTCCCATCCTTGTCCTTTTTCTTGTTATTCCATCCCTTCTTCTTCCCATCAGATTTTTTATTTCCTTTGGGGTTGGAATTTTTGACAACATTATTTGGCAAGGAATGGGAAGGATTTGACACTAAAGGCACAGCCTAACTAGAAGAAGCAGATTGTATAGACAACTACTGCAATTGACATAGTAAGTTAGTCGCACCGCTATCAATCGAAACAATAAGTCCATCACCATGAGGACCAGGTTAATTTTTGGCTAAGTCTAATTTGGAGTGAGGAGCATCCGGAAAATTTTTATTAAGGACTCCAGACTGAGAATAAATCAGTTCTAACTACTGAGCCCTAAAAATAGCTTGCTCTTCAGAAAACACCCCTGAAAGGGATACATCCTTAGAAATTTCTGGCTGTAAAGATTTAAAAAACCACTCAAGAAGGAATTCATTCAGTATTTGGGCCTTCATGAACCTCTTCCTTCTTCACCATTCCTGAATATGATCAGAAATGTGAGTTACCTTATCCTGCTGAAAATTAGCCAGGAGGTCAGTCCCGACGTCATAACGGATAGGTAACTGAAAATTATTTAAGAACATGGTAGCCAATTCTCCAAAAGAAGAAAACCTACCCCTAGTTAGCTCAATGTACCATTTGGCTGCATTTCTAGTTAAGGTTCTTTGAAACAATCTCAACCTAATCGAATCGTCGATCAAGGAGTTCGAGGAACACCATAAATGGAAAGTGGTGATATGATCTGTCGGATCCTCGCTATTCTTCCCTTCAAACTTTGGAATGTCTAAGGGGATCTTGCTGGGGACTGGAAGCCAACCTGGACTATACTAAATAGGATCGTTAGTCAATTTCGATAGATCTAGAAATTTTAACGTTACCAAAAAGGGTAAGTGAGGAGGAGCCTGGGAATTCCATCCCCCATAAGAAGGATTCCCCACATTCTAAAAATAATAACCTGGATTTGTTGAGGCACCAAGTTGCTAGATGTTGTTCATAGAGAATGCTGGGCCATAATAAAATCCTTGCGACCCAACATTCGAAGAAGGACTGACCCCCCCCCCCACATAGAGTTACTATATACAGGACCATTCCCTCCAACTGAGGTATTGAATGAAGACGAAACCCCTTGGTAAGGGTTCCAAGAATTTTCAAACAAAGAAAAATCCTGATAATTACTCGATGAAGGGAAAGGAACATTCCCTTTCTAACCAGCAAGAAACTGACTCCCGCACCTAACGCTGTAAAAACAGGGTTCCATCCCGAAAAGACATTAGAAATTTGACCTCCCGAAAATGGATTAAAACCTTGAGTCTAAGAGGTAAAAGGTAAAGATCCTAAGGAAGGGGTTGAATGAGGGATATACCCACTTCCAAAGGGGAACCCTTGAAATGAAGATTGATCCACTGACCATAGAAGGAATGGATTTGGAGACAGTTGAAGTAGCAGAAACGGAGAAAGAAGGAATTCCACTAGTGGGAAATTCATAAAAAAAGGGACTAGATTGAGAAGCATGTGCTTGGGTATTTCTAGAGCCAAACACAGCATCACTAGAAGTGATTGTCGATATAGCAATAGTGTCCCCTCCTTCAACTGAAAGAGGTGTCTAAACACTTGCAGTGTTCACAGCCAAAACTGTATTCCCAATCGTGGCAATCGAACGAAAGGGATATGAAGGAAAGGGAATAACCGGTCTCTGAGACTCAGGCTCGATGTATTGAATAACGTGAGGATAATGAGCAGGAAGAGGAGATGGAAGAGACAAAGGAGGCTGAGGGAATTCTTCTATTTCTACTTCTTCTGTTGGAAATAAAACTCTAGAGATGAGTGGAGCACTCCTCTCTATACTGACACTGACACCAAAACCACCCATAGAAACAACAAGCCTTGACGAAGGATCTCTCTCCATTGTGTTTGAAACCACTGGGTGAAAATCCCCCACCGAATTACTCCTACGCCTTCTTGAATAAGGCTTGGCACTCACGGGAGATAACCCACGAAGCCTCCTTGATCGAGAAGGCAATCGATCAGCTACTTTAAGAGATTAACTTTAGACTCAAAAAATATATGAAGCTAAGAAATTTAGGAGTAAAGATCACACTCTAAAAATTTCCTAAGATACAACCAGACAAGCAGCTCTCAGGTATTTCCGCTCCGGGTGATGAGGACCAGACACCAAAATACAAGAAAGTGAAATAATAGGACCTTCCGAAAATAGTCTGGGGTGATTACGCCCCGGGCCTACTAGCGAAGGTAACAGAAACAGTTACGTTGACCTCCTAACAACAACCTTTGCTGGTGCAAGTCCCCAAGCTTCGCAAGGGCACCCTCAAGAAGTAATTATGGAAGTGATGCAATGTCTGTCTCAGGTACCATAGGAATTCCCCCCCGCAGTCGCCTGTGTGGTCCCTAGGATAGGCAACTAAGGGCACTAATCCATATTTTCAGCTGGGCAGAATGGTCTTAGGTCAAGATTCAACAAATAGGAGAGGGGGTATTTCTCTTCTTTTCCTGCATTATCCCTCGTGCTTGACTCTCTGGAGGAGAGCTTTCCCAGTCCACTTAACGGTGTTGGATTTCACTCATTAATAAACTTTTTTATGTTTAACAATTTGAGCGGTCTTGGGGAGTTAAATCTCCACTCACCTAATACAAGGCCCTACAACCTAGCTAGTTGGTGTATGATTAATGACAATGATACAAAAAATTCTAGTTTATTTTAATTATATCGCTTGTTTTAAATTGGTCATTACTTAAGTCAAGGGTACACGGAAGTGAAACTGATGGTGTTTTATAACGCAGAAGAAATCAATGAAAACCTAGTTACATGAAAATGCAACAATTTCCTTTCAATGAAAAGTGATCTCTACATGGGTTCTATGAAACTAATAAACAAAAACTTTGTTTTTAATTTTCAGACACTCACACTTCACACAATCCAGAAAGTTACGAGAAAGACTAAAATTCTCAAATGCACTTAATACAAACTACCAATGATATGCAAATCCTAAGATGCTAACTCTAAACAAGAAAAATAGAGTCCCTAGCAAGACAATGGTTCAATCATGTTTTGATAGAAAACAGGGCTAGTTCCAAATAGAACTCCTATGCATAAGAACACCCAAATGCACTTGATACAAAAGAGAGAAATCAAGAGAATACTTCCTTCAAAATCAAGCCAAGAACCAAAGACTAGAAACCAACCAAAAAGCTTCAAAAGATATAATGAAACCGTAAAAAAAAAAAAATCAAAGCAAAAGCTACGGAAAACACAAATTGCTTTTGGGATTTTAACTTATAATGGAAGAAAAGAGATTTTAAAAACACAAGCAAAAACTACCCAAGAACCAGAATCAAGAAAAATGAGTCTCAACAAGGGCTTCAAAGTGCTCAAGCCAACTGTGCTACTTTTGTAGCGAGAATTAAGTGAGAAAAAAGAATCACGGAACTCATTAATTGATTCAGCATAGTAGCACAATCTTCCAACAAACAACAACTCAAAAAATCGAAAAGAGATTCTTCAAGATCCACAACAAGACAAGTCCAAGAAATCAAGAAAATTGAAATAGACCAAGGAGGAAAAAACCACAAGTGAAGCAACGCATAGGGCCAAGAAGAGCAAACAAGTAGAGGCTCATTGTTCTGATTGGTCAGAACAGCCAAGAACTTCATGAAAAGGTCTTGGTGCTTCAGCCACAATTGCAAACACACAAAACAGGCAATTCACCAAATGGCTAGGTTTTCACAAAACAAGAGAGAAATGGATATGAAATCACCATGAACACAGTCCAGAGACCTTAAAGACACCATGGGAATGGTTCAACTCAGACAGAAAAGACTATAGAGGCTGAAAACTCAAATTTTCAAATTTTTCCAGCCATACGCGATTTTTCAGTGTGCAACCAACATGTATACACGACTGTAACCAAGGAAACTCGCATATACGCGGGTCCCTTTGGAAAATACAAGAGGTATACGCGACTATGTAGAGAAGAAGTTGTGTATGGAAATAAAGATAAGGAAAAAATAAACAAGCCAAGCCTGATCAAGGGACCAGGTCTTCTGTCTGCTTGAAAAAAGACTTACTAGACTGTAAAAAGTGATGAAACGTGTCAGGAACCTACAAGATAGATAAAGCAACCCAAAAAAGAAATCACAACAATGTGATCCCCAGTGGAGTTGCCATTTTTATTTCAGGAAATGTTACCCTAAAGGTCTTGGGTTGATGAACCTTCACAGATCAGGGGCATGTCATTACAAGAAGGACTCACTTAACCAACTTTTATGCTAATAACTATAATCTATAGGTTTTAGACCTTACCCAGATATCCCTCGGTTTTAGTGGATCTCATGGGGTGCAAACCTCCTGCAACACTTTGTGCTCCGAAATTTGTAAATCAGCAAAGAACAAACACAAAATCCTAGTTGTATAGCATACACATGTTCTAGATTTTAATGAAAATCATGCATAATCTCATAAAAATAATACTAAATGAAAAATTTATGATCATTACACATGTATAAAATATTATTGACACGTAAAAATCAAGAACAAGATGGTACTTATGTTATTAATGACATGTACAGTAAACAAACATGGAGAGATCACCTGAAACCTACCATGGCCTTCAAGCATACCGTCCTTTGGATCCATCTAGCCCTAGCCACTCAAGATTTCTTCCAAGAATAGTGCACAATGGATGTCACATAGGGTGGTGATCATCTCAAGGAAACAAGGGTTTCCTGTAACTATCTGAGAAGTGCAGAAGGCACGGGAATATATCAGACTTGGATAGGGCTCCAACATCGTATAATATCTATATTTCTGTCTCTCTTCCTCCCTTAGGCCATTCCCTTGAAATAATTTTATACTCCCTCAAATTAGTTTTTGCAGTTAGGAATAGTTAGGCCATGGGCTGGGTGGTTAAGTACTGGAAAAATCGCAAACCCCACCTCTAAAATAGGGAAAATATATATTTTTTAATTTTTAAAATCGAATAAGTGATTCTATATGTATGGACTCGCGTATATACGCAGAAAAGTTCGGGCAGAGTCATGTATGGGTTTTAAGATTTTTTTTTTGAGAAATATGTCCAAGTATGAAGGGAAGGGTTTCCCAAGGCCAATGTATAAGTCATCAAGTATAAGCTAGTGATAAATGATGCTATAACAAGTATCTATGTGACTTATTCATGCAGCAACTAAACCGTTTCACCTCAAAAACACAACTTTCTATGTGTTTGGGGAAAATCCCAATACCACCAAGTCCAAGCACCGTAGCAACCATAACCAAGCATAAGGTGTAGGATCTAGTTCAAAGAACACTAGATTCAAAAACCAGTGTGTTCAAAGCATGAGACAACCATAGCCTTACACTTAACCTCCAACCCCACACATCATTTCCTTGTGACGAAGATATCAAATCTTACCAATTTAAAACCTGAGACGTTGCACCTCTGTTCCAATCCTCTGAGATGAAAAAATGTGAGTGTTAGTAACCTATAAATATAGGAATCATAATTTTGACTTGACTGAGGGTAGTCTTGTAAATATGTACAAAATTTTTTTTCTAAAAGTTACTTTCCCATATTTTGTAAAAAATTAAAAATAAAATAAAAATAAAAAAGAAGGTAAAAAGTCCTAAAAGAAAAATCAAAGGACTTAGAAAAAATAATATACCCCAAAAGAAAAAATATGAATAAACATGAAAGTGTGCAAGTCTAAATGCCACTACTTTTACTTTTTGCAGTTGATTATGGCAGTGTCAATAAATGCCATAATCTATGATGAGTTGAACAATTTAATCTTGACTTGTCATCTTTCAATTTCAAATGTTGTAGATAGTGAATAAAGAATTGTCATACAGCTTAATCATGACAATTCAATAGTTAGGTAGAGAATAAAAGAATCCAATAGTTTAATCTGGATTCTGGGATGAAATAAGTGTAGAATTAGATATTTTACTGCTTTCAAAAAAAGAATAAAATTTTGTAAGGTTGCTAGTTCAAATGCACCCGATTAAAATAGAAGGAAAAAATGTTAGAAGATATGACTGGGTAGGTAGAAGAAGGTGGGAAACATCATTGTAAATATCTTTCACCAAGCTATAAATAACTAATTTCCCCTCCCCATAGCAATTTAATATTCTAGACTATCAGTCAAAGAGGCTCAAGGAATTTCCTTGACTTCTGTCGGGACCGGACCCAAGGCTCAAAGACTGATTAGTTGAAAATGTTAAGTTTCTATATTAATCCCAGAAATTTTCATCATTTACCCCTTCATGCACTCATCACCATTTAACTTCATAAGTGAGAACTCTTTTCTTACTTAAATGTTACATAAAGGCCCATTTGATTAACTTCCTCCATTTTACAAAGCGTAAAACCCTCAAAAAACATGATATACTAAGTAAAAGTGAATGAGTTACGAAAATAAAGCTTTACTCTAATTTTCACTTTCCTTAGTTTCATTTATGAATTTTTGAGTATTCATTGTCCCTTTTCATATTAACACTTAACATATTTTATTAACTCCCTATCAAATATCCTAGTCTTATTAATATAACTTATTTTTATTTAATATCCCAAAAAACCCTATTATTATATGCTTTTTATGTCAAAGATATTAATCACATGTTGAAATAATATCCCTAAATTACCCCTTTGACATAAAACTACCCTAATAAAATACCCCCGCTCCCCTATAGTTTTAGAACTTTAACTAAATCTAAAACTATATAATATAATTAAATTTGCAAAAAAGCGCATTTTTACATACTCTGTATTAAAAATGGCACAAAAAATAAATATCGTTACTCCTATTCCCGCAATACCTTTACCCAAGGTTAACGCTTTAAACTTACCCCTTTCCCCCGGTATATATCCCTTTACCAAAGTCTGAACCTTGGTTGAACTTTATTAAACCCGCCCCATTCTATGTATAAACTCCTTTTATACATAAACTTCATCAAATAACTATGCGCCCTGGCATTCATTCCGATCCCTCCAATCATCCTCATTTCATTAATCTGATGGTCCAAATCTAATGCGATAAACCATTCCCTTTCCCCACCACTCCTCATCGCATTAAAACTCAACCATTGATCATCCCTATCGAATCAATGGCTGACATTAAACCCGGGTCCCACCTTTCCTTGCCCCGCGGCTTCCCAAGAGATCTTGACCATTTGCATCATTCAATCAAATCCAAGGGCGTATATTCAATATCGCATCCCAAAAGTGATCGAGCAAAGTTCATGAGAAATAACGCGATAAAAGTTGTTTCGTGAAACCACCATATGCTACGTGTCTCAATTCTACTGGATCTCATTCCAAAAGGGAAAAAATGCTTACCTCTCAGGAGCAATGCGATAACCACTAATGGTATCTCCTTCAATGCAAAATCCACTCCCGCCATTTGATTTTCACCTGTAATTAATGTCCTGCATATCAATAAAAACTAAGGTTTTAACCTTAGTTTTTCATTGTTTCCATATCATTTGCACCTTCGCCCTTTAGAAAACTACTCACAGGCACCATTATCGAGCCTCTGCTGACCAGTTTTCCCCTCTGAAACTGATTTACCCTCTGAAATTCACTGCCGAAGACTCTCTACGCCTTCTATCAAGCAACTACAACCAGTTTGAAGACTGGTACAATCCTGAACATTCTCCTTGACCACCATTATACCTTTAAAAAGGTATTTCTCTAAATTTAAAACCCACATTTTATGAATTCAAATGAAAAATGAATTTATTCACACTGAGAAATATAAATTGCCTAATCTAAAAGTGGCCAAACCTTGAAAAAAACAGGGGGAACCTTGTCAAAATTTTCCCAGAATTTTCCATCTCCTCCAAATTCATTTTTTTTAGTATTTTTGACCATCTAAAGGCAATTTTCACGGTTGAAATCTATTTGAATTACAGAAAAAGCCATTAAAATCCTTTTTCCAGTCATCTGCACATTGTAAATTTGTGTTTTCATCCTAAAACCCTCACCCAGATTCTGAATTTTTCCTAAAAGCAACTTAATTGGCCTTCTATTTCCCAAAAGAAAATAAGAAAATAGTCTAATCTTGCTTAGTTTTATTCAAAATGACAAAAAAAAGGTCACTCCTAGGACTAGAGGTCCCAAACCTTAGAAGCCTGCCTCCCGTAAGCTTCCAAACCCTAAACCTTCAAAAATCAACAAACCTACTCTTGCCCTAACTGCAGATTTCACTGAAGTAGTTAGACCTTTGCAGCCACCTGTCACCTCTGAAGAAAACAGATCATTAATTGATTTGGACTATAGAATCTTTGATCCTTCATTAGAATTCAACTTACTTGAAGTGCACAACTGGTGCTATGAAAAATTTGTGAAAAAGGTTGAAAATGATATACCTATCTGGGACTCAAACTTGCCTAAATATGTGGTTCCCATCACCCATCAAGCTCAAGATTTCATTAGGTTATGTCAATTACACTATATCCCTGACCAGAGATGTATGGTAAACAAAGATAGAGATTTCATGTGTTATATAACTATTGAAGCCATCAATGATATGCTCCAACTGAGCCATGATCCAAGAGCAGTATCATTGTCCATTGAAGATTTAAATCAGATGTATTTAGACTTGGATTTCCCTAGGAAGTTTATGATCCTTCAGAACTTCATGCCTACTCGTGTTAACATTCCTAAGGTAAATCCACCTTATGAAACTTTTTACTTCCCTGAGGGCTCTAGACAAATCATTTCCAAGATTTCATTCATTCTAGGCTATGCTAATGATGAGTTTACAGATGCCTCTATTCTAGGTTTCCTCTCTACCTTGTCTCCAGGACAACATCCAGAACTATTCTTCAACTTTGCCAAACTCATTGCTGATAATATGCATTATCAGTTGACTTAATTACCTGAGGAAGGAGTATTCAGATATTCATCCTATTTGTTACATCTCTTCCTATTTTTTCATGAAGAAAATTTCCCTATTTCATTGCAGAAGATGGATGTGGAAGGTAAACCTCTTTCAGTGAGATTCTACACTTCTCTACTCAGAAAATACAGCAGTGAATACAGCTATAAAGACTTTAATTATTTGTTTATTAAACCTGCCATGAATTTTTTGAACAAAGCAGATTCACCAAGGATTAATGAAGACATCAAAAGAGTTCTATAGTTGTCTGAAAACTGTAAGGTAGGAGACTGGTATTTGTACAAAAATCACACAGAAATAAGAATATATGGTGCACTACTGGATCCTTGCAAATTACCCAAGTTTCTAACTACCAGGATTTTTGCTTTGGAGTACTTGAGACTGAGATATTGAATGTAGATGCAGTGAATTTCATAGCTTCCAAAAAGAAAACACAGTTCAAGCTAAAAAATCAAATTGGCCCCTTCATAGTCAATAACAGAGATGCTTTGAAAGAGATAGTTAGCAAATTATCAGAATTTAAGTTCCAAGAAATCTTTCACTGGAACTATGACCCTCAAGGTGTTTTAAGTAACCTCAGGGTCAAGCGTAAGTTAACTCCATTCCTCCATGACTCAAAGCCACAAATTGAAAAGTATGCTAATCAGATTGAATGGGTTGAAAACACATTGATTGATGATATTCAAGGAATGAAAACAGATAACATTCAAGGAAAACAGATGGATAGTACACAGGTGATTATAGTTGGCAAACAAGCAGAAGTGTCCAATAAAAGACCTAGAGAAGAAGAAGGCTATACTGCAGAAGCCATTGCAGATAATAAATTTAAAATCCTTTACAGCAATAAAGCCAAAATGACAACTTCAGAGAAAGAAAAATCCATAGAGATAGCTGACAATGAAGATCAAAAAAAAAATAATGGTCAACAAACAAATGACGAAGTAACATTGATTATCAAGGAAACACTCAAAGAAATTCAGAAAAGTCAGATTGTAGCACAAGAAAAGGACACACTAATGATAGAAAAATAGGTTGATTCAGAAGGTCTATCCTCTTCCAAAGGAACTGAAGAAAGACATTCAAATACTCAAAAAAAATTTAAGCAGATCAAAGAAAGGAATGAGGAAATTAAGAATGAATTTTATTCTAAATTCCTTGAATAAAATCTAGGAAACAGAGATAGATTTCTTACTGCATTTGATTACTCCACCAACAAAACGCTCATGTCACTTTTGAAACCCACAGTTGTTGATCCTAAGTCAATTGCTGATTATAGAAAGACATATGTAGAGGTGGACACTGATACAATTCTTGAATTAGATCAGATTGAGTTCCATAGAAGCACAACTAAAATGCTATATTCAAAGGTATTCCATAAAACCATGAGTGCTACCATGCTTCAAAAGACTATATCTAATCTACAAACTCAAATGAAATTAGATAAGGCATATCTACATGCTAAATATTAGATGATCACATCCTTAGAAAATTTGGTGATAGAAGCTAGAGTAGATCCCTCCAATATTGAAGTTGCTAAGACATTGATAAGGAAAAATAATGAAGATATTGCTGCCTTGAGAAAGCAAAATAAACTTCCACAGAGTGAGCATCCACTGGCAAAGGATATTCTTCAACAACAAAAAGAAAAGGATGAGACTATGCAGCTAGTACTGAAGATGACAACCCAAATCAAAGAAATGGAGAATTAGACAGAAACTCTGATGAAGGAAAATGAAACATTGAAAAGAGAAAATGAGGTCTCCACTCCTATAGTCATTCCAACTATTCGTACTATTGTTCCTTCTACGCTGGCAGAGAATTTGGCACCTAAAGGAGTATTGGAAATTGCAGTGTCAATAACATCTATAGATACCTCTACCACTGGATCATCTACATCACAGGTACAGCAAGCAACAGGTGAAGCAGCTGACATAGTAAAAGCCATGGAAGAGATGTCCCTAAATAATAATGAGATAATCAATTTGAAAAGCATCATTCAAACTCTTGAAAGATCAAATAGAAATGCATTGATTACATCTAAGGGACATGAACAAAGAGAAAACAGACTTCAAGAGCAAGTAAATATTTTGCAGCAACAGGTAAATCTTAGTGAACAGGTATCATACATCAAGAACTATCTTTGGAACAACATAATTCAAGGCATACATTTACAATGGCCTTCAATCCAAATCATTTATGAGCAAAGAGATCTACTTAAAGCAGCACAAATAGAAATTCAGAAAACAAAAGAAGAACTAGCTGACAAACCATCTCAAACTTTGAAACTTATTACATTTTTAAACAACAAAAACAGAGAGGAGCTTGAAGGGATGAAAATTCAGGATAGGACTGAAAGCATACTACAAATCAAGAAAGTCCTAAACAAAATAAATATGATGAAAAAATTGGAGGAAAGATGTAAAGACATGAACTTGTCAATCACAAATTTTTTGGCCAAATACACTATACTAACACAAGCAGGCCTTCCAGACATTCATGCCTTAAATGAAAATTTAATGGTGCAGAATTATTATGATAAGAAAATTAGGGCTCATGCCAAAGAGTAGGTCAACAAACCTTTACCACAAAGATCCCCAAGTGGTAAAGTGGTTTTACAGTATTTTGAGAACTTATTTTTTCCACAAAATGAGATTAAACACATCTTCATTGTCAAGCCCAACTTTGCAAAGTACACAGAGGCAGATGAAAGATACAGGAAATTGAAGAATATGAGAATTCCCAGTGCAAAACAATGGAAGGAATTCATTGATTTGATATAAAGGTTTGCAAACAGAGCAGAAAATTACATGAAAAGCAGAACATTACTGTTACCTAAAGATAAAAATCAAATTGAAAGTGTATCAGGTAAATGATAAGAGTCAAAGAGTATCAGTCAAAACAATTTTTACTACGGGTTATTCCTCATGTTATAGCAGTCAAGCAGTAAGAAAACAGCGTAAAGAGTATCTGAGTATAAAGTACAGGATGAAGAGTGTATTACAAGTTATCTTCCAAAGATATTTTTCCAAGTGCCAACAAGCATTTCCAGCAGCTATAACAAAGCAATAAGTTAAGATAATTAGTCCTATTTTTTATCGATAAGAGGACAGCTTTCCAGTTTATTTTGCTGGTCTCCCTCTTTTTATGTAATAATATTTATTTTTGCCTAGAGATATTCTCATATCTCTTAGATATTTTGTAAACAATCAATTTGTATAAATACTTCACTCTTTGAAGTATTTCGTGTGGAATAAAATCTGTTTAGACTACTATAGGCATTTTTGTTGAATACATTGGAGTTTGTGTGAGTCGATTTGTAAAGCAGCAGACTGGAACTAAGTCAAACAGACATCATAACTCAGGATTCTTGTGCTAATCAAATAAGTCAAGTATTTTCCTGTTTTCACTGTTTATCTTTCTAAGTTCCATACATACATTTACATGTTTTCAGTCTTAAATGATTAACTAGGAAAGCTTAAACAGGATTAGTGTCAAAAGCTCCTTGTTTTTTACTGGTTATTCATTGATATGTTTTCTGTTGATGTCCGGATTAATAATCCTTAACTACTCTTAGTCCCTTTTTGATCCCTTTCTTTCATCTTATTTTCTGTAACTTAACGATCCTTCATTTCCCTTTTGTTTAGATCTTTCCATTTCATCAAAAATCCTATTTCCAAACCCTTTGAAGGTCATCTACCCTGCCCTTAGTACATTTTCTCTTTTGACCTTATTTCCCAGCTCTGCTTGCCAAGAATTTGGCTACATAGGCCAATGGTCTGGTAGATTCCTCTGTGGTTTACCTTGAAGTACCTTTTATTCCCACCAAACATTCAAAACAAACCAATTGTCCAAATATAACTAGCCTAAAATATTATAACAAAAAACAAAGCTAAATCTTGAGGAGAGATCCCTCTCCGAAATTTAGGAAGGCTAGATCCTGAATTTCAAAAGTAGGTTCTTGGTTACCCCTAGTTTTCTTCAACTATAAATCCTCATCCCACAACTTGAGAATTACTAGGGTGATAACATACTAGCGACCATACTGGGTAATTAACCACTCTCCAGTTTTAAGTTTAATCTTAGAGGAAGATTTTTAAAACATATCTTTTCTACTTTAAGGTTAAGTTTAAAGGTTGTGGGTATTTATACAATAATATCTGGCTCCCAAGAAATTCTACTATACTAGATCCAAACCTGATCCCAACCCTGCAGATATAGTAGACAATCCGAACCAGATAGGAAAAAATAAAAAACAGATTGTTAGTTTGGAAACTAAAGTGCCCATGAGAAAAGCTAATTCCTTACCCAAAGAATTAGTAAGCTTATCAGATATAGATTTTGATTTCAATTTTGAAAATTCATTATTTAGAAATAAATTTGAAAATGATTTAAAGGAAACTGTTATAGATCCTGTTTTTACTTCTTTTGTGAATAAGAAACAGAAAATTATTTCAGCATCAATAAAATCAGACAAAACTGAAATTCAAAGTCCATTAGAAAGGGTAAATGTTACACGAATTAAATACGTTTATGAAGCTATTAAATTAGCCAATTTTTTGTCTCAATTTAAGCCTCCAGTTTCTCAACTATACACCACGGTTTTTCCAGCACCAGATTCAACTCTGTATGCCGCCACTTCATTTATAGACTCCACTATCAGTTCACCCCTAGAGCCTGTTAGTCCTGAGTTGCCTTTGCAGCCTAGGATCATATATTCATCATACCCTCAATCCACCGCAAGTTCATCCACAGAACCATTCATTCCTGAGTTGCCTGTGCAACCTAGGATAGTATTTCCATCATCCACTACCACTGCACCCACTAGCTTCATAAGCACTTCATCTATATTTCCTAGCCATACCACCTATTTTTCATCCCCTTTTCTAAGCTCTTCAAGTATAGCCTTCAGCACATCTACTATTATAACCAGCACTATTCCTTCCACTACTACTATATATCCTAGTTTAGCAAAAATCCAAGCCATGGCTGCTAGATATGCTCCCCTGGTTTTACCCCAACCTCTCAATGATATGCCATATGGATATCATAAAATTGTTCCCTTATTTGATGGTCTCTCATAATATTTTGCACAACAACATGTAACCAAAATGAATTACTTTTGTGAGATCTATGAAATAAATGAAGCTGATGTTCAAATGTGATTATTTGCCCAAAGCCTAACTGGAGAAGTCAAAAAATGGTTTAAGAATCTATTTGTTGGTAGTATCAGAGATTTAGCTGCATTTCATAGAGCCTTTATAAATAAATGGGAGAAAAAGAAAAATCCTTTACAAATTTTATCAGAATTTGATTCCATGAAAAGAAATCCTACTCAGTCAGTTCAGGACTTTTGCACTAGATACAACAGTATCTACAATTCTATTCCTGTAGATCTTAAACCCACTCCATATTCCGTGCTACTCAAATTCCCTGATTTTTTTGATGTATACATGGCCTACCAACTAAGAGAAAGATATGTAGAGACTCTAGAACAAATGCAACTGAATGCAGTCAGCGTAGAAATTAATATCTTAGCCAGAAAAGCAAGACTGAGAAACGAAAGAAGGGTTACCATAAAAGAGGAAACATCAAATTCTGAAACAAAATTAGATATTCTTGCTAGAACTTTAGATAGAGTGGTAGATATATTAGATAGCATGGAAAGACAGCCTACTTGGGACAATCAACCCCAAATAAGGAATCCAAATTTTCGGAAAAACAACAATCCTAGAAAGGCTAAAGAGCCTGCTCCATATCAGAAGAACCCCATTTCAAGAGAAATATGCTGAAATTTCTTGTGATCATGATGATGAAGAGGAAGAAATTAACATAGTGATGGGGATAGATGAAAGCAATACCCTTTTCCTCACATTAGAAGATTTAGAAATAGTTGAGCTTCAACAACTCAGACTAGACTCTAATGAATCCTTTGATTTTAAACAAGGTTATGATTCTGCTATAAACGAAATTCATAGCCAATATAATCTTCAAAGCAAGAAAACCAATGATCCTTCTAACAAAACATTTTCTTCAAACCAGAATAAAAAGAAGGATGAAACTTCAAAAAATAAGATTTTGCAAATTCTCCCTAGAGACAATAAACAAAACTCCAATCCCTCAAGTCCAAAGATTGTTGACATCACTGATAAAACTGTTCAATCATCTAATTTAGTGAAAACAACCATCCCGAATCCAAAGAAAAATTCTACTAATCCTAAATCAGCAAGTTCTAAAAATGACACTCAAAGAAAGCCTTTGGCTGATAGTTCAAAAACTGATAAAGCTTCTGCTTCTACTCAAACTACCTTTGAAAAAAGAAATACAGATAGCAGTAATCAACATACTCAAACTGGAAACAGTAAAACAACTGGTGAAACCCAAGAAAAATCATCACAAACAATAATTCCAAAATATGAATTAATTCAAGCTATCAAATCTCAGTCAACATTTAATATTCAATCTGAAATATCTAAGTTGAAGATAGTCAATCCCTTAACTGAATTGGCTAAAAACGACTTGTATAGATCTATTATTACTAAAACATTGAATGTAAATGAAAATGAGGATACAATTAATATGAGTGATGATAGACCTGAATTAATCTTTGGTCCCAATGTAGATGGTAAGAATTCAGATGGGTCAGTACCTCCATTTTACTTAAGTCTTATTGTCCATGATCAGATATTACATAACGCAATGATGGATACTGGAGCTTCTCATAATCTAATGCCCAAAGCAATAATGGAAACTCTGATTCTAGACGTAACCCAACCATATAAAGATTAATTCTCTTTTGACTCAAGTAAAGTCCAATGCATAGCATTGATTAAGGATTTATGTGTGAACTTGGTCCAATATCCTGGTAAAATCATGACCATGGATGTTGTGGTAGCTGATATCCCACCAAATTATGGCATGCTGCTTTCTCGCTCATGGGGAGAAAAGTTGCAGGGATCTCTACAACTTGACATGAGTTATGCCACTATCTCAGTATTCGAATAGCCCAAAAATATTTACAGAGAAACCTTAATGAATTTTATGATCATCAATGTCGAGAGACCTACCAATTACCCAATCTATTCAACTCCCACTGATCTCGATTCCTTTATTCTTTATAACTCTGATCATAATAATATCCAAACTGAACTCACTAATATAAAGCCTAAAATAATGGACGATTACATTGGTCATGAAGCTTTATGGCATTTAGATTTTGATGGTTCAGTAAATAAATTTGGAGCTGGAGCTGGTGTGTGGATAACCAACATTGAAACTACTCATTCCCAAGGGCATGCCTTTAGATTGAATTTCAACTGCACCAATAACATGGCTAAATATGAGGCTTTAATCTTAGGTCTCCAAATCATTAGAAAATTGGGAGCTCAAAGAAAATTGATCATGGGATATTCAGAGTTAGTTATCAAACAAATAAAAGCAAAATACTCTTTCCACAATCCCAGATTAGCCAGATACAGGGACACAGCAAAATATTTGGTTTAATATTTGTTAGAAAGAAAGTTTGTTATTATTCCTAGAAAACAGAATCTACAAGCCCATTGTTTAGCAACCTTTTCCAGCACCTGCAAACTTCCATTTTCACCAATACAAAAATACACTGCTGAAATCAAACACGGACCT
Source organism: Pinus albicaulis (assembly GCA_034641835.2). Lineage (NCBI taxonomy): Eukaryota > Viridiplantae > Streptophyta > Pinopsida > Pinales > Pinaceae > Pinus > Pinus albicaulis. The sequence continues at coordinate 1,657,293,840 of CM076581.1, forward strand.
ATTGTCCCAGATAATGTAAAATACTGGCAAATTTTTTCAGAAGATGAACAGATCTATCACTTTTTGAACAATGATGGAGAGTTTCATAATTTCCAAATTGATAATGATTGTAATATATATTTACCTTGTAACATAGATTCAAATTCTTGTCAAATAGATTATTTAGATGTACATACTTTTGATAAACCCACTATATTTACTCAGAGTGACAGAGATGACTTGGAAAAAGTATATATAGAGGAAATGATTAAAGATGAGATAGATTTGATAGATTTGAAACAGAATATTTTACCAAAAGATTTGACTCCCTTAGAATACTTGTTTGATTCCAACGATGTGCCCGAAAATCCAAAGATGGAACCAGTCAGGTCTGATATAGAAGAGTGTAACATCGGAACAAATGAAAAACAAAAAATGATTAAAATGTCAAAATCCTTACCATCAGAAGAAAATGTTAAATATATAGAAATTTTGAAAGAATATCAAGATGTATTTGCATGGAGTTACGAAGATCTAAAAACTTACAACAAAGACATAATTCAACATAAGATTCCTTTGAAAGAAAATCAAAAACCTTTTCAGCAAAAATTAATAAGGATTAATCCAATTTTGTTACCTTTAATTGAAAAAGAGGTTAAAAGGATGTATGATGCACACATAATTGCACCAATCAAATATTTTGATTGGGTTTCTAACTTAGTGCCTACCAGGAAGAAAACAGGAGAAATTCGACTATGTATAGACTTTAGAAATCTCAATAAAGCCTCTTTGAAGGACAATTACCCCTTGCCTAAAATGGACCATTTTTTGCATAGGGTGGCAGGTTCTTCAAGAATTTATTTACTAGATGGTTTCTTTGGTTATAATCAAATTCTAGTTCATAAAGATGATCAAACTAAAACTACATTTACCACTCCTTGGGGCACTTTCATGTATGTAAAATGCCTTTTGGATTAAAACATGTAGGAGCTACATTTCAGAGGGCCATGGATATTGCCTTCGCTAAGGAAATCCATGAATTTCTAGTTATTTATCTTGATGATATTACTGTCTTTTCAAAAACAAATTATGAACACTTGGATCACTTGAGACAAGTCTTTATCAAGTGTAGAAAATATGGTATATACTTAAATCCTAAAACGACTCTTTTTTGACTAGAAGAAGGAAAAATGTTAGGACACATAATCTCCAAGGAAGGAATTAAGATAAACCCTGCAAGAATTGAAGCTATTTTGAACATTCAACCACCAAGGAACATAAAAGAACTTCAAGAATTCTTGGGTAAAATCAATTTTTTGAGAAGATTTATCTCTAACCTGGCTGAAATCATAAAAGAACTTAACAATATGCTTAAAACAGACTCTGCAATAAAATGGACTGTCAAAGCCAAAAAATATTTTGAATCCATAAAATAGGCCTTGACAAAAGCACCAGTCCTAATCAGCCCAGACTATACAAAATATTTCATAATCTTTTCCTTTGCATCTGAACATACCATAGTTGCAGTTTTACTGCAGAAAAACAGTGAAGGTTTTGAACAACCAATTGAATTTTTTATTAAAGCCCTCAGAGATGCACCTTTGAATTATAATATCATGGAAAAACAAGCTTTAGCCCTGGTTAAAGCCATAAAGGATTTCAGAGTTTACATACTCCATTCCCACATCATTGCATATGTCCCCAATGTTGTAATTAAATATATTCTTACACAAGATGGACCTGATGGTAGGAGAGGAAAGTGGATTTCCACTATCCTTGAATATGATTTGGAATTCAACCAACAAAGCTCATTAAGGGACAGGGATTAGCCAGATTGATGGCTGAATCCAATTGTAATGCTTTAGATATAAATTTCATTACACAGATAGATGACCAGGAGGAGATGGCAACTCCATTGATCAGTGAGGCCTATCTAGACTCACCATGGTACTCTGATATTATATTTTTACTCACATTTACAAGCTCCTCCTAGGTTAACTAAAACCAAAGCCAGATTCGTCAAACAAAAAACAATGAGGTTTTGTATACTAAATAATGCACTTTATTGGAAAGAAAATAGTGGGATTTTACTAAATTGTTTACTAAATCAGAGGCTGACAAAATTCTCGAGTAATTTCATGCAGGTGACTGTGGAGGCCACTTATACTGGAAGAGTACAGTAGACAAAATACTGAGAGCTAGTTTATAGTGGCCAAATTTATTTACTGATGTCAAAAAATTTGTTACCTCCTGTCACAAATGTCAAATTTTTGAAGGGAAAAAGAAATTATTTCCCTTACCTCTTAAGCCTATATCTACTGAAAATCCATTTCAACAATGGGGGTTAGACTTCATTGGTGAAATCCACCCTCCATCCTCAGGCCAAAAAAAATGGATTTTAATTGCTACAGATTATTTTACCAAGTGGATAGAAGCCATTCCCACTAGGCAAGCCACTGATTCAATTATAATCTCATTCATAGAAAGTAATATTTTGTCAAGATTTGGATGCGCACATAAGATTATTACTGACAATGCAGTTGCATTCAAATCCAAGAAAATGATTACTTTCTGTCACAAATACCATATTACCTTAGGTCATTCCACTACTTACTATCCCCAGGGTAATGGTTTAGCTGAGTCATCAAACAAAATCTTAATCAATATCATCAAAAAATTACTTCAAGAAAACAAAAAGACCTGGAACAAAAAGCTAGTCTATGCCCTATGGGCTGATAGACTTACCACCAAGAAGTCTATTGGAACTTCACCTTATCAGATTATCTATGGAATGGATGCAGTTTTCCCCTCTTCCTTGGGTGTTCCAATCATGAATATTATCGAGGAATCATAGGTGGAAACAAATGATATTCAACGAATAATTAATGAAACCATACATCTTCAACAAACTAGAGAGGAATTTTATGAAAGATCTCAAGTTCTACATGATAAAATTAAAAATATTTTTGACAAAAGAAGTAAAGAAGATGATTTTTTCATTGGAGATCAAGTTTTGAGATGGGATTCACGGGGAGAGGACAAAGGCAAACATGGAAAGTTTTACTTTCTATGGCAAGGACCTTATGTGATATATGGTTACAGAGGTAACAATTATTTTTTCATCAATAATTTGGATGGAACTGAACTTCAAGAAGGACCAGTGAATGGTAGGATGTTGAAACACTACTATTTTTCTGAGTCAGTCACCAGTTAGATTCATTGACTTTTATCATTGTAAATATTCATTGCAAGTGCGTAGATTGGATTGGATATTTTATCTACAAAGTTGAAGCCCGAAGAGAAGGCCCTAAGCTTTGCAGTATAAAATATCATAAGTATGAATTGTTGCAGAAATCAGAAGGAAATTACAAGATCAACAAGGTTAAAGTTGAAGGCTACTGATCTTAGAGTTCTTGACATTCCACTAGGAAATGCCATCCCCAAGTGAAGCCGATGTTAGTAACCTATAAATATAGGATTCATAATTTTGACTTGACTGAGGGTAGTCTTGTAAATGTGTACAAACTTTTCTTTCTGCAAGTTACTTTCCCATATTTTGTGAAAAATAAAAAATAAAATCAAAAAATCAAAAAGAGGGTAAAAAGTCCTAAAAGAAAAATCAAAGGACTTAGAAAAAATAATATAGCCCAAAAGAAAAAAGATGAATTAACATGAAAGTGTATAAGTCTAGATTCCACTACTTTTACTTTTTGCAGTTGATTATGGCAGAGTGTAAAAAATGCCATAATCTGTGATGAGTTGAACAATTTAATCTTGACTTGTCATCTTTCAATTTCAAATGTTGTAGATAGTGAATAAAGAATTGTCATACAGCTTAATCATGACAATTCAATAATTAGGTAGAGAATAAAAGAATCCAACAGTTTAATCTGGATTCTAGGAAGAAATAAGTGTAGAATTAGATAGTTTACTGCTTTCAAAAAAAGAATAAAAGGTTGTAAGGTTGCTAGTTCAAATGCACCTGATTAAAAATAGAAGGAAAAAATGTTAGAAGATATGACTGGGTAGGTAGAAGAAGGTGGGAAACATCATTGTAAATATCTTTCACCAGGCTATAAATAACTAATTTCCCCTCCCCATAGCAATTTAATATTCTAGACTATCAGTCAAAGAGGCTCAAGGCATTTCCTTGACTTCTGTTGACACCGTACTTAAGGCTCAAAGACTGATTAGTTGAAAATGTTAAGTTTATATATTAATCCCAGAAATTTTCATCATTTACCCCTTCATGCACTCATCACCATTTAACTTCATAAGTGAGAACTCTTTTGTTACTTAGATGTTACATAAAGGCCCATTTGATTAACTTCCTCCATTTTACAAAGCATAAAACCCTCAAAAAACATGATATACTAAGTAAAAGTGAATAAGTTATGAAAATAAAGCTTTACTCTAATTTTCACTTTCCTTAGTTTTATTTATGAATTTTTGAGTATTTATTGTCCCTTTTCATATTAACACTTAACATATTTTATTGCCTCCCTATAAAATATCCTAACCCTATTAATATAACTTCTTTTTATTTAATATCCCAAAAAACCCTATTATTATATGCTTTTTATGTCAAAGATATTAATCACATGTTGAAATAACATCCCTAAATTACCCCTTTGACATAAAACTACCCTAATAAAATACCCCCGCTCCCCTATAGTTTTAGAACTTTAACTAAATCTAAAACTATATAATATAATTGAATTTGCAAAAAAACACATTTTTACATACTCTGTATTAAAAATGGCACAGAAAAGCAATACCGTTACTCTCGTTCCCACATTACCTTTACCCAAGGTTAACGCTTTAAACTTACCCCTTTCCCCCGGTATATATCCCTTTACCAAAGTCTGAACCTTGGTTGAAATTTATTAAACCTGCCCCATTCTATATTTAAACTCCTTTTATACATAAAATTCATCAAATAGCTATGTGCCCTCGCATTCATTCCCATCCCTCCGATCATCCTCATTTCATTAATCTGACGTTCCAAATCTAATGCGATAAACCATTCCCTTGCCCCACCACTCCTCATTGCATTAAAACTCAACCGTTGATCATCCCTATCGAATCAACGGTTGACATTAAACTCGGGTCCCACCTTTCCTTGCCCCGCAGCTTCCCAAGAGATCTCGACCATTCGCATCATTCAATAAAATCCAACGGCGTATATTCAATATCGTATCCCAAAAGTGATCGAGAAAAGTTCATGAGAAATAACACGATAAAATTTGTTTGGTGAAACCACCATATGCTACGTGTCTCAATTCAACTAAATCACGTTCCAAAAGGGAAAAAATGCTTACCGCTCAGGAACAATGCGATAACCACTAATGGTCTCACCTTCAATGCAAAAACCACTCCCGCCATTTGATTTTCACCTGTAATTAATGTCCTGCATATCAATAAAACCTAAGGTTTTAACCTTGGTTTTTCATTGTTTCCATATCATTTGCACCTTCTCCCTTTAGAAAACTACTCACAGACACCATTTTCGAGCCTCTGCTGACCAATTTTCCCATCTGAAGCCTATTTCCCCTTTGAAATTCACTGTCAAATACTCTCTACGCCTTATATCAAGCAACTACAACCAGTTTGAAGACTAGTACAATCCTGAACATTCTCCTCGACCGCCATTATACCTTTAAAAAGGTATTTCTCTGAATTTCAAACCCACATTTCATGAATTCAAATGAAAATTGAAATCAGTCACAGTGAGAAATATAAATTTCCTAATCTAAAAGTGCCCAAACCTTGAAAAAAATAGGGGGAACCCTCTCAAAATTTTCCCAGAATATTTCGTCTCCTCCAAATTCAGTTTTTTCAGTATTTTTGACCATCTAAAGGCAATTTTCATGGTTGAAATATATTTGAATTACAGAAAAATCCATTAAAATCCTTTTTCCAGTCCTTTGCACATTGTAAATATGCGTTTTCATCCTAAAACCCTCACCCAGATTCTGAATTTTTCCTAAAAGCAGCTTAATTAGCCTTCTATTTCCCAAAAGAAAATTAGAAAATAGTCTAATCTTGCTCAGTTTTATTCAAAATGATGACAAAGCAAGTCACTCCTAGGACTGGAGGTCCCAAACTGCAGAAGCCTGCCTCCCGTAAGCTTCCAACCCCTAAACCTTCAAAAATCAACAAACCTACTCCTGCCCTAACTGCAGATTCCACTGAAGTAGTTAGACCTTTGCAACCACCTGTCACCTCTGAAGAAAACAATTCATTAATTGATTTGAACTATATAATCTCTAATCCTTGATCAGAATTCAACTTACTTGAAGTGCACAACTGGTGCTATGAAAAATTTGTGAAAAAAGGTTGAAAATGATATACCTATCTGGGACTCAAACTTGCCTAAATATGTGGTTCCCATCACCCATCAAGCTCAAGATTTCATTAGGTTATGTCAATTACACTATATCCCTTGCCAGAGATGTATGGTAAACAAAGATAGAGAGTTCATGTGTTATGTAACTGCTAAAGCCATCAATGATATGCTCCAACTAAGACATGATCCAAGAGCATTATCATTGTCCATTGAAGATTTAACTCAGATGTATTTAGACTTTGATTTCCCTAGGAATTTTATGATCCTTCAGAACTTCATGCCTACTCATGTTAACATTCCTAAGGTAAATCCACCTTATGACACTTTTGACTTCCCTGAGGGCTCTAGACAAATCATTTTCATGCTTTCATTCATTCTAGGCTATGCTAATGATGAGTTTACAGATGCCTCCATTCTAGGTTTTCTCTCTACCTTGTCTCCAGGACAACATCCAAAACTAGTCTTCAACTTTTCCAAACTCATTGCTGATAATATGCATTATCATTTGACTAAATTACCTGAGGAAGGAGTATTCAGATATTCATCCTATCTGTTACATCTCTTCCTATTTTTTCAGGAAGAGAATTTCCCTATTGCATTGCAGAAGATGGATGTGGAAGGTAAACCTCTTTTAGTGATATTATGGACTTCTCTACTCAGAAAAGACAGTAGTGAACACAGCTATAAAGACTTTAATGATTTGTTTATTAAACCTACCATGAATTTGTTGAAAAAAGTAGAGCCACCAAGGATTAATGAAGACATCAAAAGAGTTCTACAGTTGTCTAAAAACTGTAAGGTAGGAGACTAGTATTTGTAAAAAAATCACACAGAAATAAGAATATATGGTGCACTCCTGGGTCCTTACAAATTACCCAAGTTTCTAACTACCAGGATTTTTTCTTTGGAGTACTTGAGACAGATCTTGAATGTAGATTCAATGAATTTCATAGCTTCCAAAAAGAAAACACAGTTCAAGCTAAAAAATCAAATTGGCCCCTTCATAGTCAATAACAGAGATGCTTTGAAAGAGATAGTCAGCAAATTATCAAAATTTAAGTTCCAAGAAATATTTCACTGGAACTATGACCCTCAAGGTGTTTTGAGTAACCTCAGGGTCAAGTGTAAGTTAACTCCATTCCTCCATGACTCAAAGCCACAAATTGAAAAGTATGCTAATCAGATATAATGGGTTGCAAACACATTGATTGATGATATTCACGGAATGCAAACAGATAACATGCAGGGAAAACAAATGGATAGTACACAAGTTATTACAGTTGGCAAACAAGCAGAAGTGTCCAATAAAAGACCCAGAGAAGAAGAAGGCTATACTGCAGAAGCCATTGCAGATAATAAATTTAAAATCCTTTACAGAAAGAAAGCCAAAATGACAACTGCGGAGAAAGAAAAAACCAGAGAGATAGTTGACAATGAAGATCAGACAAACAATAATGGTCAACAAATAGATGATGAAGCAACATTGATTGTCAAGGAAACACTCAAAGAAATTTAGAAAAGTCAGATTGTAGCACAGGAAAGGGACACACTAATGATAGAAAAACAGGTTGATTCAGAATTTCCATCCTCTTCCAAAGTAGTTGAAGAAACATATTCAAATACTCAGAAAATTTTTAAGAAAATCAGAGAAAAGGAATGAGGAAATTAAGAACAAAGTTTGTTCTAAATTCCTGAAAGAAAAGCCAGGAAACAAAGGTAGATTGCTTACTGCATTTGATTACTCCACCAACAAAATGCTCATGTCATTTATGAAACCCACAGTTTCTGATCCTAAGTCAATTGTTGATTATACAAAGACAGATGTAGAGGTGGACACTGATACAATTCATGAATTAGATCAGATTGAGTTCCACATAAGCACAATTGAAATGTTATATTCAAAGGTAGTCCATAAAAACATGAGTGCTACCGTGCTTCAAAAGACTGTATCTAATCTACAAACTCAAATGAAATTAGATAAGGCATCTCTACATGCTAAATATTTGAGGATCACATCCTTAGAAGATTTGGTGATAGAAACTGGAGTAGATCCCTCCAATATTGAAGTTGCTAAGACATTGATAAGGCAAAAGAATGAAGATATTGTTGCCTTGAGAAAGCAACTTAGACTTCCATAGAGTGAGCATCCACAGGCAAAGGAGATTCTTCAACATCAAAAAGAAAAGGATGAGACTATGCAGCTAGTACTGAAGATGACAACCCAAATCAAAGAAATGGAGAATCAGATAGAAACTCTGATGAAGGAAAATGAAACATTGAAAAGAGAAAATGAGGTCTCCACTCCTACAGTCATTCCAACTATCAGTACTACTTTTCCTTCTATACTGGCAGAGCATTTGGCACCTAAAGGAGTATTGACAATTGCAGTGTCAATAACATCTATAGATACCTCTGCCACTGGATCATCTACATCACAGGTACAGCAAGAAACAAGTGAAACAACTGACATAGTAAAGGCCATGGAAGAGATTTCCCTAAATAATAATGAGATAATCAATTTGAAAAGCACCATTCAAACTCTTGAAACATCAAATATAAATGCATTGATTACATCTAAGGGACATTAACAAAGAGCAAATAGAATTCAAGAGCAAGTAAAGATTTTGTAGCAACAAGTCAATCTTAGTGAACAGGTATCATATATCAAGAACTATCTTTGGAACAACATAATTCAAGGCATACATTTACAGTGGCCTTCAATCCAAATCATTTATGAGCAGAGAGATCTACTTAAAGAAACACAAGCAGAAATTCAGAAAACAAAAGGAGAACTGGCTGAAAAACCATCTCAAGCTTTGAAACTTATTACATTTTTAAATAGAAAAACTAGAGAGGAGCTTGAACGGTTGAAAATTCAGGATAGGACTGAAAGCATACTAGAAATAAAGAAAGTCCTAAACAAAAGAAATATGATGAACAATTTGGAGGAAAGATGTAAAGACATGAACTTGTCAATCACAAATTATTTGGCCAAATACACTATACTAACACAAGCAGGCCTTCCAGACATTTATGCCTTAAATGAAAAGTTAATGGTGCAAAAGGATTATGATAAGAAAATCATGGCTCATGCCAAAGAGCAGGTCAGAAAACCTTTACCACAAGGATCCCCAAGTTGTAAAGTGGTTTTACAGTATTTTGAGAACTTATTTTTTCTACAAAATGAGATTAAACACATCTTCACTGTCAGGCCCAACTTTGCAAAGTACACAGAGACAGATGAGAGCTACAGGAAATTGAAGAACATGATAATTCCCAGTGCAGAACAATGGCAAGAATTCACTGATTTGATATAAAGGTTTGCAAACAGAGCAGAAAATTATATGAAAAGCAGAACATTACTGTTACCTAAAGGTAAAAATCAGATTGAAAGTGTATCAGGTAAATGATAAGAGTCAAAGAGTATCAGTCAAAACAATTTTTACTGCGGGTTATTCCTCAAGTTACAGCATTCAAGCAGTAAGAAAACATCGTAAAGAGTATCCGAGTATAAAGTACAGGATGAAGATTGTATTACAAGTTATCTTCCAAAGATATTTTTCCAAGAGCCAGCTAGCATTTCCAGCAGCTACAACAAAGCAATAAGTTAAGATAATTATTCCTATTTTTTATTGATAAAAGGACAACTTGCCAATTTATTTTGCAGCTGTCCCTCTTTTTATGTAATAATATTTATTTTTTCCTAGAGATATTCTCATATCTCTTAGATATTTTTTAAACAATCAATTTGTATAAATACTGCACTCCTTGAATTATTTCGTGTGGAATAAAATTTTTCAAGACTACTATAGACATTTTTTCTAAATACATTGGAGTTTGTGTGAGTCGAATTGTAAAGCAACAGACTGGAACTAAGTCAAACAGACATCATAACTCAGGATTCTTGTGTTGATCAGATAAGTTAAGTATTTTCCTGTTTTCACTATTTATCCTTCTAAGTTCCATACATACATTTACATGTTTTCAGTCTTAAACAATTAACTAGGAAAGCTTAAATAGGATTAGTGTCAAAAGCTCCCTGTTTTTTACTGGTTATTCATTGATATGTTTCTGCTGATATCTGGATTAAGAATCCTTAACTTCTCTTAGTCCCTTTTTGATCCCTTTCTTTCATCTTCTTTTCTGTAAATTAAGGATCCTTCATTGCCCTTTTGTTCAGATCTTTCCATTTCATCAAAAAGCCTATTTCCAAACCCTTTGAAGGTCATCTACCCTGCCCTTAGTACATTTTCTCTTTTGACCTTATTTCCCAGCTCTCCTTGTCAAGAAGTTGACTCCATAGCCCAATGGTCTAGTAGATTCCTCTATGATTTACCTTGAAGTACCTTTTATTCCCACCAAACATTCAAAACAAACCAATTATCCAAATATAACTAGCCTAAAATCTTATAACAAAAAACAAAGCTAAATCTTGAGGAGAGATACCTCTCCGGAATTTAGGAAGGCTAGATCCTTAATTTCAAAAGTAGGTTCTTGGTTACCCCTAGTTTTCTTTGACTATAAATCCTCATCCCACAACCTGAGAATTACTAGAGTGATAACATACTGGTGACCACACTGGGGAATTAACCACTCTCCAGTTTTAAGTTTAATCTTAGAGGAAGATTTTTAAAACATATCTTTTCTACTTTAAGGTTAAGTTTAAAGGTTGTGGGTATTTATAAAATAATAATTCTGGCTCCCAAGAAAGTCTATTATACTAGATCCAACCCTGCAGATATAGTAGACAATCCAAACCAGATAGGAAAAAAGAAAAAACAGATTTTTAGTTTAGAAACTGAAGTGCCCTTGAGAAAAGCTATTTCCTTACCCAAAGAATTAGTAAGCTTATCAGATATAGATTTTGATTTCAAGTTTGAAAATTCATTATTTAGAAATAAATCTGAAACTGATTTAAAAGAAATTGTTATAGATCCTATTTTTACTTCTTTTGTGAATGATAAATAGAAAATTATTTCAGCATCAATAAAATCAGACAAAACTGAAATTCAAAGTCCAGTAGAAAGGGTAAATGTTACACGAATTAAAGACGTTGATGAAGCTATTAAATTAGCCAATTTTTTGTCTCAATTTAAGCCTCCAATTTCTCAAATATACACCACTGTTTTTCCAGCACCAGATTCAACTCTGTATGCTGCCACTTCATTTATAAACTCCACTATCAATTCACCCCCAGAGCCTGTTAGTCCTGAGTTGCCTTTGCAGCCTAGGATCATATATTCATCATACCCTAAATCCACCGCAAGTTCATCCACAGAACCATTCATTCCTGAGTTTCCTGTGCAGCCTAGGATAGTATTTCCATCATCCACTACCACTGCACCCACTAGCTTCATAAGCACTTCATCTATATTTCCTAGCCATACCACCTATTTTTCATCCCCTTTTCCAAGCTCTTTAAGTACAGCCTTCAGCACATCTACTGTTATAACCAGCACTATTCCTGCCACTACTATTGTATATCCCAGTTTAACAAAAATCCAAACCATGGCTGCCAGATATGCTCCCCTCGTTTTACCCCAACCTCTCAATGATACGCCAGATGGATATAAGAAAATTGTTCCCTTATTTGATGCTCTCTCATAATATTTTGCACAACAACATGTAACCAAAATGAATGACTTTTGTGAGATCTATGAAATAGATGAAGCTGATGTTCAAATGTGATTATTTTCCCAAAGCCTAACTGGAGAAGTCAAAAAATGGTTTAAGAATCTAGTTTCTGGTAGTATCAGAGATTTAGTTGCATTTCATAGAGCCTTTATAAATAAATGGGAGAAAAATAAAAATCCTTTACAAATTTTATCAGAATTTGATTCCATGAAAAGAAATCCTACTCAGTCAGTTCAGGACTTTTGCACTAGATACAACAGTATCTACAATTCTATTCCTGCAGATCTTAAACCCACTCCATATTCCGTGCTACTCAAATTCCCTGATTTTTTTGATGTATACATAGCCTACCAACTAAGAGAAAGATATGAAGAGACTCTAGAACAAATGCAACTGAATGCAGTCAGCGTAGAAATTAATATCTTAGCCAGAAAATCAAGACTGAGAAACGAAAGAAGGGTTACCATAAAAGAGGAAACATCAAATTCTGAAACAAAATTAGATATTCTTGCTAGAAATTTAGACAGAGTGGTAGATATATTAGATAGCATGGAAATATAGCCTACTTGGGACAATCAACCCCAAATAAGGAATCCAAATTTTCAGAAAAACAACAATCCTGGAAAGGCTAAAGTGCTTGCTCCAGATCAGAACATAAGAACCCCATTTTAAGAGAACTATGCTGAAATTTCTCGTGATCATGATGATGAAGAGGAAGACATTAACATAGTGATGAGGATAGATGAAAGCAATACCCTTTTCCTCACACAGGAAGATTTAGAAATAGTTGAGCTTGAACAACTCGAACTAGACTCTAATGAATCCTTTGATTTTAAACAAGGTTATGATTCTGCTATAAACGAAATTCATAGTAAATATAAACTTCGAAGAAAGAAAACCAATGATCCTTCTAACAAAACATCTACTTCAAACCAGAATAAAAATAAGGATGAAACTTCAAAAAACAAGAGTTTGCAAATTCTCCCTATAGACAATAAACAACACTTCAATCCCTCAAGTCCAAAGATTATTGATATCACTGATCAAACTATTCAATCATCTTATTTAGTGAAAAAAACCATCCTGGATCCAAAGAAAACTTCTACTAATCCTAAATCAGCAAGTTCTAAAAATGACACTCAAAGAAAGCCTTTGGCTGATAGTTCAAAAACTGATAAAGCTTCTACTTCTACTCAAACTGCCTTTGAAAAAAGAAATACAGACAGCATTAATCAATAGACTCAAACTGGAAACAGTAAAACAACTAGTGAAACCCAAGAAAAATCATCCCAAACAATAATTCCAAAATATGAATTAATTCAAGCTATCAAATCTCAATCAACATTTAATATTCAATCTGAAATATCTAAGTTGAAGATAGCCATTCCCTTAACTAAATTGGCTAAAAACGACTTATATAGATCTATTATTACTGAAAAAATGAATGTAAATGAAAATGAGGATACAATTAATATGAGTGATGATAGACCTTTATTAATCTTTGGTCCCAATGTAGATGGTAAGCATTCAGATGGGTCAATACCTCCATTTTACTTAAGTCTTACTGCCCATGATCAGATATTACATAACGCAATGCTAGATACTGGAGCTTCTCATAATCTAATGCCCAAAGCAATAATGGAAACTCTGAGTCTAGACATAACCTGACCATATAAAGATTTATTCTCTTTTGACTCAAGTAAAGTCCAATGCATAGGATTGATTAAGGATTTATGTGTGAACTTGTTCCAATATCCTAGTAAAAGCATGACCATGGATGTTGTGGTAGCTGATATCCTGCCAAAGTATGGCATCTTGCTTTCTCGCTCATGGGGAGCAAAGTTGCAGGGATCTCTACAACTTGACATGAGTTATGCCACTATCTCAGTATTTGGATAGACCAAAAATCTTTACAGAGAAACCTTAATGAAGTTTATGATCAGCAATGCCGAGAGACCTACCAATTACCCAATCTATTCAACTCCCACTGATCTCGATTCCTTTATTCTTTGTAACTCTGATCATAATAATATCCAAACTAAACTCACTGATCTAAAGCCTAAAATAATGGATGATTACATTGGTCATGAAGCTTTATGGCATTTAGATTTTGATGGTTCAGTAAATAAATTTGGAGTTGGAGCTGGTGTGTGGATCACCAACATTGAAACTAGTCATTCCCAAGGGCATGCCTTTAGATTGAATTTCAAATGCACCAATAACATGGCTGAATATGAGGCTTTAATCTTAGGTCTCCAAATCATTAGAAAATTGGGAGCTCAAAGAAAATTGATCATGGGAGATTCAGAGTTAGTTATCAAACAAATAAACACAGAATACTCTGTCCACAATCCCAAATTAGCCAGATACAGGGACACAACAAAAGATTTTATTGAAGATTTGTTAGAAAGAAAGTTTTCTATTATTCCTAGAAAACAGAATCTACAAGCCCATTGTTTAGCAACCTTTTCCAGCACCTGCAAACTTCCATTTTCTCCAATACAAAAATACACTGCTGAAATCACACACAGACCTATTGTCCCAGATAATGTAAAATACTGGCAAAAATTTTCAGAAGATAAACAGATCTATCACTTTTTGAACAATGAAGGAGAGTTTCAGAATTTCAAAATGGATAATGATTGTAATATAGATTTACCTTGTAGCATAGATTTAAATTCTTGTCAAATAGATTATTTAGATGTACATACTTTTGATAAACCCACTATATTTACTCAGAGTGACATAGATGACTTGGAAAAAGTAGATATAGAGGAAATGATTGAAGATGAGATAGATTTGATAGATTTGAAACATAATATTTTACCAAAAGGTTTGACTCCCTTAGAAGACTTGTTTGATTCCAACGATGTGCCCAAAAAGCCAAATATGGAACCAGTCAGGTCCGATATAGAAGAGTGTAACATAGGAACAAATGAAAACCAAAAATGATCAAAATGTCAAAATCCTTACCATCAGAAGAAAAGGTTAAATATATAGAACTTTTGAAAGAATATCAAGATGTCTTTGCATGGAGTTACGAAGATCTTAAAACTTACAACAAAGACATAATTCAACATAAGATTCCTTTGAAAGAAATCAAAAACCTTTTCAGCAAAAATTGAGAAGGATTAATCCAATTTTGTTACCTTTAATTGAAAAAGAGGTTAAAAGGATGTATGATGCACACATAATTGCACTAGTCAGATATTCTGATTGGGTTTCTAACTTAGTGCCTACCAGAAAGAAAACAGGATAAATTCGACTATGTATAGACTTTAGAAATCTCAATAAAGCTTCTTTGAAGGACAATTACCCCTTGCCTAAAATGGACCATATTTTGTAGAGGGTGGCAGATTCTTCAAGAATTTCTTTACTAGATGGTTTCTTTGGTTATAATCAAACTCTAGTTCATAAAGATAATCAAAATAAAACTACATTTACCACTCCTTGGGGCACTTTCATGTATGTGAAAATGCCTTTTGGATTAAAAAATGCAGGACCTACATTTCTGAGGGCCATGGATATTGCCTTTGCTAAGGAAATCCATGAATTTTTAGTTATTTATCTTGATGATATTATTGTCTTTTCCAAAACAAATTATGAACACTTGGATCACTTGAGACAAGTCTTTATCAAGTGTAGAAAATATGGTATATCATTAAATCCTAAAAAGACTCTTTTTGGACTAGAAGAAGGAAAACTATTAAGACACATAATCTCAAAGGAAGGCATTAGGATAGACCCTACAAGAATTGAAGCTATTTTGAACATTCAACCACTAAGGAACATAAAATAACTTCAAGCATTCTTGGGTAAAATCAATTTTTTGAGAATATTTATCTCTAACCTGGCTGAAATCATAAAAGAACTTAACAATATGATTAAAAAGGACTCTGCAATAAAATGGACTGTCAAAGACAAACAATCTTTTGAATCCATAAAACAGGCCTTGACAAAAGCACCAGTCCTAATCAGCCCAAACTATACAAAAGATTTCATAATCTTTTCCTTTGCATCTGAACATACCATAGCTACAGTTTTACTGCAGAAAAACAGTGAAGGTTTTGAACAGCAAATTGCATTTTTTAGTAAAGCCCTCAGAGATGCACCTCTGAAGTATAGTATCATGGAAAAAAAAGCTTTAACCCTAGTTAAAGCCATAAAGGATTTCAGAGTTTACATACTCCATTCCCACATCATTTCATATGTCCCCAATGCTGTAATTAAAGATATTCTTACACAAGATATCCTTGAATATGATCTGGAAATCAAACCAACAAAGCTCATTAAGGGACAGGAATTATCCAGATTGATGGTTGAATCCAATTGTAATGCTTTAGATATGAATTTCATTGCACAGATAGATGACCAAGAGGAGATGGAAACTCCATTGATCAGTGAGGCCTATCTAGACTCACCATGGTACTCTGATATTATCTTTGTACTCACACATTTACAAGCTCCTCCTGGGTTAACTAAAACCAAAGCCAGATTCATCAAACAAAAATCAATGAGGTTTTGTATACTAAATAATGCACTTTATTGGAAAGAAAATAGTGGGATTTTACTAAATTGTTTACTAAAATCAGAGGCTGACAAATTCTCGAGGAATTTCATGCAGTTGACTGTGGAGGCCACTTATACTGGAAGAGTACAGCAGACAAAATACTAAGCGTTGGTTTCTACTGGCCAACTTTATTTTCTGATGTCAAAAAATTTGTTACCTCCTGTCACAAATGTCAAATTTTTGAAGGGAAAAAGAAACTATTTCCCTTACCTCTTAAGCCTATATCTACTGAAAATCCATTTCAACAATGGGGGTTAGACTTCATTGGTGAAATCCACCCTCCATCCTCAAGCCAACATAAATGGATATTAATTGCTATAGATTATTTTACCAAGTGGATAGAAGCCATTCCCACTAGGCAAGCCACTGATTCAGTTATAATCTCATTTATAGAAAGTAATATTTTGTCAAGATTTGGATGCCCACATAAGATTATTACTGACAATGCAGCTGCATTCAAATCCCAGAAAATGATTTCTTTCTGTCACAAATACCATATTACCTTAGGTCATTCCACTAGTTACTATCCCCAGGGTAATGGTTTAGCCAAGTCATCAAACAAAAGCTTAATCAATATCATCAAAAAATTGCTTCAAGAAAACAAAAAGACCTGGAACAAAAATCTAGTCTATGCCCTATGGGCTGATAGACTTACCACAAAGAAGTCTATTGGAACTTCACCTTATCAGATTGTCTATGGAATGGATGCAATTTTCCCCTCTTCCTTGGGTGTTCCAATCATGAAGATTATCTAGGAATAACAGGTGGAAACAAATGATATTCAACGAAGAATTAATGAAACCATACATCTTCAACAAACTAGAGAGGAATTTTATGAAAGTTCTACATGATAAAATTAAAAATATTTTTGACAAAAGAAGTAAAGAAGATGATTTTTTCATTGGAGATCAAGTTTTGAGATGGGATTCATGGAGAGAGGACAAAGGCAAACATGGAAATTTTGACTTTCTATGGCAAGGACCTTATGTGATATATGGTTACAGAGGTAAAAATTCTTTTTTCATCAAGAATTTGGATGGACCTGAACTTCAAGAAGGACCAGTGAATGGTAGGATGTTGAAACACTACTATTTTTCTGAGTCAGTCACCAGTTATATTCATTGACTTTTATCATTGTAAATATTCATTGCAAGTGTGTAGATTGGATTGGAGATTTTATCTACAAATTTGAAGACCAAAGAGAAGGCCCTAAGCTTTGCAGTATAAAATATTATAAGTATGAATTGTTGCAGAAATCAGAAGGAAATTACAGGATCACCAAGGTTAAAGTTGAAGGCTACTGATCTTAGAGTTCTTGACATTCCACTAGCAAATGCCATCCCCAAGTGAAGCCGATGTTAGTAACCTATAAATATAAGATTCATAATTTTGACTTGAATGAGGGTAGTCTTGTAAATATGTACAAACTTTTCTTTCTGCGAGTTACTTTCCCATATTTTGTAAAAATTCAAAAAATCAAAAAAATCAAAAAGAGGGTAAAAATTCCTAAAAGAAAAATCAAAGGACTTAGAAAAAATAATATAGCCCAAAAGAAAAAAGATGAACAAACATGAAAGTGTGCAAGTCTAAATGCCACTACTTTTACTTTTTGCAGTTAATTATGGCAGAGTGTCAATAAATGCCATAATCTGTGATGAGTTGAACAATTTAATCTTGACTTGTCATCTTTCAATTTCAAATGTTGTAGATAGTGAATAAAGAATTTTTGTATAGCTTAATCATGACAATTCAATAGTTAGGTAGAGAATAAAAGAATCCAACAGTTTAATCTGGATTCTGGGATGAAATAAGTGTAGAATTATATAGTTTACTGCTTTCAAAAAGAGAATAAAAGGTTGTAAGGTTGCTAGTTCAAACGCACCTGATTAAAAATAGAAGGAAATTTTTTTTGAATATATGACTGGGTAGGTAGAAGAAGGTGGGAAACATCATTGTAAATATCTTTCACCAAGCTATAAATAACTAATTTCCCCTCCCCATAGCAATTTAATATTCTAGACTATTAGTCAAATAGGCTCAAGGCATTTCCTTGACTTCTATTGGGACCGGACCCAAGGCTCAAAGATTGATTAGTTGAAAATGTTAAGTTTCTATATTAATCCTAGAAATTTTCATCATTTACCCCTTCATGCACTCATCACCATTTAACTTCATAAGTGAGAACTCTTTTCTTACTTAAATGTTACATAAAGGCCCATTTGATTAACTTCCTCCATTTTACAAAGCATAAAACCCTCAAAAAACATGATATACTAAGTAAAAGTGAATGAGTTATGAAAATAAAGCTTTACTCTAATTTTCACTTTCCTTAGTTTTATTTATGAATATTTTAGTATTCATTGTCCCTTTTCATATTAACACTTAACATATTTTATTAACTCCCTATCAAATATCCTAGTCCTATTAATATAACTTATTTTTGTTTAATATCGCAAAAAACCCTATTATTATATGCTTTTTATGTCAAAGATATTAATCACATGTTGAAATAACATCCCTAAATTACCCCTTTGACATAAAACTACCCGAATAAAATACCCCCGCTCCCCTATAGTTTTAGAACTTTAACTAAATCTAAAACTATATAATATAATTAAATTTGCAAAAAAGCACATTTTTACATACTATGTATTAAAAATGGCGCAGAAAAGAAATACCATTACTCTCGTTACTGCATTACCTTTACCCAAGGTTAACGCTTTAAACTTACCCCTTTCCCCCGGTATATATCCCTTTACCAAAGTCTGAACCTTGGTTGAACTTTATTAAACCTACCCCATTCTATGTATAGACTCCTTTTATACATAAACTTCATCAAATAACTATGCGCCCTCACATTCATTCCCATCCCTCCAATTATCCTCATTTCATTAATCTGACGGTCCAAATCTAATGCGATAAACCATTCCCTTGCCCCACCACTCCTCATCACATTAAAACTCAACCGTTGATCATCCCTATCGAATCAACGGCTGACATTAAACCCGGGTCCCACCTGTCCTTGCCCCGCAGCTTCCCAAGAGATCTCGACCATTCGCATCGTTCAATCAAATCCAATGGCGTATATTCAATATCGAATCCCAAAATTGATCGAGAAAAGTTCATGAGAAATAACGCGATAAAAGTTGTTTCGTGAAACCACCATATGCTACGTGTCTCAATTCAACTAGATTGTGTTCCAAAAGGGAAAAAATGCTTATCGCTCAGGAGCAATGCGATAACCACTAATGGTCTCATATTCAATGCAAAAACCACTCTCACCATTTGATTTTGACCTATAATTAATGTCCTGCATATCAATAAAACTTAAGGTTTTAACCTTAGTTTTTCATTGTTTCCATATCATTTGCACCTTCGCCCTTTAGAAAACTACTCACAGACACCATTACCGAGCCTCTGCTAACCAATTTTCCCATCTGAAGCCGATTTTCCCTCTGAAATTCACTGCCGAAGACTCTCTATGCCTTCTATCAAGCAACTACGACCAGTTTGAAGACTGGTACAATCCTAAACATTCTCCTCGACCGCCATTATACCTTTAAAAAGGTATTTCTCTGAATTTCAAACCCACATTTCCTGAATTCAAATGAAAATTGAAATCATTCACAGTGATAAATATAAATAGCCTAATCTAAAAGTGCCCAAACCTTGAAAAAAACAGGGGGAACCCTCTCAAAATTTTCCCAAAATTTGTCGTCTCCTCCAAATTTAGTTTTTTTAGTGTTTTTGACCATCTAAAGGCAATTTTCATGGTTGAAATCAATTTGAATTATATAAAATGCCATTAAAATCTTTTTTCCAGTCCTCTGCACATTGTAAATCTACATTTTCATCCTAAAACCCTCACCCAGATTCTGAATTTCCTAAAAGCGGCTTAATTAGCCTTCTATTTCCCAAAAGAAAATAAGTAAACAGTCTAATCTTGCTCAGTTTTATTCAAAATGACAAAAAAGTAGGTCACTCCTAGTACTGGAGGTCCCAAACCTCAGAAGCCTGCCTCCCGCAAGCTTCCAAACCCTGAATCTTCAAAAATCAACAAACCTACTCCTGCCCTAACTACAGATTCCACTGAAGTAGTTAGACCTTTGCAGCCACCTGTCACCTCTGAAGAAAACAATTCATTAATTGACTTGGACTACAGAATCTCTAATCCTTCATTAGAATTCAACATACTTGAAGTGCACAACTAGTGCTATGAAAAAATTGTGAAAAAGGTTGAAAATGATATACCTATCTGGGACTCAAACTTGCCTAAATATGTGGTTCCCATCACCCATCAAGCTCAATATTTCATTAGGTTATGTCAATTACACTATATCCCTGACTAGAGATGTATGGTAAACAAATATAGAGAGTTCATGTGTTATATAATTGCTAAAGCCATCAATGATATGCTCCAACTGAGCCATGATCCAAGAGTAGTATCATTGTCCATTGAAGATTTAACTCAGATGTATTTAGACTTGGATTTCCCTAGGAAGTTTATGATCCTTCACAACTTCATGCCTACTCATGTTAACATTCCTAAGGTAAATCCACCTTATGACACTTTTGACTTCCCTGAGGGCTTTAGACAAATCATTTCCATGCTTTCATTCATTCTAGTCTATGCTAATGATGAGTTTACAGATGCCTCCATTCTAGGTTTCCTCTCTACAATTTCTTAGAAAGGAAAAATGACAACTGCTTAGAAAGAAAAATCCATAGAGATGGCTGACAATGAAGATCAAACAAACAATAATGGTCAACAAACAGATGATGAAGCAACATTGATTGTCAAGGAAACACTCAAAGAAATTCAGAAAAGTCAGATTGTAGCACAGGAAAAGGACACACTAATGATAGAATAACAGGTTGATTCAGAAGGTCCATCCTCTTCCAAAGCAGCTAAAGAAAGAGATTCAGATACTCAAAAAACAATTAATTAGATCAAAGAAAAGGAATGAGGAAATTAAGAATGAAGTTTATTCTAAATTCCTTAAAGAAAATCCAGGAAACAAAGATAGATTGCTTACTACATTTGATTACTCCACCAACAAAATGCTCATGTCATTTCTGAAACCCACAGTTGCTGATCCTAAGTCAATTGCTGATTATACAAAGACAGATGTAGAGGTGGACACTGATACAATTCATGAATTATATCAGATTGAGTTCTACAGAAGCACAACTGAAATGCAATATTGAAAGTTAGTCCAGAAAACCATGAGTCCTACCATGCTTCAAAAGACTGTATCTAATCTACAAACTCAAATGAAATTAGATAAGGCATCTCTACATGCTAAATATTTGAGGATCACATCCTTAGAAGATTTGGTGATAGAAAATGGAGTAGATCCCTCCAATATTGAAGCTGCTAAGACATTGATAAGGCAAAAGAATGAAGATATTGTTGCCTTGAGAAAGCAACTTAAACTTCCACAAAGTGAGCATCCATAGGCAAAGGAGATTCTTTAACAACAAAAAGAAAAGGATGAGACTATGCAGCTAGTACTAAAGATGACAGCCCAGATCAAAGAAATGGAGAATCAGACAGAAACTCTGATGAAGGAAAATGAAACATTGAAAAGAGCAAATGAGGTCTCCACTCCTGCAGTCATTCCAACTGTCAGTACTGCTGGTCCTTATACACTGGCAGAGCATTTGGCACCTAAAGGAGTATCGGCAACTGCATTGTCAATAACATCTATAGATACCTCTGCCACTGGATCATCTACATCACAGGTACAACAAGCAATAGGTGAAACAACTGACATAGTAAACGCCATGGAAGAGATGTCCCTAAAGAATAATGAGATAATCAATTTGAAAAGCACCATTCAAACTCTTGAAACATCAAATAGAAATGCATTGATTACATCTAAGGGACATGAACAAAGAGAAAACAGACTTCAAGAGCAGGTAAAGATTTTGCAGCAACAGGTCAATCTCAGTGAACAGGTATCATATATCAAGAACTATATTTGGAACAACATAATTCAAGGCATACATTTACAGTGGCCTTCAATCCAAATCTTTTATGAGCAAAGAGATCTACTTAAAGCAACACAAGTAGAAATTAAGAAAACAAAAGAAGAACTAGTTGACAAACCATCTCAAGCTTTGAAACTTATTACATTTTTAAACAAAAAAAATAGAGAGGAGCTTGAAGGGATGAAAATTTAGGATAGGACTGAAAGCATACTACAAATAAAGAAAGTCCTAAACAAAAGAAATATGATGAAAAATTTGGAGGAAATATGTAAAGACATGAACTTGTCAATCACAAAGGTTTTGGCCAAATACACTATACTAACACAAGCAGGCCTTCCAGACATTCATGCCTTAAATGAAAAGTTAATGGTGCAGAAGGATTATGATAAGAAAATCAAGGCTCATGCCAAAGAGTAGGTCAGCAAACATTTACCACAAGGATCCCCAAGTGGTAAAGTGGTTTTACAGTATTTTGAGAACTTATTTTTTCTACAAAATGAGATTAAACACATCTTCATTGTCAAGCCCAACTTTGCAAAGTACACAGAGGCAGATGAGATCTACAGGAAATTGAAGAACATGAGAATTCCCAGTGTAGAACAATGGCAGGAATTCACTGATTTGATATAAAGGTTTGCAAACAGAGAAGAAAATTACATGAAAAGCAGAAAATTACTGTTACCTAAAGGTAAAAATTAGATTGAAAGTGTATCAGGTAAATGATAAGAGTCAAAGAGTATCAGTAAAAACAATTTTTACTGCAGATTATTCCTCATGTTACAATAGTCAAGCAGTAAGAAAACAGCGTAAAGAGTATCCGAGTATAAAGTACAGGATGAAAAGTGTATTACAAGTTATCTTCCGAAGATATTTTTCCAAGTACCAGCAAGCATTTCCAATGGCTACAAAAAAGCAATAAGTTAAGATAATTAGTCCTATTTTTTATTGATAAGAGGACAGCTTGCCAGTTTGTTTTGCAGTTGTCCCCCTTTCTATGTAATAATATTTATTTTTGCCTAGATATATTCTCATATCTCTTAGATATTTTGTAAACAATCAATTTGTATAAATACTTCACTCTTTGAAGTATTTCGTGTGGAATAAAATTTGTCAAGACTACTATAGACATTTTTGTTGAATACATTGGAGTTTGTGTGAGTCGATTTGTAAAGCAGCAGACTAGAACTAAGTCAAACAGACATCATAACTCAGGATTCTTGTGTTGATCAGATAAGTCAAGTATTTTCCTGTTTTCATTGTTTATATTTCTAAGTTCCATACATACATTTACATGTTTTCAGTCTTAAATGATTAACTAGGAAAGCTTAAACAAGATTAGTGTCAAAAGCTCCCTGTTTTTTACTGATTATTCATTGATATGTTTTCTTCTGATATCCGGATTAAGAATCCTTAACTGCTCTTAGTCCCTTTTTGATCCCTTTCTTTCATCTTATTTTTTGTAACTTAAGGATCCTTCATTGCCCTTTTGTTCAGATCTTGCCATTTCATCAAAAAGCCTATTTCCAAACCCTTTGAAGGTCATCTACCCTACCCTTAGTACATTTTCTCTTTTGACCTTATTTCCCAGCTCTGCTTGCCAAGAAGTTGACTCCATAACCCAATGGTCTGGTAGATTCCTCTGTGGTTTACCTTGAATTACCTTTTATTCCCACCAAACATTCAAAACGAACCAATTGTCCAAATATAACTAGCCTAAAATCTTATAACAAAAAACAAAGCTAAATCTTGAGGAGAGATCCCTCTCTGGAATTTAGGAAGGCTAGATCCTGAATTTCAAAAGTAGTTTCTTGGTTACCCCTGGTTTTCTTCAACTATAAATCCTCTTCCCACAACTTGAGAATTACTAGGGTGATAACAGTGAGATGGATATTTTTTCCATTAGCAGTCTTTCACCTTTTCTATTACTCGGCCTCGTTACCTATCTAAATCTCGATGCTTATGACAATGGCTTCTCAGAAGAATTCCAAAGTGGGTTCTTGCAAGAACTCTATTATGAGACTTTGATTTTACAGAACTTGGGTGAGTCATGATATTTCCCTTTTTGCTTTGACACATTACCAAACATCTTCTATGAACAAAATCCTCAATATCATTTGACTTGGATCACCTTCGATCCGTTTTTTATCGATGGTGTATCTCCTCGTTGGAGTGAGTGTTCAAAGTAACAAATCTACCACTCTAGTTTACTCCATCAACCTCACTATCAATGCATTCACAATATGCAACATAAACTTTTTCCTAGGTTGCAATATTATGCACATTAATAATTAGCATAATTTACCTTTAACTTACCAAAACTTTGCTTACAGTGGAGTGATTCTCCTTGAACTTAATTGATTCCCTTCAATTGTTTCCACAATCTGACTATGGCACATTCCATCCATGCAAACCATACTCTGTTCCTCCACACATTCTCAAAGGTGATTTCAAACCCTACATAGCTTCATTTAATGAATTCAGGCGACTCCTTCACGATGTAACATTCCCATTTAGCCATGAGCTAGTTGGAATATTAAATTTTCCTTTTCCTTTTTGTTTAATGAATAAAAGGACAATGGAGGTCCATAAATCTCCTTAATAATGAATAAATCAATTCCAATGTAAAAGTAAAACATCTTGGCAGTTTAATTGAGCACCCTTAGGTGTGAAAAGGGGATGGAACATCTTGACTGGGTCAACTTTGACCAAATCAACAACGTTGTCATGGAGGAGTGGCAATCAATGAGGGATAGCACAGTTTTAGATGGAGACACCTTGCATGGAAGTAGGGTCATAAATGAATAGGGCTTAGGGTTTGGAAGCTCATATCTTATAAAAGGAAGAGGATAGCAGCCATATTAAATATGTTGATGTATTTTATATTTCTAAATATATGGTATGTTTAGTCATATAGCTTTCTTTGCCTGTTTAGCTAAGATTGCAAGTGTTGTTTAGCACTGGGTGTTCCTGATCAGGAATCCCACCTCTTTCATTGAGTAGCTCTTGGAAGAGAATTTTACTTCACTTCCACATTCAGGCTTAAGGCTAAGATTTTTCTTACATCTACAGCTCAAATCCTGTTGAGGGTTGAGTTGTTTTGCAAGTTGTAATAGTGGAGACCACATTTGGGTCACTTCAGTGCTTATTTTTAGTGGACAAGGGTTCCTTTCCATTAAGAGGATAGTAAATAAGGTCATTGTGCTTATTTTTATATCTTGGCATCGGGACACTTATTTATTTTCCCCTACAGTGCAGTTTCATTCCAGATCTGCGTTATTTTGAGGGAGGAGTTGCAGGGTGGTTTCAGCACACCATTTGGGGAGGAGTTTTTCTAGTGAAGGGATCTTCCTTTCATCTAGGAGGTCTATTGGAGGAGGTTGCATTATTTTTTATATCATATCAGCCATAACTTTCCACATCTATTATTGCAATGAATCTTCAGCCCTAGGGCTTTGATTCCGATCTTGTATATTGGTGTTTTGCTAAAAACCCTTTGGGGGTTCTTCATTGGAGGTTGTATAGTGCCTAGATCTGTATCTGAACAAAAAAAATGCAAACAATTAATCTAAGGACAACATCAGAATTTACGGTGAAGTTGATCCATTTTTTATATGAGAGGTGAATAGCAAGTAAAATAGTGCTCAAAATATGAGACACTCAAGCCAAAGAGATGGCCTAGAATGACCCTGCAATGGTCGCAGAAGAGGGATTGTGTAACTGCTAAACTGCTGGAAGTATCCAAATCTGCCTTCTATTGTGCCTTCACCTTCATTATTAGATCGTGAGCCTTCCATAGCCTAGGCCCACTCCAAAACTACACTGTATATGTGGACATAAGTCTCCACGGTTGACTACGTTGTTCTCTATGTTCTCCATCATGTTCACATGGGGTGAGCACCCTTTCCATCATGTGTGCATTAAATGCATCACTTCCTCCACTAACTTATCATAATTTCTTTATGATCTTCTTTGACTGCACTATGATCTCAGTTGACCTCTTCAAATCTCCTCATGATTTTATATTTCATATCCATGATCTTATTTGACTATTTCATCCTCCATGATCTATCTCATTAATGAGACATGATCGCCATTAATGGAGCTACTCTACTACTCCATGATTTTATATCTAGATCTATAATATCCACATACACACATCAAAAGTGGATTTTATTCATATTTGAGGATTATGGGTCCCTCCACCCTTTTATTTACTTTATTAATTAAGAAAATTAAGAACTCTAATATTCCAAATATCATGTGAAAAATTGGGAATATTACAACCCTCCCAGGAAAAATGTTGTTTTTCCTCAAGCAACTGCAAAAGTAGATGCAAAGCCATCTATTCCCCTCAAAATGGCATCCACATAAGGAAGGCCTCCTCCATTTGCTGCAATGTGTTATGTATGTTTGGTTCCAAATTTGTCTCTCAAGAATGCATAGAATGACCTTCAACTCTATATCTAGATGTCCTCCTTTCTCCAAGAAGTACCAAGTGACAACCATATGATGTCCAACATCATCATCAATACATGAGATACATAAAATAAAGTGGTTCTTCCCACAAAGGAAAATTCTCATCTCACAAAGTATTTCTTCATCCCATGTTTCATGAATTATATTGAGCATTGACATGCCCTCATATTTAGCCCTGTTGGTCTTGTTGGTTCCAAGCATCATTCTAGCATTATGCAAAAGAAGAAATAGAGATATATGGGTATACAAATATGTCAAACCATATTCTCCCAATAGTAACCACCGGAGTAGGACCCTTTGCTGCCATCCTCCATCTCTCCCATGCAAGATGGACAAGCCAAACTCCCCCAAAAGAAACCAAAGCAACAAGAGATCTTGTTGCCTTCTCACCTCCTCATGTGTATCATGGAGTAAAAACATACTGAGAGACATGTGGAATGTCACATCATCCCAATACAAGTAAGCACCATTAACACACATCATGAGAGTACCATGCCAAGTTTTACACAATACAAAACACAGAGACATAGGAGCATATGATGGCCAAACTCTCCTAAGGACAACCAAAATTAACATGCCTTTATTTGTTGCATACTATCATTGATACACAAGGCATGAGTAAAGAAAATATGAGCTATTGGGTGATAACCATACTCACCCAAGAGCAGCCAGCACAGCCATGCCTCCTTCTTCATTACATGAGTGTTTCTCAAGGCATGGATCAAAGAAATAGGAGCCTTTGGGTAGTAACCAAACTCACCCAAGAGAAACCAGCGTAACCAAGATTCTTGTTGGCCCATGTCATATATCTGCAAGTGGTCATGAAACCCCTTGTTTATCATCCTCATCCACTCATCCCCATGTTGATGATGAATGATGTTCTGCATAACCATGGTATCCTCCATTTGTAGAATACCATTCTCCTCAAACTAATGAAGAACCTTGCACTCCATGAAATTTTTAAGTGCACCTTCAATGATATCTCTTAGTGAGACCTCCTTCTCATCAATGGCCTTCCAAAACCAATGAGGTTTTGGATCTTCTGCAGGTAGAATTTTCTCTTTGAGCTGTGAGATGCTCATTAAGAAAGTGTCATCTAGAAAGGAGAAAAGATTCCTCATCTCAAGATGTCTACCATTTATCATCTTTACCTCCATTGCTTCATGAGTGAAACTACCTTCAGAATGCTCCAAGAATAACGAGGCCCCTTCATTATCATTATTACTAAGTGACATCACTGTAGATCTGCATGGTGGTACATATGTTGTCTCATGCAAGGCACAATGTTGAACTCATAGCCATCCATTGTACATAGGATCATGCTCATCCCATCTTCTGAAAATCTACACTTAAACTCAAAGGGTTGAATGTAGCTCAACAATGATGAACTGGGATAGCTTTTCTTCTCCTCCTTGATTATATCAAGGGTCCTATGCACAGTGAAATGTTGTTGCTTCAAATCAGCATGTTGTTCTAACCCTTGGTTATGCATTGGCCTTGATGGCATGTTCCCATAAGTTTCAATAAGAGGTACTGAAACAATATGATATGAAGATGTATGCATACCTTGGATCAAATGATGTGTGGGAAAATCTTGCAAGACCACAAGATTTCCTCCAACCAGAACAATGTTTTATCCAACTGTTAGTAAGAGTGATGGTTGCTCTTCAATCAATGTACCAGTGTTGGAATCTTCCTCCTCTTCCTCATGCATCTCCCGAATCATGCATGGGACTCTATGTGTCAAGACCTTAAGACTATCTTGCAAATGTGCAAGTGTCTCTCCTCTAGATACAAGTACCTCTGCAGTTGGTGGTGGATGTAGTGACTCTTTGTCCAAAGTGACAAGAATGACATCCTCCTTTGCTTCCTCAGGAAATGTCTCTTTGGGACACATCTTTGGTTTTCTCACATCAAACTCCTTCCTCAATTTGTGAAAGAAACATGAATATTTAGTCACCTTTGCATGCTCCATGTGACCAAACCACTAATCATTGGATTCACCATAAATATGAAGTGTTGCAATTTGAACAACCTCTCTTTCAGCTACAGGATGTAGCCTAAAGAATGAATCTAGCTCTTTCCTCCAAGCCTTGATAGTTCTTGAAGAAGGTCCATCAAATGTAGGAAAATAGAATCTATTAAGCCTTTTTCTTCTATTGTTGCTATAGTATCCTCTTTCTTCTTTGATTTGGAAGAATTGCTGAAGAGTTAGACTCTCCTTGAATGCTCTAGATTGTGATTTGTACTCTTAAAGATACAGACTGAGAGTCTCATGAGTCTCAGATTATTTTCTTTCTTCATTTCTCTACCATTCACCTTCTTTAGATAAAGTGGGTATAGTAGATCTATGAGGAGATCTATGATTCTCTAGTTTTCTTTGTTGCTAATAGGAAGTGCTTGGACCTTCCTTATCAAATCTTCTTCTTAGATCCTCCTTTTTCCTTTCCCTCTTCATTTGATTGACCTCTTTGGAGAGATCTTGCATGGATCTAAATAGAGTGGAAAAAACACAATCCTCCTTCATGATAGATCTCATCTATCTTCTTCTTCTTTTGATGCAAAAGATGAAGTGTCCACAAGCTGAGCCAAAGATCATGCTCTGATACCACTGTAAAATCCCAAAAGGGAGAATGCAGTAATACTAAAACACAATAGCTGAAATACAACAATGAAAATAATTAATCTAAAGACAACATTAGAATATACAGAAAAGTTGAGCCATTTTATTATATGGGAGGTGAATAGCAAGTACAACAGTGCTCAAAATATGAGACACTCAATCCAAAGAGATGGCCTAGAATGAACCTACAATGATCCCAGAAGAGGGGTTGCGTAACTGCTAAACTGATGGAAGGTAAACTGCATTGTCCCTGCTGCAACTGTTGGAACTGCAACTGCTAGAAAGATAGAAAGTCAGATCTAGGTAGTTTGGGAGCTCCAATGATGCTGAAAATAGAGATCTGGGCTCTATGATGGATACCAAGATATCCCAGAAAGGGTTTCTCAGATCTGTCAATCTAAGAAAACCACCCTCTTAGGTATTCACATATACACTGTTGGGTATGCATATCTGCTGCATAATTCTTATGATATTATGGCTGCAATGATGCACAATCAGATCTATGTAAGAATGGTTGATCCCTTCACTAGATCCTTGGGCTAAAATATCAAGATCTAGATCCTCCAATCTCCTCCACTAAAAATATTTGCTGGATGAACAACAACTTCAGAAAAATGTGCTGTAAGAGAGGGAGGCTCAACAGCCTACTGCTAGTTATGTCAAAACATCTCCTGAGTGATGGAAACAATAGATCCAATATGAGGAGATGATCCCTCGCAGGATTTCCAGCTGAAATACTGGAAACTTCCTTCCTCCAATAGATCTACAGGACTGGACTATGTAGTCCTTGAAGGGACTATTACTGCATGGAGGTAAAAGCCAATGGCTTGAATGCTGGATATAGATCTGCTAATCCTGGAAGACTGAATCTAAATAACAAAGTGGTAGGATGAATCCTCCACCAGTTTCCTAGTTAAATGCTAGAAACAACCTCCTGAAGATGGCACCAATGCCTAATAAGGAATAGAGCTCAATAAAAACCTTCCCAGAGTAGGCACACAAGTCCTCTATGTGTAAGGGTGGGATTCCTGCTTGGGAACACCCTGTGCTAAACAGCACTGCAAACTTAGCTAAACAACATAAGAGTGCAAGGAATTTTCACCTAAAAAATCCAGATTTAAACAGATCAAGAATAATCCAAGTATTCAAATCTGCCTTCTATTGTGCCTTCACCTTCATTATATAGATCATGAGCCTTCCATAGCCTAGGCCCATTCCAAAACTATGATTTACATGTGGACTCCGGTCCTCCATCATGATCACATGGGGTGATCACCCTTTCCATCATGTGTGCATTAAATGCACCACTTCCTCCACTAACTTATCATAAGTGCTTTATGATATTCTTTAAATGCACAATGATCTCACTTGACCTCTCCAAAGATCCTCATGATTTTATATTTAATATCCATGATCTTATTTGACTATTTCATCCTCCATGATCTATCTCATAAATGAGACATTATCTCCATTAATGGAGCTGCTCCACTACTCCATGATTTTAGATCTAGATCTAGAATATCCACATACACACATCAAAAGTGGATTTTATTCATCTTTGAGGATTATGGGTCCCTCCACCCTTTCATTTACTTAATTAATTAAGAAAATTAAGAACTCTAATATTCCAAATATCATGTGAAAATTTGGGAATATTACAAATTATTTGTTCCTAGCTTCTTCCTTCCATTTTAGGCTCAATATTTTTGTAATGCATTTCAGCCATCGATTTCTCTTCTGACCTCATGCATTATGGGCATCTATTATAGCCTATTTTCCCACCTTGAGTTAGTAATAGAGACCTCTATCCATTTTTTTACTTGTTTACCTTGATTCACCTTGTTTCCTCTCTGATTATCCCTTTTAGTAGGATGGTAACCCCCATGATATTGACATCATGCATCTCATCGTTGTCATTCAATGTACAATCCAAAGGCACAATTTCTCATTTTCCTTATACTAGTAGTGACCATGGTGAAATATTTTAAAATTTTCATTCCCAAGGATATCATATTGACCTACTTGTCAATGAGTTAGCTAGGGGTCAATTATTGTATAATTTTCATCACTTCTCAAGACCCTATATGTCTAGATACATTCTGTAGGAGGATGAAATAAGCCTATATAATTTTACCCTGTTAAGAGAAGAAGAGTTAGTTCTAGTTATATTGAATGAGACTAAGCTAAGTTATGCTACCATTCGGCATGATATTATCCCTAATCTAGGAAGTGGCCAGGCTAAAGGATGAGGAGGAGGAGAAAGGTGTTGAAGGTATATTGTACATATTTTATTTATTAATAAAAAATTATGTGTTTCCCTTCATATGTTTTGTCTACTTATTAGATATATGTTGATTTGATTATGGTTTGTACTTTCTAATCTTCTCTTCATTGAGGAAAAACATTGTTCGTTTATCAGTGCTTGTGTGTAGGGGCTTGGATCAGAGCGGTTAGGAGTAGGATATTTGTGTATAAGAAATATCTCTAACAGTTTCTTTAGGTTGCACAATCTTCACCGGTTTTTGAGGTATTAAGTATGAGTTCTCTATATTCCTAGATTGAAAATTTATGTGTGTGCTTTCCTTGAATCTAGAAAATTCATACACCTTTCCAAACACAATCTAAAAAATTTAGGGAAAAATATGTGGAGTAACAACTCCTTGTTTCAGGGACATTTCCTATTACAACCATATCTCTATGGAGATCCCATGGACCTCCTTCATGCAATTAATACCCAACTTATGATAAAATAAGAAATGGATTAAATAACTCTAACTAAACAAATTTTGATGACTTAAGATAAAATTAATGTAATATTATCTTCATTGTGTCCCCTTTGAGTCCCCTAAGTTTTCCCTGACCTTAAATTTCACTCTTTTGGAGTCATACTTACCCATTGTTTGACCTTCCTCTTTGTAGGCTATGATGTGTTTATATAACCATTCAATGTTCAATTACAACTACATTATCTGGCTTGTATCAATTCATCATGTACACATTTATATTACTAGAATGGGGACCAAAAATAGGGTATTTCAACTCCACTACCTTTTCAACCTTTGAAATAACTTCCCTACTTGACCTTCCACAATTGAACGAATATCTCCAAATTATCAAGAGACGTGATGAACCTACTATTCTAAAAGTATCAAGTGAAAATCAAGGTCTTTTTAATTGCAAATGTGTTTTGGGAGAGGGGTTCAATAAAACGAATTTGCGAGGTGTTAGCCACCTATAAAATTTGTTATAGCAAAAGGTGGCTAAGACTTTTTGAGCCTTCAAGGAACAAATTTCATTGCTAAAAATTGTTGGCTCTTGAAGACTCTCGAAGGCCTCCTGCCTCTGTCCTCAAATCTTCACTACTATGCCTATTCCCTTTTCAGGATCCTGCTGATTCCCAAGAAAGAATACTGCTGCAAGACCCTTTTCCCCCTTTTCCCCTTTTCCAAAGCTAACTTCATTTTCTATCCCTCTATTTCCTATGAAAATCCCTCATTTTCACGTTTTTCCCATTCCCCCTTCTTCAGAATCCCCTTGACAAGGTTGAAAACTCCTTTTTTGCCTTATCGGAACCCCTCTAACCCTTTGAAAATCATTCAAAAACCATAAAAATCACATTTTTTATGGTGTGGACTTAAGCCCCCTCGGGCTAAGTCTTTATCCCCTCCTCTTAAAAACCCAGTCACATTATTTCCCATGCGCCCAAAGGCCCCGCAGTCGGGCGCCAAGCCGCATTATAAATTAATAAAAACCTCAGTTTATATTAATTTTCCAATTTTTTATTATATTGTGAACTTTCCGCCAGTGTAAAATATCATTCAACCCCCACCGTCGATCTGATTTGCAGATCGACAGAGCGGAGTTCGTCTCCCCGGTGGTCCCCGCATTCCACTCACCTGTCCAAAACCACGCGGTATTCATCGCACTGCCTTTGGGGCAAGGGTGGTTTTTTCCGATCGGCAGCGATTCCATACGCTGGCCAACACGCTTCCTGGGCACTTTTCATAAAACCGCCATCCATCGCGCGTTAACGTTCGGACGTGGACCCCGCGCAATATTGGCATCCACCGTTCGATCTGGGGCGGGCCATCCAACAACTATCGCTCACCGAAGATGCTGGACAGTTAACCGGGCTACGGTGCGGCATTCAATAGATCTCCGCCATTAATCTGATCTGCAGATCGACGACCCATATTCCATCGCCCTGATTCATCGCCCAGTCAAACATTTTCTACTTTGACTCTTCGTTTCTGCTCCCGACCGTCGATCTCTGCGCGATCGACGACTCTGATTTAAACAAATCTTCCGCCTTCTCTATCACTTCTCCCGATCAATCCTGACCGTTGGATGATGCCATCCAATGGCCACGCTTCCCCCACACGTCCTCCATAGCAATAAACCTATATATGCAGGATTTTTTAATATTTGTTTGTATTTTGCAGGGTTTAAATGGTTTTCTCACCATTTTTGAAGAAAATTCGAAGGCAGAGGATGAAGATCTTACTGCCTTAGATTCACCAAAGAAAATCATCACAAGGTGTTAAAAACACGTTTTCATTAGTCGTTCATGAATCATTGATGCCACATAACCCTGCGCAGCCCTGTATATCAGAAAAACCATGAATCGGGCACAATCAAAGAGTATCAGTGAAGAAGATCAAAATGAACCAGGACAGAGGATGGAAGACATATTTCCGGGGATCATGGCTAAAAATGTTTATCAAAAGCCTAATCCCCAATTTAAAACACAGTTTAAAGAAGATCTTAAGGGTTTTATCAACAGAAGCGCTTCCACTGCCACATCTGAGGAAAATTGATTCCTCCCAGCTACTAAAATGCCACCTGTACCTCAAAGTATTCAATCAAAGGCCGAATTTATTGATCAGGATCAGATATTTGTCTCAAAACGCAGCCAAAGAGGAAACCCTGCCAAGGAAATTAATGACAAACATCTGTAGAGTTACTTCGACGCCACACAGAGCCTCAAAGGTCAACAAAAGCTCCCACCGAGCTTAAACTTTATGTAAAACATTTAATATAGAGTGCACCCATGTAATTTTCTTCATTGAGCCCCTCAAAGGCCAAGAAGTCATTAAAACTGTATTAATTGTAATTGGAGATCTTTTATCAAATCTCACCTCCTCATTCTTCTATATATACTTCTGCAGAAGATGAGTGAGGGGTTGGTTGCAGAACTTTGATATAAACTTGAGCTTAATTTTTTGATTGTAAATAGTGTTCACTGGCTCTTGGAGCTCTGCTTGTGATAGATAAGTTAGGCTGAGATGTGTAGATAGGTGCTAAACTAAAGCCCTAGACTTAAAGTTGTAACTGGTTTGGAGCATCAATACAAGCTGATTTATGGGATCCTGGTCTATGTTGATGATGATGTTTCTCTAATTGTAACTTGTTATTTTGTTTATGTTTTCACTGTGTTTCATATTCTCTTATAAAGAACAACATGCATAGAGTTAGGATCTACTGTACAGCAGTAACCTTCTATGACTGAAAATCTTTATATATATGTTTTCTTCCAATCTGTGTTATTTAGGAATGATTTAATTCAGTTTAAGCATAGGAATTTTGGCGTTCCCTCATCTTATTGCCTTAGTTGAATGTTATTCTTAAATGTTATTTTCAATATATGTTTTGTGAAGATGAACTGAGGAAGATATGGTGAGCCCTGGTCCCAGTTTTATCTCCACAACTATCTGGATTTTTCCCTTGGAATGTGTTAAAAGCTAGCTAGTTTAAAAGTACTTACCAGATCTTAGGCCATTCTGTGTTATCTTTGTGTTGGTCTTGAAAGTAACCAAGTAAAGTAGAGCTAGGAGAGGATTTGTGGTGAGCCTGGCCCGCTATTTTCTTCTCCAAAAGTTACCTTCAAGTTTCCCTTTGTTTTAAAGTGTTTTCTATTGAAAGTGTATCAAAGGCTGGCTAGTTTAAAAGTACTTACCAGATCCTAGTTTGCTTTTATGTTTTTCTTGAGTCTATGTCAAAGGCTGGCTAGTTTAGAAGTACTTACCAGATCCTGGGCTGCTCCTTGTTCTGCATCTGTTTGTTTCTCCTTCTTATTGTATCATTTCATTCCATAAATCGAAATTCAAAGAGATCCTTAGACATAGATGACTTGCCCCTTAGACCACTCTTACCTCTTGTTGTTCCAATTAAACCCTATTATGACTCCATAGCCCAATGGACTAAAACCTGCAATTATCTATCTTTTTGGCCGAAGCTTACTCTGATTGCTTGCAACTTCTCACCTTTGAAACTCTTTGCATTTGGGACTTTCCACCTCAAACAGTAATCATGCTCAACCATCCAAAAAACAAACAAACCCTTGGCCTTCATAACTAGCCTAATATCATTAACCCAAAACTTCAAAGACAAATCCATCTTAGCACTTATTGGAAAGATCCCTCTCCGGATTCAGGAGGGCTAGATCCTAGAATCCCAAAGTTGGTTGAAATAATGTTGCTTCTGCAGTTTTAGTCTCACCAATCTGCTAAAATTACAGATTCCTAACACGAGGTATTATTTTACATCAATGAAATTAGGGGTATTGTTTAATATCCTAGAAATGCATGTACTATTATCATATGTTCATTGTTAAACCTTGTTAAGAATTAACATGAGTGAGACAAGACAAGCAAAGCATACGGGCTTCACTGGGGGAGAAATACCATACCACATGCATTCATATTGGGCCTCGATATATATTGAGTAATAAATGACATAATATATTGAGCATATAATAGGGGGTAAAGGGTTTTTATATTGGCAGGTATAAAAAATGGAGCTTAAAGTTAATGAAAAAATATAAAGGGTTATAAAAAATGTTAATGAAAAAATGGATACTTACAATATCTAGTGAAAGTAGGGGTTTTTTAAATTACGGAGGTGTATTGGGTTAGTATTGGTAGGGGATTAAATAATGTAATTTTTAGAGGTATTTTCCAATATGTAGTGAAAGTAAGGGTATTTTTCATTATGCCATGAACACACATCATATGTCATAGGTTCATTGAGTGAATCCCCCATGAAGAAAAGTGGCGGAAAAGGCCATGAAGTATTTTGCAAGTCAAAAATCAATTGTGACTTACCTAAAATAAGGGGGTCAAAAGTGAAAATATTGTGATTACACTTTAGGGTGCATGATCAGTAGTACCTGGCACACTAAGGTGACATAAAATCAAGTGATCATGTCACATAAGCATATAATCAAGCGAGTGAGTACAAACGTGCATATCAAGGGAAAAAGGGGTAAAGGAGGAAATTGTTTACAAAATGCATTTAAGGAAATCAAGGATTTGCAAGAGTACAACCATGCATTTCAAGAAAAATTAAAGTACTTTAGTGGAACTTACATAACAAACAAATCTTAATTTATCAAGTGGATGATGCAATACAATGAGTGAATAATCTTCAAAGTGATCTAGATATGACAGATTTAATTGATTAATGTGCTTCAGATAAAATTAAGAGAAAAACAAGATCAATTTTTTGATATGCTTGATGCAAAATATACAATAAGTATAGATGCAATTTGTGACATAGAATATCTCATCCAAAAAATGAATGCAATTTGTGATTTGAATCATTTAGAAGGTTGATGAAATTTGTGACAAAATGGAACTACTACAAAAAATTGATGCAACATGTGATACAAAGGACCTTATCATAATTTTGATGCGACATATGATATAGATGAAATAATGACAAAATTTGATGAAAATTTTGATACCCAAGACATAATATATGTCATTGATGCTCGGTGTGATGAAAAATACTTGACATTATCAATGAATGAAGCATATAATAATTGTAGCAGTAGTAACAAAAAATATTGTGAAGAAGAAAAATGACAATAAAATGGTCTTTCTAGTATGTTTGTATAACCATTGGAAGACGGCATGGCTTGGGATATGACAAAGGAAAAAAAACTTTCATATTACATATTACTCCAAACCATTTCAAGTTGCGAGCATAGGATTTCTTGAAGATGTCTGAAATATTGAAAATAAATGCCATGATTCTCAAAGAGTTGGTCACATGGAGAGTCAGTGTTTTGATCTCCATCTATGTCTTCATTGTGGGAATACAAATTACTTATTAGAAAAATGTTGAAAGAACACCTACCAAGTTACCAATTGCTCTTAAGTGATGCACATGAACACCTACCCATGACACTTTTTTAGGATAATAATTTTTTCAGAAAAAAATAATTACTACTTTCCCACCCTTTTATACTTAGCCCCACCAACCTTTTTGTAGTGTATATACCTTAAGAAAACACTAAAGGAAATCACAATGATCATTTGCTAGTGTGAGGCCATCATTTTCTAGTGTTAAGTCACAAACAAGGTGGTCTCATACCTCAACTTAATTTCTAATTAGGTCATGACCTTAAAATTCAAATATTGTTTTTTTATTAGACAAAGGTTTATTATTGAGCAATGATTTGGTAAATTAAACTCATAATAAAATCATATTTATGACTTATTTTATTCGATTCAATAGTAGATAACCAATGGTATGTAATATCATTAATATATGAATTCAATACATATCATTAATAAATATCTTATAAAATTTAAGACTTTGAACATTAAATATATTTTAAATTTATATATTTTAAGTAGGGTCCCTATGTCCTATCCCGAATGTACCTTTTTCCCAAGATTTGTTTTGGGGGAGAGGTGAGGCATCTCGATGTACATCTATCTTCACATATTAGAAACTTGGTATAACATAGATGATACAAGTTTCGACCCTAAGCTCCTTATGAGATAGTAATTAATCTCCAGGCATCATTTATGTTTCATGTAAATATGTCACAAAATCAAGTTACTTCTTTCATTCAAAATTTGACTAATAGACATGTCGAAGATTATAACATCTTGAATAAAAAATAACCAAATATAGCGCTTTCATAATTGACATTGAGTTATTCAATAGTGCAAGGTATGTTTGGATAAGGAGTGATTGAACAGGCTCAAACAAATCCACAATGGAGGACAAAAAAACTCAACATAGTGGGACTTGAGACCTTTTGCTTGGAATTGCATGCTCACTTGGGCATCGATGATATTGTAAAAATTCACAAAGAATTTTTTTATCATTCATCACAAGTTTCAAACATTTTTATCTAGGGATGTGTTCATTGATGCCTAAATTAAAATTTACTTATAGAAATAAATATACCAAAATAAATTAAGCAATTGTCAACATCCCCGATTGCATCGAGAGATTATTTACAACCCGATATGTGGAAGATATTATATTGGTCATAATAATAAAATATAATAAAATAGTAATAATAAAATATAATATTGGCTCAATTAAAAAAGTAATAAAAATAATGAATTGATTCAATTTAATTTGCTGTATCTCAATTTTATTTTTTTAATAAAATTACAAATATTTTTTCAATAAATAAAATCATAATATGCCTATCAAAAAATAAAATAAATGAAAATAATAATGATTCATATTCCTAATAATGATATTTAAGAAAATAAAATTAATAAACATATAAAAACTTAATAAATTTAATCAAGAAACATATAATTAGAAACAAAAATAGTCTTTATAAATTATGATCCATTTTACTATATAAACTAAAATATTGGTTCGTATTTGTAAATATTCTATTTTAAAACTTTTTATTTAAATTTAATTAACAATCACATAAAAATTTAATACTTTCTATCTCTCTAATCAATTAATGCTATACATATCACATTAAAAATTTAAATTAAAAAAATTATAAAGCATGTTAAAAAAATGTTATACCCATGAACATGTAACTATATGTATAAGTGTTTTAATAAAATTAAAAGTAAAAATATTTCTATATATAGTGATATGAAATTTATAAATAATATTATTAAAAATGAGCAAAGATATATTTTAATTTTGGAGTACTAAATGGAGAGAAATCGAATCTCTCAAGGTGCAAACTTTTCCTCAAGTCTTACACTCAAAAAAAAGTTTGCATCCTGAAAAATTCAATCTCTCTTAGCAAAAATAAATCGAAAGTTAATATAAATATTTGCTAATTACAAAAAAAATTAAAAGACGATTTCTTTTCTTTTCCTAAAACAAACCTTATGAATGACTCTCCAAATACATCACCATGATTCATAAATAGTTACTAGATTAAACTATCACCCTTGATTATAGACCTTGATTCCAAAAAGATAAAAGAGCAAGTCGTAATTATGAAACTTCATCTCAAAGGGATTAAGAAAGTCAAATCCATGACCTCTTCAACTCTTTAAAAAAAAAAAAAAAATCTCACATGTAACTCATAAACTTTACTTAAACTACTCATAAAACAGAGAACATAGAAATGAAGTTCATTACATGACAAGAACTCCACTAATGCAAGGTTCGTCATCATAATTTTGGAAGAGTTTACAAAAAATGGGAATCATATCACAATCACACAATTCCAACCAATTAGAGGACCATCGTGATTCGTCCCACACTCTTTCAGAGTCTACAAATTCCATAGAAATTAGTGGATCATGTTCCCTTTCATGGTTGGGACACAAATCATCAAGGCATTAGCAAATGAAGATGAAATATCAAAATATTCACCACAGGCCAAACAATATCTCTCACATTCATTTCTAACAATACACGCAAACCCAAATTAGAAAAATTATCACTTCATAGTAGTTTACTAACACACGCATACATTTATAATTAAAATATGAAGACTTTTTCCACACAAAATTTGAGGGTGAATGAACCCATCCCCACACGATGTCGGCACGATCCTCGGATCCACATGCACTTTGCAATAAAATTTAAAAGGAAAAAAACTCAACTAAAAATCTACTAAAATTATTAAACGTCATGAGTTGATGTTACGAAGACAAAAATATTGACATTATATTCTCCGTTTGTCAAAGAAGATGAATTCAAAAATACAACCTCCACTATCCACGTGAGACTCTAAGACTTCGCTACTTGTGGTGTAATGAGTTGTGAACGATAATATAGGCTCTACGGTGTAACGTTTCGACCAAAACATTTTGTAATCTACATCAAGTGTAACGTTGAGGCTCTTCTATTTATGGGAAAATATAGGCTTCACAACTCTTTGAAGTCTTTAAGGCTTCCAACCTATT
The DNA here is from genome assembly GCA_034641835.2 of Pinus albicaulis. Taxonomy (NCBI): domain Eukaryota; kingdom Viridiplantae; phylum Streptophyta; class Pinopsida; order Pinales; family Pinaceae; genus Pinus; species Pinus albicaulis. The sequence continues at coordinate 1,657,334,606 of CM076581.1, forward strand.
TTCGGGCTGCATAGGCCTCTAAACCTTCATGAAGGGGATCTGACAAACTTCAAGGAGTTAAGGATTTTGTTAACCCTTAGAAATTACCTTTGAAATCATAATTAGCTTACTTCTTAGTGATCTCCCTTAAGCGTAATTAGCATCGTGTCGAGTTCGATATAAGGTAGTTGGGGAGATTGGCGTGGGTCAACATAAGGCATGGGAAAGAAAAATGCCCCTGATTTTCTTCCAAGTTTTATGCCGTGTCACGTAGGTGTGACAATGACTTATTTTAAGATTGGAAGCATTGGCGTTGTTGACAAAAGCACTCTCCATCATTAAACGAGAAAGTATCGCCTGCATGGAAGTTTGGGACTAGATGGGACCCTTGACTTTAGTTGAGATGGTGGATTCCATGTAGGACATAGATGATGTGTACTTGTGACTTGGCAATGTTGTTGATGTGGAAAGCTGATAGCGTGACACGTGGCATGTAGATTTGGCACCTTGGAGGGAAAAGTGGCAAGTTCTTGGGTGACATGTGGCACCCTCATGGAATGCAACGTGGTAGGATGACATCATCTTGGCATCAACATGACATCAACGAGAAGTTGTACGAGCAGGTGACATAGAGATTAGATTTATGGGTGCTTTAGTGACACATGGAAAAGGTTTTGGTACCACCGAGTGTGAAGCACTATGGGGCATTAACATGGAGTCAATGTGGCCCAGAGCCACCTCACTACGAAGCATGATTCTCAACAATGTTACAATAGTGTCTCTTATGCATTATGGGTGTGGTGCCATGATAAACGAAAGTAATGAGATGGGATATAGCCCATTGTAGAATGTATAATTTCACAGATGGGGTGTGGGAGCACTATGGTGCGATGGTGGGATGGGAAAATATCCATCCTAGAAGGAAGAGAAGGAGGAGGGTTGATGATAGAGAAGTTTGCATGATCGCTAAATTTTTCATAAACAAATTATAACTAGAGTTGATAAAATATCATGCTACGAGCTAGGACCGTGGGTCCATGGTTTAGGTGATGTGGTAAGTGCCATGTAGATTTAGTGATCTGAATAAGAATATTAGTAGTGATATGCTAAGATCCTATTCAGAATATACAAATTTGTGTCTAAGGTTTGTCCTCCAAATAACAAGTAGAAGTAGGCGGCGTTAAGTGTTTTTGGTGAATTTGTGTTTATGAATGATGTTACATGACTTCAAACATGGAATGAAAACATATGACCATCAGTCAACACCAACAATTGTTGAAGGAGTTCACCCCTCCTCGACTACATCTCCTTGGATCAACTCTATGGCTTGATCCCTTCTCATTAAGCTCAATGAAGGAAACAAGGAGTATATCAAACACTGACAAAAGGGAATGCTAAGTTTCTCCTACAAAGAAACATACTACTACAAGTGCATCATTCCATAAGCATGCTAACCTTCATTCAAGCATGTAACAATCAACAACATTAGGCATCTTACATCAAGATCCTAAACTCCATTTTCAAGAAGCTACAGTTGCACCACATACACCATTTAGCACATGAATAAAACTCTCCTTCAATAACATAAAGAAGAAATAAGTATGAGAAGCTACAACATTAATGAAGTTGTTGTTTCAGAAATAACATGGACAGTAGACAACCCCTGAAGGTCATTTCAACATCAAACTCCTCCATGAGTTGTTTCAACACCATGGTTGATCATGACACCCTTTGGATTCAACTTGCAAAAACGAATATCTAGAGTGATCTATGGCTCCTCAAACATGTTCCATTGAGTCCAGAATAGTCCAAAATGGTACCTTAGCCTCTTTCTGCATCCAATTTGGTCAAAAATTGGCTGAGTTATGACTTCTCCAAGTTTACCCCCAATTTCCTCTCCAAATTTACCTAACTAGAGCTAACTCGGCCTAACTGACACTAATTTTATCAAATCCTGCCGGATTTGTCAGACCTCCAAGTCAATCTGAATTAGTTTAATTAATTTGAATTAGTGGATAATTAATCTAGGTTAGTTTTTGAAATTGGCGCTCCAGAATTAAACTGGATTAGCGTTAACTAAGCAGGATTATGGGTTTAATTAAATAGTGTTAAATAACCATGCTTAGGATAAGCACCTCTTCTCTTCCACCATGGTATCTGAGTCGCGGTCACCTAGCTTGCCTTCCCCCCCAACAATGGTTTCAATATACTTTAAATATATGTGGAGTTCTAATATGGTTAAGACTCATGGTTTAAAGGAGACGGTATGTCCACACGTTAGTTTGGAAGAGGTCTCGTGTCCGACCCCCGCCCAGTCCCTCCGGTCCATTAACCAACATTTTATACCACCATGAGGGGGACACGTGGCAGCCCTAAGTTGGGCCATTCACCTCCTCCACATTGGCCTTCAAACAAAGAATAAAAACTTCCCAACACATTCCAAAATTGCACCAATCCACAACTTCCACTTGGCAGTCAAACATTTGTCAGAGAAAAAGTTGACCAGCTTCGACCTGCCCAGTCAGAATGCCACGTCAGCACTACGGACTACTGATTGGACTCCTTGTCTATGTTTTTTTCCAAATTTTACATGTTTAGAAAAATGAACAAAACAAGTTTATGGGAGCATACGGTGTGGGTTTCGCATAGTTGTTCATGTTTCACGTCATTCTGAGAAATTTGATTTTTGAGAAAAATTTTAGCTCCTCATCATTTAGCCAAGTCCACTTTCAGTGCCTGAAGCGATGTGGAACCACCTAGGAGAGGTGGAGTTTCTAGGTGGATGCCATGTGGGTGCCACATGGTAGGACCTTGCTTATGTGGCAAGACCTCGCCTATGTGGTAGGGATTGAATGCCAATACTTTAAATCGGAATAACTTTCGATCCCAATAATGGATCGGATAAAATTTTCATTGCTAGAAAGCTATAGATGATATGAACGTGATAGGCCTGTCCAAAGTTAATTCTACTAACTTTTGGGAAGCAGAAATTTTGTAACCCCGTTTCCATGATGAGACAATGGAAGTTGGGTTAATTAACAATAGCACCTCCCTTTTAGCCTCAAAATTTGAAGGTGGACGAGAGGGAGTGTTACAGAATGGTGTCAGAACATGGTTCAACATTGGACCTGAATGGGATCATAAATTAGTAGAATGGGACCTTGGTTATAGTTTGGAACCAACTATAGTAGACATTTGCAAATCATAATTGGAGTTTTGCTACAGTGTGGCAAAAGAATGCCCAAGTTCAATACTTAGATTGAATGGGTCTAAAAGGACTATTTATGGACTTTATTTCAGAGTGTAGTAATTAATAATGATTGTTTGTGGTGTGCTTCTTGTAGCATTTTAGTTATGGAATGCATGTAAATAAGTAAAATTTATTTTTATGAGTAGTTGTCATTCTTCTTATATTATTTGTTATAAAGGTATGCATATGCTTTTAAGCTTACAAAGGTCATAGGTGCTAATGTTTGTAAGATTGTGAATTAAAATTTCTCACTGGTATGGGTATAAAGATGTTGATATGCTCTTTTAAATTCTTGGAATATGTATTGACTGTAGAATTCAACTAGTAACTGTGTGTTGAATGCATGTGTTGATATCAGAATTGTGAACTACTAGAATAGAAAATTATGATATGTTAGTTGCTTTATAACTGATTTTTAAGCTTGTAGTTGTTTTGGCTACTAGTGTTAGCAAAGGTTGATTTCTAACTTAGTGATAATGTGAATACAAAAATACTAATATGAACTTTTGACTCACATGTGTCTGACATGATATCTAGTTGTGTGACCAACAATAGATTAGCATACATCATACCAGCAAGTATGGTGCTATCTTGGCCAGTTAACAAGTCAATTTCCTTATACTAATAGAACTAACATCCATTTTCATGTGACAACACATAAGGAGATCCAATTGCAAAAATAAATAAAAGAATGGGTAGTAGTATGGTATAACATAGCATGGGCCAAGTCCATCATGAACAACAAAACAAAATTGGCTAAATGACTTGAAAATAAGGGCTTCTCCCAAAAAAATTCTTAACTCAGTGACTGTCTTGGGTGTTGGTCAATTCACAATGAATTTAAGCTTAGAGGGGTCTATCCTTAACTAACCTCCTCCAAAAATATGCCCCAAGTGTACCAAATAATTTTTACCAAACTCACATTTTGACATCTTCAAAAACAATTGTTCTTTCCTTAAGACATCAATTACTTTTCTTACATTCATGACATGTTCATCAAGTGATTTACTGAAAATTAAGATATCATCTAAGTAGATGATGATGAACTCATCAATAAATGGCCTTAAAACATCATTCATCGCACGCATGAAGGTAGAAGGATCATTACATAAACCAAAAGGCATAACAAGCCATTCAAACAAACCTTACTTTGTCTTGAATGGTGTCTTCTAAATGTCACCTTCAACAATTCTAATTTGATGGTAGCCACTTCTTAAGTCCAACTTAGTAAAATACTTTGCATCTTTCAATTGATCAAGTAAATCATATATTGGGTGTAGTATATGGTACAATAATGGACCAACATTTAATTGCCAATCCGGGAGTTCATGAAATTTGAGGCGCAACACTAGAAATGCCAGAGAAGGAATTTAGCAACCTACAAAAGAAAACCCTAACTTGTGTAGAAACTGATCACACCACTAGTTAATACAATGACACCACACACCACAATGGAAATTGGACTCTTACTCAAGAAATAACAATAAAAGACTTTGTTGGAAAGACACTTCTTAACAGAGATAAATAAACTCATAATTCATGTTACTCAATAAATCAATTGCAAAACTCAAAAGATTTGAAAAATAGACCTATTCTTGTACTGTGATTCCTGCACTAGGAAAACAGAGTGAGTTGTTATGGTATTTTTGTTCTTGTGCTAGAACGATTTTGTCCCTGCACTAGGAAAATAGAGAAAAATTGTTTTTTATTATAATAACTTTGTTCCTCTACTAGACAAACTCTATTCCTATACCAGACACTCAGTTCCTATACTAGAACACTCTGCCCCTGTACCAGAACAATTTGTTCCTGTACCTGAACAGTTTATTCATGTACCAGGACCAATTCACATTCGACAATCCTTCATCCCTTAATCTATAAAATCAAAATATTGTGTTTCCAAACAAGAAATTGAAAAGTTTAGAAAGAAAAACCTCAACTCAGGCGATAATGAAAGAAATCCAAAATCAAATACAAAATTGCAACTTGAAACTGTAAATTGTGAAAGTAAATGGGAAACTATCAATCTCAAAGCAAACAATAAAACTCTTGCAATTAAATAAAATTTTACCAAGCATTATTTACTCACACCCTATCTGAGCTTTTATCACTATGTCAAATATATCCCATGCATAAACGAATTCAACATAAAATAATGAAATTTAGTTTGAAGTCATGAATTCGGATAACAGTGAACAATTCTTGTACTTTTTACCCTTAATAAAATGAAATGATTAATACAGTAAGGAATGCGGTATGAATGTAATGATTTACATAGGTGGGATAATGCCTCCACACATATGCAATTTATATAGATCAAAGTACACTTGTTGGAACTGAGTCGTTAAACAAAAAATTTAAATGTTCAAACCTTGCGACCCTAATCAATAAACCAGAAACGATTCGCAAGGAAGCTTCTCATAAAAGGATGGATTTATATGCTAAAGGAAAGTAAACAATAGTTATTGTTAAATAAATAACACATCCAACATGTGTAAACCCTCATATCTGAGATCACTCTGCGGAAAAAAAGAAGAAGGTAAACACACAAGAGCATTAACAATCTGTACAATCACTGTTAAAAGGAAATCCTCACACTATTCATTCTTGTACCTAGCACACAGTTATAAATTTGGGAGAATGATCTGGGTTGGCTGGGCCCTAGCCATCCAACTCGTTTCCCTTTTAGGAATATTCTTAACTTATGCGAGCAAAATTAACAATACCGAAAATAGACATAAGAGACAGATGAACCTGGCATTAAATTAAAATCTCGGTCTTTTACAACATATGCAGTAGTCCAACCTCCAATTTATTAGAGGGAAGGGGGTAGAACCCCCAACACTCAGCTTTGCAGCATCAAGGTACAAAGAAATGGCTTGCCCCCCCAAGCTTGGAGCCATAGCTCTATTTTTATACATTTCATGATACAAATTTAGCTTTTGGCCAGCCAATCCATTCAACTATTTTCCAAAAATATTAGACCAGTACAACCATTATCCCATCAAGAAAATGCAACTTTGATACGAATTTTCCTTTTTTTGGGAAATCTGGGCAAGATCCTAACTTTTGGAAAAACAGTCTTTTTTTATAAAATTGCTTCAAATACCTGCGTGTAACTCTTGGAATAATTCGAATCTTGGGAAATGTTTTAGGTTCTATACAATTGGTTATATTGGTAAAAAACCCATATGCTCAGATTTCCTAGATTCACGTTCAGATGCACCACTTCAATCAGATCAGATTTCAACTTTGGATCACAACCTTAAAATGCTTCATAATCAACATCATTATGCTTGTATGCTTGTATGAGCCAGCGGTTCCCTAAGATGTATCACATGGAAACATTTAAAAAACCATACTCCGCACAGTTAACGTTAAACCACCCACATGAACTGGAGTTCCAACCTTTACAACCACAGTTTATTGCCTTGGGTTCCACCCAACAGTTATGTAGTTGCGGTTTTGGGGGTGCGCATGTGGCCACCCCCAACTGCAAATTTAATGAAATAGTTTAAATGGCAGGAAGGTTAGCGTGCATGCCTAAAATGGTGGGATTGCCTTTTTTAACTCCAGTTAAGTGGAGTTGTCCACTTTTAGTGGAGTTTTCCTAGGTGAAACTGGGCAAAAGCGTAGGAGGCCCAATTTTCGACCATTCTGAGTAAATGAAGAGTCATTTTTTACTAATTGGAGCATTCTGGAGCCATTGGTGTAGATAAAACATCCATTAGAGCACTATAACTACATGTAATAGAAAAAAATTGAGCATAATAAAAGATGGACAAGCCATTGGGAGTTGGACCAGTAGATGTAGCCCAGGAGGGGTGAACCGCTTCATCATGCCTGTTGTCTAAATTTCATGTGGTGACTTATTTCTCTGTTGTACACTATTTTCAGTGTTATTTAAGCTTGTTTTATGCTTTTAATTCACTAAAAATCATCTACAATTCATGGACAAACACCTTAAACCTCATGCAAAATAATGAACTGATTATGCACATGTTTTTAAACTGAAAAGACACTTAGCACAAAAAAACTAATATATTCATTTCAGATCAATTCTACAATAGACCTCCAACTGTTGAACCCAATTTTCAAGCTTATTTGCATTCACTTCACCATTATACATAGGCAGCTCAAATTTAATATCAAGTTTTAACAAGGGTTGTTTACCAATTCCTTTTGAGGTAGGTTGATGAGTATGAGTAAGGGTTGTAGTAGTGGAAGAGGATGAAGATGAAGGTGAAGATGGCGGTGAGGATGAAATTGGAGTAGATGGTAGATTATAACCATTTCCATTACCTCCTCTTCCTATAGAACCCTCTCTTATTGGATGCCTGGAGATTTCACCTTACAAACTTGTATTCCTCTCTTCATAGAGGACCTTCACCATCTCTGTCACGTCAAATAAAGCCTTCCTAAATGCCTTCTCATCCTCTAACATGTTATCATTTCCTCCTTCATGAGACATGCTTATTGAATCTTCTACTGCAAATGGAGGTGAATCTTGTGGTGGATATTGTGGCAATTGTGCCCTCCTTCTCCTTGCTCCAACTAGAGAACCTGCACCCACAAGATTTCCTTATCCTCTCTTAAGCTTCAACCTTGTAAACATTTAAATACTTGAAAGTAAAATTAGTCCTCCTTGCACCTAGTGCTCTGATACCAACTTGATCTGAATGGGAATATTATTGTTTGTTGTGATAAGATCAAATTCAGAATATAAACAAAGTGCTTGAGGATTATGAGGAAAATTGAAAGCTTTTCATGAGTTTTTATGTGTTTTTATGTGAATTTCTTAAGAAAATTAACATAAAAAAAACATTGAACAATAACATCTAGCAGACATGAACATCACCATAAACAGTAACACAACAACACATGATGAAGGAGTTCACCCCGCCTAGGTTACGTCTCTTTGGTATAGATTCTAATGGCTTGGCCATCTTGTATTATGATCAAACGTGTGATTACATGTGTTTACAATGCTCAAACAACTTTGAAACATGTTCCATCAGCTCCATAATGCCAAAAAATGCCTGTCTAGCCTCTTTCTGCATCGAATTTGGCCAAAATTTAACTTAGTTATGACTTCCCCAAGCTCCTGCATTATTCGCTCCATATTTTCCCCAAAATCTGGCATCATTGTACAAATCCACCCGTAATCCAACTAACTAAGCACCAATTTCACCAAAAACCAGGAAAAATTATCGGCGCGCCAGTTTTCCCAATGACGCTTATAAAACAGATTCAAAACCATATCAATTATGGTTTAATACATAAAATTTTAAATAAAAATCACCGCATAGTTAGTCCTAATCATCAACATTTAATGCGAATCATGGGCACATGTTTGTGCTTGGCAGAATGTTATATTAATGGTTAGTGTCGGCAGTTGGGGAGAGTGGTTAACACCACAATGGTCTTCGGTGTGGACACATGATAGTGGCACATTTGATGTTGTGGTTTAAGGACCATGGGAGGGGTGGCGCGCAGGGCTAGCCTCTCGCTCGTGGTCCCACCTCCAATGGTGACTATGGTTGGGGCTAGACCCAGCCCCTTCCCCCCATTGCATATTAAGCATTACAATAAAATATTGCGGTAGTCATGCTATGGTAAGGAACACATGTGTCAGTGTGACAATAAAGATATTCCGCGGTTTGGCGGAGGTCACGGGTTCAAGCCTCGGTGCCTCTGCTCATCCTCCCACATAAATTTTGGTGGTCCTCGGGCTGCCACGTTGCGGCCCCTTGCCACGCCACATGGTATCCTGTGATTGGTTGCCCTATTAACCAATCAAAATTGACCACTTCAAACCAGTCATAAAGTGCCACTTGGCACGATCACATTCGCTGGATAAGACCATTGACCAAGTCAACCTGTATAGTCACCCTGCCATGTAGGCATGCCCAGTCAGCTGTACGCACTGCTGACTGGATTGTCTTGTATTTTTTTTTTAAATTTACCCATTTGACAATGTGGACAGAACATGTTTCTGGGAGCATATAGTGTCGGTTTTCCATAAAACAAGGTGTGCCAGATTCAGAACGATGAGATCCATGCAGTTGTTTAGGTTCCACACCATTTCGACAACTTTCATTTTTAGAATAATTTTGAGCATATGAACATTCCTTCTATTTTATTCCAGTAAATTTATGTAACAACAGGTTGGAGCTTTCCTTAAGAATAAAAATAAGATTTGTGGTTTTCTCCCTTTATGGGTTTTCCATGTAAACATCTAAGAGTCTTATCTCCATGATGATTGGTTCATTGTGATGCTATGTGATTCGTGAGATATTTACTTGATTGGTTGTTGAATAATTCGATAGTGTTAATAAAGGTTAAAATTGGCCATAATACTAATTAACCCCCCCCCCCCCCAACTCTCAATATTATCCTAGTTTATAATAGGATTTTCATGTATAAAAACAAGATAAACAACTTCGAATACAAGATACATCCTAAGATTGCTTCAAACCCTAATCAAAACCATCTACAACTCAAGCAAGGTTGGCATAAAGATTCCAAACCTTGGCTAAATCATTAGGGAATCATGAAGACATCATTGTAGACAATAAATATAATATTATAAATATTACATTATTTGTCATCTATATTGATACTTTTAGAGTGAAAAATTTGGAGGAATCAACGTGTAAGGTCATATTAATGGCATGTCTAAATTTGGAAAATTGGGGTTTAAAACATTCTGGAGCCATTTTGAGGCATCAAATAACAAATTTTCTGCAATCAAAAGTTCCTCTAGCATTGATTTACACAAAAAAAAAATTATGATGGCACAAAAATCACGTTAATCGAAGTTCATGAAAAAGTTATGCCTTTCATAAGTTGACCAACCATGTTAACCCCCATGGTATGAGAGGATGCCACATCCACCCCTGTTACTTAGACGTATGGGGCTACTCTCATGTGGACTTTCAAGAAGATTATATAAGGTTTAAAACCGTAACTCTAATTAAGGGTTGTGGAAGTAAAAAATCTACCCCTTGATGGATACCAAGAAATTTTAAATACCAAGCCACTAGGAGGAGAAAGGTTTCAATTCTATGTCATTATATTTATTCCATAGCCAAGAAGCACACCTAGGAGTGAGAAGGTAGAGAGTAGAACAAAAGGGGATATTAAGATTTTGTAGTAGCATTATAGGCCATATGTCTCAAGTAATTCCACAAAAAGTGACTCTTTCTTTGTATTTTCATATGATAAAAGAGAGGAGAGTGGTCTTACCTTCTAGCTAATTTTTCTCCCATATGGGTTTTCCAAGGTAAATCATGTGTTTGTTTTAGGTTGGTGTGTGTGTGTGTTTTTCATGTTTTAGTTATTTCATATACTAGTATAAAACTATTAATTAATTAAATTGAGATCTATATGAAATTAACCTTCATACTAAAAAATTCAGTATGTTATTTGATATATTGTGATGAACTGTTCCAGTGGAATATTCACAACAATTTATAGATTAAAGCACATGAGGTTTCTTAAGATTGCTTCGAGCTCCAATCAAAACCACTTGCAACTCAATCAAGGTTGGCATAAAGATGTCCATCTTTGGATAAATAATGAGGAGATCAAGAAGAGGTTACTCTGCAAAATAATGATAATATTAGAAATGTTATTACAACTAAATTTAAGGAGAACTTGTGGTTCAATGAAGAATTAGAGGATGAAAGAAAATAAAGATAATATAAGGAGGTGATCAACCATAATATACAAGATGAAAAGTATGGTTGATCAAAATAAGACAATTTCTCATGAGCTATGTTGGTTCTTAAGTGACAATCCCTCGGTTGTGAAAGGAATCAGTGCTTAGACATTTTAAAAGTGTGTCACAGAAGTAATTTTATCATGAGGTCTCTATTCTATCCCTATGGAAACTAGTTTTCTAAAACCCTTAATGGTCTGGAATAATAAAATATTTCACAATGCCATTGACTACTGCTATCTAAATGGAAAAGAAGAACTGTAGAGGAAGCTCAAAGTAATATGTTGTATACACAGAATCTATTACTTTTAAGTTTCAGAGAGAATTCATGGAGAGAGAGGAAACTCGAAATAATATGTTGTAAACACGGAATCTATTAATTTTAAGTTTCAGAGAGAATTCATGGAGAGAGAGGAAACTCAAAATAATATGTTGTAAACACAGAATCTATTAATTTTAAGTTTCAAAGAGAATTCATGGAGGGAGAGGAAACTCAAAATAATATGTTGTAAACATAGAATCTATTACTTTTAAGTTCCGTAGAGAATTTGTGAAGGGAGAGGAGTTGGAGTGAAGGAGCGCTTATTAAGGCTATTTAACTCTTACTTACAAACATAAATCAGAGACCAACTACTTCTTTACTTCACTTCATTCAAGGAAGAAATAACATAAAATGACACAAGAAACATGAATCACCATCAACAGCTGTAGGAAACTTGTTGCTTCTTTCATTCACCCATCAAAAAAAGAAGGACAAAATGTAGTCTCCAAGAGGTCCAGAACTCGGAGCCTTTTTCTCTCTTTCTCTCTTCCTTAAATACAAACAAAATCAGTTTGTAACTTCTCAAGCTTCTGGAAACTCCTAGACTGCCTAAACTGTAAAACTACTTATTACATTGCAATCAAGGACATCATTGTAGCTTCGATCTTAACAAAGAAAACAAAATAAAACTTGAAATATAATCCTTTTGCTGAATCTGATTTGTTGCTGATGTGTCTCCTTCTGTTTCTGTTGTGATATCCTAACCATCTACATAAACACATCTCTACCTGACTCTGCCCGTGCTTTTGCATTTGGAACACGTCATCATGTCAGCTACTACTCGACTCTGCCTCTTCCACTCGTTCCCACAGTGTTTAATCTTTGATTAATAAACTGCCGCAAACGCATACCGCTATTCTGCACGTAGCGTCGAGTCTTTTCTTACCCAAGTCTGCCCTGCGTTCAGACTTTCCTTTGTAACTGTTGTAAGACTGGACTTTAAAAGATATTTCATTACCATTAAAAATTTGTATCGTGTTCGCTTCTCTATCGAATTTCAGCATTCCAACGTTCTACGTTATAATCCTCTTTTTCCCTTCGATGTGACTTTTACAAAGGAAAAATCCATGTATCCGGACTTAAAAACCTTTAGAATTTAGCCATAACTTCCATCGTGTCTGCTTCGTTATCACACTTCGCACTTCAGCAAATCACGTTGTCTTATGATCACTATCCCCTCTGAGCTTGCGATGTGCGATATGCGAGAGGGTTCCACAACCATACTTTAAATAATTTAGATTCAAGCTCCGAACTATATCGCATCTGGAACTCGTATCGCATTTTGCATTCCGACAATTCAACCTTGTTCTATTACTCCTGAGCTTTAAAATTGCGATTTTCAATATGCAGGCAAGCCCTCCACGAGCGATTACGATTTGCGATATGCGATAGGGTCCCCCAGCCAACTTTAAATACTTTATATTCGAGCTCCAAACTATATCGCATCCGGTCCTTGTATCACATTTTGCATTTCCGAGATTCAACCTTGTTCTATTCCTCCTAAGCTTTGCGATTGCAATTTGTGATATGCGGGCAGGCCCTCCACGAGCAATTGTGATTTGTGATATGCGATCAAGCCTTCCACATGCGATTGCAATTGAGCCTCCGAACATTGTTCTACACGTATATTTGCACGACTCAACCCTGACCTATGTGCAATGTTCTTAATGCATCAATCAGCCCGACCCTTGAACTGTTCTGCACGCGAATAAGCCTGACTTGACCCTTGCTGTGCGCTTTTCTTCTTTGCTGCTCCTCTGGCTTAGATTACATTTCCAATGATGTTGCTTCCCTGATTTTGGTTCCATTGCACATGTGATGATGAATCCTCGTTGAGCTTGTGGTTATCCTTTCGAGCATGTTGCAGGTCTTCTTAAAATTTAACAATTGTTCCTCAACAACCTTGAATCGCTCAGAACCTCTCTTGACTTTTAGCTGAGTCAAATTATGCTACAACAAGCTCTATATTGAAATAGGGAGAACAATTTCTAAAACATCATGGGTTGAAATAATTTGTCACCTTTATGACACTTAAAAGGTTGAAGATGAAAAACACCTTCCCTTAAAATGTTATATGTACACCCACATTAAATCACCATTCAAAATATTTGTTATAATATTGACTTTTATATCCTATTAACTCATCAAAATTATAATAATTTAGAAATCTTTTTCTTAAAATTGATTAAATATATAATGCTCATAAGAAATAAGTCAATTGACAATCACCATATTATAAAATACAATGTAAATCATAAAATTCAAAATTCAATTTACCAAACTTTTTTTATTAAATATATAATTTAAATTATAAATAATGAAATCAAATCAATTCTTATCTTCTTAAAAATTCAATGAACCAAATTTTAATTTTAATAAACATTAACTATCACCATCAATCCATATGGTCAAAATTTAGAGCGAAACCAAATAATCAATAAATACAACATATCACAATTTCCAACCTAACCTAACTTCGTAGTGATTACAATACACATCCACTTCATGGTTGTTTATAAAACATGTATACATTTTAATTGGCTGAAAATTTCCAACGTAGAACATATATTTTTAGACTTCATCAACCCATATTTATTTATCTCGGAATATATACTTAAATATATCCAAATCCATAGCACTAACTCAAAAAACGGAACAACTACAATTTCAACACGAAAATTCGATGGTGTTACAAAAGCGATTTACAATGTACCAAAAAGGACTACAAACACTAAACGTCGTTTCAAGTCATTAGGAAGAGAAAATTTATAATATACTCTCGGAAACAGTAAGCTCAAAATTTATAATATAAAGTATCCACATCAAAGCGTGCCTTTGGAAGTCCTCAAAGATTCCACATAGAAAATGATTTTATTGTAATTTATATTATTTACGGAGGATAAGATGATTTGCGCTTAATTATTTTTTTTGCAATTTGTAATCACGTTGTATTACGACATATGACTTGTGTGTTTGACTGAATCAAGTCTCATTCTCAATTCTTTCTTTAAAAGTAGTCAAATTTGGTTAGTGCAATAGGATTTCAAATGTTTTCTTTTGTAAGGTATTCAAGGTTTGAAACGTATGTGAATAGGGAGGGAAAAAAAAAAAAATTTAACTATTTAAAGTGTGATTTTTAAGTGATTTGGATAATTTAGATGTCTTTAGTTCTAGTGCTGCAAAGCATGGACACACTAGAAAAAAAAAATTATACAATTTTTTTAAGATATAATTTTTAATTCCATTAATTAACCCAAAATAAACAAAATTACTAGCAATCACAGGTAAAAAATGCAAAGACCACATACTTGCAACACAAGTTACATTTAAATAGATCAATCAATACATAATTAAGGAACATAAAGGATAATTATTACATAATTAAAGAACATAAAAGACGTTTAACTCAAGCATGAATCTTATCTCAAAAGTAAACTAGATTTAACTTTAACATTATACCTCAATCTAAACACTCAAGTAATAGTGCCATTATATATATAATGAAGATATAATTATATACTAATCACTAACCACATCAATTCTTGAATTTTAACTAAGATGGAAAAACATTATTAATCTATCTCAAAAATAAATTAGATTTAACTATAATAATATACCTCAATCTAAATAAGTAATAGTGTCATTATTTATAGAGTGAAAATATAATTATATACTAATCACTAACCACTTCAATTCTTAAATTTTAACTAACATGCAAAAACATTATCACTTAAATTAAGTATCTTATATATTATAATTATATACTAATCACTAACCACTTCAATTCTTGAATCTTAACTCAGAAGAAAAAGTATTATCACTTAAATTAAGTATCACAAACCACTTCAATTTTTGAATCTTAACTAAGATGCAAAAACATTTTCACTTAAGTTAAGTATTTTATATATTAATTTCATTTGATGATAAAATAAAGAAAAAAATTATTGATATATATTTTGGCAAAATAAAATAAAATTATTTAGTATAAAATTCCATATATTAATTACTACCCATTTCATTTTTTAAATTTTAATTATAATAAAAAAATCATTATTTAATTAATTAATTATATAATTATATATATATATATATATATATGTATATATGTATATATGTATATATGTATATGTATATATGTATATATATATGTATATATGTATATATGTATATATATGTATATATATATATATATATATATATATATATATGTATATGTATATATATATATATGTATATTATATATATATATATATATATATGTATATATATATATGTATATGTATATATATATATATATACATACATATATATATATATATATATATATATATATACATACATATATATATATATATATATATATATATATATATATATATATATATATAAGAAACTACTAATATGCTTTTTAGTAATCAAAACTTTTTTTTTTATGCATTATTTTTTTTTTTATAATTTGAATTTTATTAGTGTTTCAAAATTAAATATAATATTTTATCATATTCTTTTATAAGTTTTGTAGGACATTTTTTTTTCATTTTCAAAAGAAAGCTACAATTATAGAAAGATGTTTGGTGGCCTCAACCTATCCACTGGAAAACCAGGTCTGTTGGCCACCGAAACACATTATAAGTCATCCAAAATATCATAAGTTTAAGTCTATCAAACTTGGCCTTATAGGCATGAATGTATAAGTACGAAGGTGCATCTACATCTAAATAACTAAAACAGTTTCTAATATCCGATATATACAACATATATAGAGATCAAAAAAAAAAACTAACATCTTAAACACTATTCATCTTCAAAGGACTCTACCAGAGAAGGGTCCTTAGCAGGGCGGTGGCTAACAGAGAGGCACGGAGTTACTTTCAATATGACCAAACGAGATATTATAGTTGTTG
Organism: Pinus albicaulis; assembly: GCA_034641835.2. NCBI lineage: Eukaryota > Viridiplantae > Streptophyta > Pinopsida > Pinales > Pinaceae > Pinus > Pinus albicaulis. Next base: position 1,657,350,784 of record CM076581.1, read on the forward strand.
GATATGGAATTGAATCAAATGCAATTCCTTCTGAATGTCCTGAAGACCAGGGTCTGAATTAACAGAGTTAACTGACACAGTCATAATGGATTTGGACATAATATTATTCATGATCTAATAGAGATGAATTGTTTGTTTATATTGGGTGGTACAACCACGAGTATGCCTTGGGTCTGGAGCTAGGAGCCACCAATCCTCACCTGCATTCTAGTATTCGCTCATTGAGCTCACGATGTAGTAAATAATCTCTCACAGGTTGGATTACCATCGCCTTAATCCCTGCATTCGAGAATCTTTGCACATCCATCCTTATACCCCTTCTTCTCGGTGGCCCAACTGAGGAGGAGCCTTTGCCACCTTTTGTTCCATTCTTCCTATTTCGGCCTCAACCTCCATTTCCAGACAAGTTGGCACCAGGGTTCCTCTATTTAAAGTTGAGTGTGATTTTTAAGTGATTTGGATAATTTAGATGTTTTTAGTTCTAGTGTCGCAAAGCATGGACACACTAGAAAAAAAAAATTTATACAATTTTTTAAAGATATAATTTTTAATTCCATTAATTAACCCAAAATAAACAAAATTACTACCAATCACAGTTAAAAAATGCAAAGACCACATACTTGCAACACAAGTTACACTTAAATAGATCAATCAATACATAATTAAGGAACATAAAGGACAATTAATACATAATTAAAGAACATAAAAGACGTTTAACTCAAGCATGAATCTTATCTCAAAAGTAAACTAAATTTAACGTTAACATTATTCCTCAATCTAAACACTCAAGTAATAGTGCCATTATATATATAATGAAGATATAATTATATACTAATCACTAACCACATCAATTCTTGAATTTTAACTAAGATGGAAAAACATTATTAATCTATCTCAAAAATAAATTAAATTTAACTATAATAATATACCTCAATCTAAAGAAGTAATAGTATCATTATTTATAGAGTGAAAATATAATTATATACTAATCACTAACCACTTCAATTCTTAAATTTTAACTAACGTGCAAAAACATTATCACTTAAATTAAATATCTTATATATTATAATTATATACTAATCACTAACCACTTGATTCTTGAATCTTAACAAGAAAAAGTATTATCACTAAATTAAGTATCACAAACCACTTTCAATTTTTGAATCTTAACTAAGATGCAAAAACATTTTCACTAGTTTATATCTTATATATTAATTTCATTTGATAATAAAATAAAGAAAAAAATTATTGATATATATTTTGGCAAAATAAAATAAAATTATTTAGTATAAAATTCCATATATTAATTACTACCCATTTCATTTTTTAAATTTTAATTATAATAAAAAAATCTATATATATATATATATATATATATATATATATATATATATAAAAGGAAGAAACTACTAACATGCTTTTTAGTAATTAAAACATTTTTTTTATGCATTAGTTTTTTTTTTTAATTTGAATTTTATTCATGTTTCAAATTTAAATAAATTTTTTTATCCTATTCTTTTATAAGTTTTGTAGGACATTTTTTTTTTCATTTTCAAAAGCAGGTTATAATTATAGAAAGATGTTTGGTAACCTCAACCTATCCACTGGAAAACCAGGTCTGTTGGCCACCAAAACACATTATAAGTCATCCAAAATATCATAAGTTTAAGTCTATCAAACTTGGCCTTATAGGCCTGAATGTATAAGTACGAAGGTGCATCTACATCTAAATAACTAAAACAATTTCTAATATCCGACATATACAACATATATAGAGATAAAAAAAAAAAAAAAACTAACATCTTAAACACTATTCATCTTCAAAGGACTATACCAGAGAAGGGTCCTTAGGACTGGAACGAGGTAGCTCTGACTGAAAGAGGCACTGGAGTTTCTTTTCAATATGACCCAGTGATATTCATTCTTGGATGGGAATTGATCAAATGCAATTCCTTACGAATATCAAAATTATTAACGAGGATGCAGACACAATCATAATGGATTTAGCCATAATATGATTCATGATCCAATAGATATGAATTGTTTGTTTATACTGGGTGGTACGACCACGAGTATGCCTCGGTTCTGGAGCTAGGAGCCACCAATCCTCACCTACATTCCAGTATTCGCTTGTTGATTGAGCTCAATCTCCCACGATGCAATCAACTATCTCACCTGGGTTGGATTACCAACCGTATAATCATGCACTGCTTCAGGAATAACCTGCACATTCGTCCTTCTACCCCTTCTTCTCGGTGGTCCAGACAAGTTGGCACCATGGTTCCGAAAAACTATCTTTCTTGTTACAATTTTATCCAGACACTAACAAACCGACAACAAGGTGAAGACGAGGGCAAGTTCCAAATGGTATACCTGTAGGTACATAACACACTTTGATTAACCAGACCTTAGACAATTATAGTAAAAAGAGAACAGTGCTTGTGGTGAGGAAACTAAGGAAACCGTGGGAGCCTCCAACACCAATGAGCGTTATGGCATAACACTATAGGATCAAAATAACCATAGCACATAGGGGGGCGTAACAAATTCGTTCTATGCATAATCCAAGCAATAAGAACTAGCTCCCTAAGCTTCAGTCCTCTGCATGTCGCCACAAAAACATTATAAACCAAATACAAGAAGGGGGAATTTGAGGCAAAGCTCAAAATGAACCAAACCCTTACATATCCCTCACCATCATTGCAACAACCAGTTTCTATGATGTAGGGAACCCAACAATAAGCACACATACCCATTCTAGACAAAAGGATGCCAAAAAAGACAAATATCTATAGAGAAACAACACACACATAAAAAATAGAAACTACAAGAACTTTCCATTTTTCCAGATTTCGTTTTATGAACCAGCCGACTTGCCAATTGTTGAAAAAAAGCTTTCCATCACACAGAATAAATAACGATGACATAGATTTTCGACGGAGCTAGACATTCATTACTGAACCGTCTGTCATTCCAACAACCATCAGCATGAAAAACATTACTGCTTTCATCCATTCGAATAGTCCACAATTGCCGAGGCAAAGGAATAGAGAAAGAAACATACCCATAGAAAAGTTCCATGAACCAGAGAGTGGTGAGCCAATCTGAGACCCAGTAGCACCTACCCAAATGAGTCGACGAACTTGTGTGAGCCGAATTCCTGGAACCTCCTATTTTATCGCCACCTCCAAGCAGGACAAATGCATTAAAATGGTGATTGGCTTCCACCACTTGGTGATTAAAGGTTGCATCACCTCCTGCCGCATTAAATGGCACACCCCCAATTGTTGTCCCTCGACAATTATTACACACGCTCGAGATGTGAGGTGGATGCCCTTTAGCCTCTTTGTACAACCTATCAATCATGGCATTGATCCCGAGAGGGATATTGTAATGCTTCGCACCCCGATTAGGGATACTCTACCATATTCAATAAAAAAATACAATTATTAATTTGGAAGACAATTATGAAAATAGTATTGACAAATTTTGTTACAACCAAAGGCAATTATAATAGTATTCCTTGGTATAAACACTTCAACAATGATGCTATTTTCTATTTGTTAAGAATATAATTCTCATATCAATCTTACATATATCCAATTCCTAAATCCTTAATCCAATACGTAGAAAATATTACAATTTAAAGTGAGCATTCGGTGATAAAGTATAAGTACACAACCACCAACAAAGTGGTTAACTTTGTTAATTAAGTTATTAACATCCTTTATATGCATTATACTCCATATGATAAATGAATGGCCACTCCCAAACATATTCTCGATTCAATCCAACTATTGACTTCCTTCAAACAACTCAAAACCACCAGTCAAATTCCCTTTCTAGATTATGTTAGTGTGAGATAAATTTTTCAAAATTATTAGCTAATTGTTTCTTATATTTGGATAATTTGATTTTTTTTTTAATTATAACAAATTAGTAACACGTTAAAGTAATATAGACAAAATTTATAATCAATTCTTTTTACTACAATTATAACACTAAAAATACATTTAACAACTCACAAATCAAATATACCAATAAATTTTGATTTAGTAAAAGCCAAAATCTCACATAAATAAAAGTGTTTACTCTTTAAACTTATCACAACAACTTCAACATTTTCCTTAAAATTAAACATGAATAACCATACTTCCAACCACCACTTAAACTTTGAAAACTTTAATGAAAAAAATATTTATTTTAAAATCACCATGCAACTTTTATTGGTCATGCATGAATTGGTCAATAACATCGTTTAGATCATTTGATGAAATCAATTGCCTTTTAATTAAATGTCATGAGACTAATGCCCACTTATAGGTGAAAAGACCATAGTTACCACCATGAATAATAAATAATTTGAAAATTTGGCCCACATTCTAGATGGCAGACTCACACAATACTTAGAAATTGGAGGACCATGGCCCCCATGGTTTAGACATTTCATAGAAATGGGTATATCATGCCCCCCCAATGTTTTAGATATTTCACGGATTGGTTGATTGTGTGTCATTACAATGTTAAATAAAATGACGATGATGCATCATGCCCAAGTTGTGGAAAAAGATGATGCATCATGCCCCAGTGGTGGAAAAATACCACATGTCACAGTTGCCACGTAGCTTTGCCTCGCTGTCATATAAAAATTTGCATTAGACGCAACTCAAACTCCAACCGTATCCACAACGACATTACTTATTCAATTCAAAGTTCTTTAAAAAAAAACGCATACATTATTACTATTTACCAAAAGCAAAAGCCTAAATGGTGGTGAATTTTCCATGTTCCAGCACATCTTTTGAGACGTGCTGTTATGAATAGAAAAAATGTCTTGCCTTACTCCCTTTTAAGAATTAGAGGGTTCACATAAAAAACAAAACTAGTTTTTATGGACAATCTCAAGATTTTGACATGCAATAATATTATTGTATGTAAATAAATTTTATCACTCAAAATTATATGTGGGTGGTTTAAAAGAAGTAATTTTTTTTATCTTTACAAATGTTTTTGTTTATAAGTTTTGGGTTGTTAATTTATTTTTATATATGAAGAAGATAAACTATAAAATGTAGAATACGAATAAAGAATTTCAAAAATTAGAAAAACAATAAATTGAGACAATAGAGTAAAATTTAGAAGAGACAAACACAATATTAGAGGACAACTCTCATGACTTCCATAGTGAAATAAATTATTAGACAATTCTTGAAAATTCATGGTCAAAATAATTTGTCATCTTTGTGACACTAAGATAGTTGAAGATGAAAAAGTTTTCTGTTAGATTGTATTGCATACACATTAAATCTCAATCTCAAAATATTTGTTACAATATCAACATTCCTAACATTTTCATTCATCAAAATTATGATCATTTAGGAGCACTTTTCTTAAAGCTTTTTAGGCACAAAAATATAATTCTAAAAAAAATCAAGTAATTTATTTACCTTTCTTTATTCGATATATCAAATTTGGTTTCAATGTATGTTAACCACCACCACCATCATCATCAAATATCAACAAGAACACAACAAGATTACTCTAGATTAGAACTTCAATAGATAGTTCAAACATCAAATGAATCCCTATATAGAAGAGAGCCCCTTTTTTTTAAGGGAGTAGATTAGTGTTGGAACATAATTGAGAATCACTTGTATCTTTTACTTAACCGAACCTATGATGAGGTGAAATATGCAACTCAAGTCCCCAATCATTATTATGTGAAAAAGGAGGAGGATTGAATAGCAAACCAAATTCACATTTAAAACTAGAGCAGTAGGGAAAGTGTAACTTAACATAGAAATATTAGGATTTAGGTGTAATTTGAAATACAAAAATAGAGGAATAAATGGTTGGAAATTAAGATTACAACCTAAATAAACATGATTGATTTGTAAAATTTATAAAACTCTTCAAAATCTTCATCAAAACAAACTAGAAACCTGATTATTTTTCATCCACCACCTATCCAAATATTATAACTTGATCTTTAAATTATCAACATATCATAATGTATAAGAAAATCATATCACCTTACTCATATGTCCAAGTAAAACAAAAAATAACTATAACTAAAAAACATTGGATTTCATAAAAAAATCAAGAACATTTTTTTTCGTTTGACAATTTCTCATCGTTAAAAAATAAAATAAAAAACATAATGCAAATTCTAAAAATATCTATTGTTAAGCATTGACATGTAAATTGTCATGAATATTCCACTAAATAGTTTATCACAATAAATCTTTGAAAATAAATCAAAATCTATACTATGAAGGGTTAGTTTCATTTATATTCTAGATTTGTCATCATTGTTTTTTAGCTTATGCATGCAATAGATAATATGTGGAAAATAGAGAACAACTAAAAACAATCACTCACAAACCATAATGAACACCGAGATATGCTCTAATAAACACTTATGGGACAAAAAATAGCTAGAATATGAGGTTGCTCTGGTCCCTTTTTTCTTGAATGGAAATGATGTATGTACAAAGGAGAATGAACTCCCTATGGATTGCCAGACCTATGGTTCATTAGCCTCTTTAGAAAACAAACCCCTCTGTTGAGATTTCTTTCTATTCACACTCAACTAGTCTGCTGTACTCTAGGACAAACTGCAAGAACATATAATCTAACCCCTTTTCCTCCTAGTGGCTTGATTATAACATAACCCAATAGCAAACTAGGGGTTAGATTTGACCAATTTAACTCTTAACATGAGTTATAGCTCGACCTTTCTAGAGTTTACTTCATAGCATCCATATGAATAACCCATTTTCCATGAGTAATGGGACTAACATGACATCCTCTCGAATCATGGTGAACAAATTAGGAAGATGAATTTCTAAGCGGCATAACTTTTATTAAGGACTTTATTTGAAATATTTCTTGCATTTTTGGAAAGGTCTATTAGTGTATAACAAAACTATGAGATCTAGTGTGAGCAAGAGTTTTTGGACTGTAAAAGCTTTGTTTAATCCTTCAAACTTCCTTTGAAAGGTTTCAAACCCTAATTCACCAAAATGGGACTTGTTAGTAAAAATGACCTTGTAATATTATTCCTCCATTTTTTCTACTTTGAAAGCATTGAGATTGATGTCAAATAATACAATGATCCAATCCAAATCATACCTGCCCATTTTGGGAGGCTTTTGGTGTCCAAAATATTTTACTAAATGAGGTGAGGAAATTTTTCCTCTACCTTCTCCATGGAGTACCATTTAGCCAAGTTGTTTGGAATTTGTTCTTTCAACTCAATCTGCCAAAGGTCTTGTTGCCCCTATCTTGTAGTTTAGACCTCTTCTGCAAAATTGTTTCTTCTGTTAACTTTAACTGAGCATCTAGTGTTTAATCCTCTATGGAGGGTAGGAAATGCTCCTCTTCATGATCCAACGTAGAAGGCTCATACGAGTTTCATGTTTACTGCATTCACCATTAAATAAATGTGCATGTATGGGAGCATATTGAGTGTTGAACAATTCCTAAAACATCATGGGTTGAAATGATTTATCACATTTATGACACTAAAAAGATTGAAGATGAAAAACAACTTCTTGTAGAATGTTCTATATACACCCAAATTAAATCATAATTCAAATTATTTGTTATATTACCGACCTTCTTAACCTTATAACTCATCAAAATTATAATAATATATAAATATTTTTCTTAAAACTTATTAAACACATAATATCCATAAAAATAACTTAATTAACAATTCATATAAAATACTAAATATTCAAAATTCAATTTACCTCACAAACATTTACCCCACAATCTTTTTTCGTTAAACATATAATTAAAATTCTATAAATCTATTCTTATATTTTTGAAAATTCTATGAACCAAATTTAATCTTAATGATTATTAACTATCACTATCAATCAATATGGTCAAAATTTACAGCTAAACCAAATAATCAATAACTACAAGATATCACAATTTCCAACCTAACGTGCCTTCGTCATGACTACAATACACACCAACGAAAAGATGAAAAGACAAATATTATCAAACATCCACTTCATAGTAGTTTATCAAACATGTACACATTTTTATTGGCGGAAAATTTCCAACGTCGAACATATATTTATGAGACTTCGTCAACCCATTATTTATTTATCTCGGAATATATATTTAAATATATATTCCACAGCGCTAACTCGAAAAACGGAACTATTACAATTTCAACACGAAAATTCGATACCAAAAAGGACTACAAAGACTAAACGTCGTTTCACGTCGTTATGAAGAGAAAATTAATGAGTATACTCTCGCAAACAATAAACTCAAAAGTTATAATATATAGTATCCACATCAAAGCGTGCCTTTGGAAATCCTCAAAGATTCCATATAGAAAAGGATCCTTTTTAATAAAGATGATTCTAAGATGAGTTACTATGAACTTTGACATGGCAATTGAGAAAAATAACATATATATATATAGATTAAACGGTTAGGTAGATAATACATATATTTGTCAAAAACTAAAATTAATTAAAAACATCTTGTGACTCAACAACCTAAATAGTACTCATTGTAGAATAACACTCAGATTTCTTGGTGCATGTTCTAGTCCAAGATTATCATTGACGATGTGGCAGTAGAGTTAGCCTGAGGTGAGGCTTGAGCTGAGGTATTGATGACTGCAGGCCCTTATTGGTGTTCATTTGACTTTGTGTCTCAGTCAGAGACCACATATTGTTCTATGCGAGACAACCAAACAACTATATCGTCCAAGTTGTATCCAATGTCTCTCATAATTCTCTTTATATCCTCCTGACCTGCAAAAAGCTTGTAGTTTTGTACTTGCTTGTCTTTAATAACCATGCTGAGAAGAGTTTCCAATTGGCGATGGAGATTGATGGAATGAAGGAAGTGGATCCTTCACTTATGAAACTTCCATGGGTCTAGTACCCACTTGACACCACAACCTCCTAACTTCGAATATGAGAAATAAACACAAACCCCAAATTCTTTAGCCTCGAGCTGAAGAATTTCCTTCTGGACCTCCAGGGGCGCTGTTTCAACGAAATTTTCTATTGATTCCCATCCAAATAGTCTTCGACAACACGTCGAAGGAGACCCTGAAGTGCCACCTCTGCATTTGGGAGTGTGTAGCTGTGGAGCCATGAAAAAATAAACTTGCAATACAAATAACTAACACTTATGGTGGAATGACCAACTTCAATGAGCTGAAACACATGATGGTACAACGAGGTAACAAGAGGGTTCAAGAGACATAAGGTTACACCAATCACTTTTAAGATTACAATGTAGAGACTCCCAATGACCCAATTAAAACCATATATAGAAGGTACCAAGGTACCATACTCTGCATACCAAAACAATACAGGTAAATGAAATTGCGACAGGGTCCAAGTTGTAGGGGGCTTCCGAGGGGAGGACTACAACAATTTAAAACAATGGACCAGACCCAAAATTATGGAGAAAAAGAAAAAAGAACATTGACCCTTGTGAGAAGTAAACATCGGAGCTTGGAAACAGAGAAAACGTGAGTGGTTACCAACCAAAAATTCATAACCCACTATTGACGAAACTAAAATAGGTCCAGATGTTAACAATGTTACTGGAAACACAAGACTGAATTGTAAGAGACAGGTCAACCTTTACAAGACAATAATCAAGCATTGCTTTGACACTATGAAAGAGATAGCTGAAGAGATTAACCTAACCTAACAACTAAGAAGCTAGAAAATTACCATTATTTAAATATATAAGTGAAGAGTAGGAAACAAATACCTCTGTAGGAGCATTCCTTAACAATATAAATGAATATCAGGAAACAAATATGTTAGTATCTGCGTGCAACATGAGAAGGTTTCCAATATGTAGAGAGCAGTGTCTGGACCCAAAACCTTCGTCACCTTGAAACCATAGCCATGCAAATATAAGGCACCTAAGATGTAAGTGTATGAGCGTGTAGAATAAGGATAGGTGTTGGTACATTCTCCATTGTGAGCCAGGTATAGAGAATGAAGCCATAGGCCTTCCTTCTGAGTCTGTTAACCATAATTTGCTCATAAATTAGTTTACTTGACTGTCAAAGGTGACTTCAGACTCATCCAATTCGTCATGAGAGGGTCATCCCATCTCCAAATAGGTGGGACGAAATGTATAGTCGAGCATTTTACCAAACGCAAGGATTAACACCCCCACCTCGCATTTAAGTCGCTTTGCTTACACATTTGTAAATTGTGTTGTGATGTGAAATCTTGCTATGCTAGTGTCATGTGCCTCTAGGTGTAAGGAAAAGTGCTACTAGTGAGGGTCGCCACCTTGTTGACCACATAAATTTTTCGCATGCCCATTATGACGAGGTCGACGTGAGTATGCCACCGACGAGTCTTAGAACTATAGAACATCATTCTTCATTCAAATTTCAAATGTCTCCTCACTAAAATGAGGTGGTCGTAAAAACACCCCCATTGTGGAATTATAATAGTTTAACTTACTATTTAACTTAACAATGTAAAGATACAATTTAATCAAATAAATATATATAATGTTGGTTGTAAAGAAGTTAAGTTAGATTTTATTGTAATTTATATTATTTACATAGGATAAAATTATTTTCACTTGATTGTTTTTTCCATACAATTCATAAGCACATTGCGTTTCTTCATATGACTCATATACATATGATGCAAATCTTCCTTTAGATTTGCTTAAATTGGCCCCTTTTGGAGTCAGTTTTGTGAGAAAAGGAACTTAACAAAACCACTAAATCCAAGTTATCATTATATCCCACGGAGTCAACACTCTTCACAATATAGCCCTTGGAGCCAAGTGCCATAACATAGCGCTTATACACTACGCATGTAATATTTAGGATTGAATTCCCCCTTAAGCATAGAAGGGAAAGACTTATGAGAAGTTTCGACGTGTCCTGACATTTAAATTCCCAATGCATAGCCTTGGGAACTCCAAACTACATTGTCGGGTTAGTCATCAACCGAGTGGGTTCCGCCCGCCCCGTTCCAACCCAAAAATGAAACTTTGCGTAACATATGGTAACTTCTTGGTAATCCCAACCTCTAGGCCACTGCTCTATTTTAGTATGAAACCTCACGGCGCTCTCCCTTTCAGTGTTACCTCCGGGATAACATCTCTCAATCCCTCTTTACCCAGTTGCTTAAACTTGGGCCCCAAACAATCCCTCCAATCAGGGCTCACTTTCCATGTCAAGACCTCTGGGCTATGACAACTTTAGATGATGGAGAAAATATCCATCTCTCACTCCCGTGTGTTGATGAACTTTCCCTGGCACCTAATTTAAAATAGTTATGAGATTGAATTCTTCCAGTCCACCAGGATGAATCTCACACTGCTCCTTTACAACCAGCTGGTGCCCTTTATGCAACCAGGACACCCTGTAGGGAGTTGGATGCTCCCTTGTCTTCAACTTTAACTTTTCTATTACCTTAGTGGAAACCAGATTGTCTATGCTACCATTATCAATGACTAGCCGACAGCATTTCCCTTGGACTTTGCATATGCTCCTAAATAAAGTCTTCCTTTGTGCAGGCTCAGTGACCTCTTTAGCTTGCTTCAACAGGACCTTATTTACTACCAAGGATTCTCCCCTCTCTGGAAGAATTTATTCTTCAATTTCTACCTCTTCTCCAGCCTGGGCAACAACAACATTCCTTGGACTAGCACCCACATTCTCTGGACATTCATAGTGCTTATGTCCCACTTGCTGACATCTATAACACCTCAATCCTCTACCTCTGCCTCTGTCTCTGTCTCCTCTTCCCTTTCCTCTATAAGAACCCCTTCTTCCCCTTGCATCATCCTCTGTAGATGCATTCTGAGGTGAGCTACTGTTAGCTCCATCCTTGGGTGTAGTAGGCTTTCCTCTACCACCCTGAATTCCCTTTCCCTGGAAAGTACCTCTCTTCTTGGCAGACTGTTTCCTCAAGATTTTCTCCTCTGCTTTCAAGGCCATCTGGTAGGCCCCTTCCACTATCTTAGGAGACAGAAGACCAATCTCATCTTGGATCTCCAGCTTGAGACCATTCACATATCTGGCAGTCTTCTCTGGTGTGTCTTGGAATTTCCCAGCCCTTATGCTTTCTCTGTAGAATTCCTCTGTGTATTCTTTTACTGTCAGCAACCTCTGTCTCAGGTTCTGCATTTGCTTATACAATGTCAACTAATAATCACTAGGCAATAATTTACCTTTTAATTTGGCCATCATTCTGGTCCAGCTCTTAACAGTTTGCTTGCCAACTCTCCTCCTTTCTGCCTGCACTCCATCCCACCAAAGTGCAGCATGTCCTTTCAGCTTTGTCACTGCAAAATTGACCTTTTTATCTTCACTTATTTCTTCATAATTGAAGCACTTGTTCATTTCATTAATCTAGTCTACTAGTTCTTTTGGATTCAGTCCCCCTGCATAACTCGACACTTCAATTCTGGGCTTAACTGCAGACCCCAGAACAGTTCTAAGGAGCCTCATGTCAGGAGGAATTTCAACATTCTCTTCAGCTTCTTCCGTTTCAGGTTCGCTGATGTCTTCAGGATCTCTGGTCTGTCTTCGCTCCACGAAATCCACTCTGGCTTCGAACCTATGCAAAATCTCCAACACCTCTGCGTTGGCAACAGGTCTCCTTCTGCCAGCTTCTCTACCAATTCGAATTGCCATGTTAGCTCTCTACAAAATAACTCGAAAACAATAGCTCTGATACCATAAATGACACAACAAAACTGAAATTTTGGACCCCAAGGAGAGATGGTCAACTATAGCGTGGCTCTGTCAGCTCTTCCCTTTGGTTTACCCCACGTGGTCTACTTTCTCTTACTTCCAGTTTATTTATCAAATTCGTAGAATTTGATAAATAAATACTATCCACAACGTTTGAACTTTAAATTATATTCCCGAACTTTATATTATGCCGCCAACCTTATAACCAACGTTTATACCTTTCGAAACTTTGTATTAATACTCCACGCTATTTAAACAAATAACTTATAATAACCATTTGGCTCTGGACCCCACCTCTACGGTCAACGGTCCCATGACGTCAGTGCAGAGGCTTCCGGAGTACGCGGCAATCCCTGGCTCGTCCCCTCCCGCAATGAATCTACATCGTCGATCGTTGTCGATATGATCCAGGCTCTTTTATTAAACTTCGGGCAAGTCCAGCGTGCGATCACCATTCGATGGCCCCTTCCCAAATCAACGGCACACAGAAATATCGTTTGGCATCCTGGTATGAATGATAACGTGTGATGGCGCGGTTTAAATGGTGGTTTTCCGGGGGTCCACTTTGCCACGTGTCGAACACTCTATGGAATCTCTCCCCAACCAAGAAATACGACTTATTCACCAAAAGCGGTGCGATATGGGCAATCTGCCTTTGCAATCCGTTTGTGGTTTCGGTACAGTGATCAACCCACGATTAAGTCGGGTTACACTCTCCCTTTAATTCATTAACTCAGGTTAGGGTTCCAAACTTCAATTAATAGTAAACGAATTCACCTCTTTATAAAGCAGGATTCACCATTATTACCAGACCTCTCCTACACACGGGATTTCTTCACAGGGTTTATCCAAACAATTTCAGGGAAATAGACAGAGAAATGCGGACTTATACAACTCCCACATTCAACGATTCCACACGGGACCAACATACAATCGTCTCACAATTAAACAATTTCTTCACAATTAACAGTTCGAGGAAATACAATGGCCAACAAACACATAAATTATTTAACTAGAAACAATTGTTAACTCAGAGACTTTATTACAGAAAATCTCTTCCTTTTCTCTTCTCCCCCTTAATACATCTGAGGGATTATATTTATATACATAAGAATTTTTCTGTTCGGTTCCTCTACGAGGACCATTTTAGGAAACCAAAAGCCTAATTACAATTATTCCACTAATTGATCAACTGAACTATTCGACTTCTAACTAATCTAAATGATATAGTCAGCTGAGGTATTGACACCTAGCTATTACAATTCAAATGTTTTGAACCCTCATAGCTACAACATGTGGACAAAACCTCCTACATTGCTGGCTAGTGTCTAATGCCCCTGCATCAATAATCTTCTCACCATCATTCACTACGCTTCTGTCAAGCTGACACTGTCTCCAAAGAAAAATGTGATACACATCCATTGGCATCACATCACAAAAAATATTGTCTTTGTAAATGCAAATCTGTAGCTCAACCTCTGATCCAGGAGGATTCTCTAAAATTTTCAATTATTAAGGTCTCAGTTGTCTTAAAAAATGGTGCCAAGTTGTAGTCCCCATTGCTCGGAATCCGACACAATTTATGGTTTCTCATTTGGTCTCCGGAGAAAGAAATCATTTGTTGAAGTTGTATGTAGAGTAGGTGCAAAAGAGGCCAGGTGAAATCTCTACAATTTGACACGAGACATAAATTAAACTTAACTCAATTGCATATCTTCAGTTCATGGTGAAACTTTTTGTTCTAAAACCTAAAACACTATGATGAACATTTATCTACATGGTGGGTAATAAGCCTATGCCTAGAGCGTTAACCTAAGCTACAACCTTATGTTAAAAAACCATACGAGAATTTAAATGAAAACCTATGACCTATGGTGAAAATACATTATAAGGTAGGCACATGGTTATAAACTATGGAAAAATATTATGGTAAAAATATAAAAGGTCTGATGCATATGTTATATCCCATGGTGCAAATATCTGGTGGAGTTTAAACCTATGGACTAAACCTTGGAGCAGAATGTATAAACCATATGACATATGGTATTAAAAATTATATGGCGGAATTATATTAATCTATGTTCTAAACCATATCAGGATGTTAATCTATGGAGTGGACAATAAGGTTTGTATTCAACAAAACTTAGCAAATATTACCACATGGCTTTGGAAATGGTATCCAATGGTGCGGTGATGACCAAGGAGGAGACATGTCCAAAACGGATGGGTAACGTGGCAACAACATCAGTTGGCATTTAATACTATGGTCTATATTAATAAATGATTGGGTTAAAACTATAGGATCAGGATATGTATTGTTGCGCTAAGGATCTAGATATATGCGCCATGTGTAATTTTGATATCGTATAGACTTAATGTTTGTAAAATATGTGTGCCATGAGACTTGGGACTCATTGCACTGAGACCTAACAACTCAACCATTTTCTAAGTTTATTCTAGGAGAATCGATCCTAGAACCTGTCCTCAAGCATATAAAAGGTTTACCATTACACTAGTGCACGTAGATTGGAATTTGGAGCCAGAGAACAGTCTTTTGCAGGTTTGGTAGTAGATACTCTTTTGGGTGTAACTTGATCATCCTTTGTCCTTTCGACAGACGAAGATAGGAGTTGGAAAGCTTAGACAGAGAGATTTCTTCTTACAGTAACCAACAGTTCATGTGTGCAGATATCAGCTGGCAAAATATCTTGTAAATATACTCTTTGAATCATTTCCTAATAAAATGGATGCCCACTTGGAAGCGGACCCGAAGATTTAGTCCAGGAGGGATGAACTCAGTAATCAATTTTTGTTGCATTATGCGTCTTTATTTGTTGCTAGATTTCTTCATTTCAGTCTCTAAGTTTATATTTAAGGCATAAAAATAACTCAGTTTACTTCAATGATTCACATAATGCTTTCATAGTCAATAATGCAAATAATCAATCCTGACAATTACAAATCATATAATTTTGTATCAAAGCAGGTTGATCGTGTTAAACAATATATTTTCCAATTAATGTTGACTAGATCCATCTTGCGGCGTGGAGAAGGGAAACTTGAGGAGACAAATCCAGAGATCGGAAAGAGGAAAAGCTCTCGAAAGATGGCTGGTGAAACTGAAGAAGAAACTCTCAAGCCCAAGACTGATGAGCAATTTCAGAATTTTTTCCTCAATATTCAAAGGATGATTACAAAACTCTATGAAGACAAGAATACTTGAGATGAAGCTTTGTCTTCTAAAGGAAAGAAGCAGAAAAAGGGCAAGGATAAAATTGATGGTGACAAGAGTCTCCTCCTTCTCCATCTTCATCTTCTAAAAACACAAAAGAGGAAAAGGACTGGAAGAAAACTTATGGTAATAAACCTCCTTCTCCTCCATCTTCATCTTATTTTTCTTCATCTTCTGATGATTCAAGTTCAGATTTTGACTCAAAGAAGAAACACAATAAATATCCTTTTCTGAAGCTTGATGTAAAGTTTGAACTGCCCATATATGATGGTGAAATGAATCTTGAAAAGTTAGACAACTAGATTAAAAAACTTGAAGTATATTGTAGAATACATAATATTGATGATGATTCTACAAAAAATTAGCTAGCTACACTTAGAATGGGGGGGACAACTTTGATTTGGTGGGAAAGTAAAACTCAATCAGATTTAAAGCGTAAAGGTAAAATAATCTCCTCATGGTTTAAGTTTTTTAAAGCTATTAGAAATCAATTCTATCCTTTAGGATATACACAACAGGTTGTAATGGATTGGAAGTGAATAAGGCAAGGTAAAGGACAGAATGTGCGAGAGTTTATGGAGGAATTCAGGAAGAAGGCCTTAGCACTTCATATTCCATTGAACACACGTGAAAATTTATTAAAGTATATTAGAAGTTTGCATTCGTATTTGCAACATACATTTCTTATGTTTAATCCAACTGACTTTGATGAAGTGTGTGTGCAAGTCATTCATATTGAATAAGGTCACAGACCTTTTCAGTTTACAAGGAAACCATTCAAGCAATCAGAAAAAAAAGACAACAAAGGGACGAAAAAATCAAACGGAAAAAAACAGCAATAGTCAATAAGGAAGGAGAAAGGCCTACGTGTACTCGTTGTCAGAGGATTTGA
Source organism: Pinus albicaulis (assembly GCA_034641835.2). Classification (NCBI taxonomy): domain Eukaryota; kingdom Viridiplantae; phylum Streptophyta; class Pinopsida; order Pinales; family Pinaceae; genus Pinus; species Pinus albicaulis. Next base: position 1,657,367,641 of record CM076581.1, read on the forward strand.
CATGATGAATCCAAGTGTTGGGCTCCATCCGAAACTTAAGCCAAAGAAGTTACTTAAGAGGAATGCCAAGAAGAAAGCTAATGCTGAAGTCCAACAGGAATTGGGATCCAACTGCGGAGATGAACAAAAGTTAACCGCTATGGTTCTGACAAGTAATCCTTCTGAGATAAGTGCTAGTTCTGCATCTCCTTATAAATCTAATGAAGTGGTTGGAGATAAGAAGAGGATTGAATTTTTTCACATAAGGATAATATCCAAGCACACTAAAATTGACACATTATTTGACAGTGGATCATAAGCTAACTTAATATCTGAGAAATTAGTAATGAAATTGGGATTGGAAACTAAGAACCATCCAAAACCTTACCCTTTAGGATGGTTAAAGGAAAACACTGAGATGCATGTCACAAAACAGTGCCGGTTAAAGTTTGCAATCACAGCTAATTTTGTTGATGAAGTTGATTTAGATGTGATTCCTTTGGACATATGTGGACTTGTGTTGGGTAGTCCTTATCTTTATGATCGAAATTCCATATTTTATAGAAAGGAACATAAATATCATCTTGTTAAGGATGGAATTGAATAAGTTGTTAGGGCACATAAGATTAAAGCAATCTTGGACTTAATCAATGTTAGTAAGATGAAGAGACTTATAAATTCAAGTAAAAAGTATGTTCTCATGTTTGTTCAAGAACAACCTAAAGATAAGATTGATGTTTTCAAAGGATGTAATTCTCAGTTTAAGGAAAAATTGGTTGAAATAGTTGATTCTTATAAGGAATTATTTAAAGAACCAAAAATGTTACCTCCTAAACAAGAAATACAACATGAGATTCAACTTCAATATGATGCTCCTCTTCCCAACATTGGAATGTATCGTATGTCAATCATAGAAAACAAAGAAATTAAGAAACAAATTCAGGAATTGATTGTTAAAGGTTTTATTTGACTTAGTTCTTCTCCATGTGGATCACCGATCATTTTAGTACCTAAGAAAGACATATCTTGGAGAATGTGTGTTGATTTTAGAGCTTTAAATAAAATCACCATAAAGAACAGGTATCCTATTCCAAGAATAGATGATTTTCTTGATTAGTTAAAGAATGTTGTTTACTTTACAAAACTGGATTTAAGAAGTGGACCATCGGATTCATATTACAGATAATGATGTTTGGAAAACTGCATTTAAGACTAGACAGGGGCTTTATGAATGGTTGGTTATGCCGTTTGGTTTGTGCAATGCTATAGAAACTTTTATGAGAGTGATGAATTATGTGTTTCGTTCTTTTCTTGATACGTTTGTCATAGTCTATCTGGATGGTATCCTTATACTTAGTTCAAGTTTGGAAGAACACGTTAAGCATGTGAAACAAGTTTTTGATGTGTTGCAAAGGGAGAAACTGTATGTCAAAATTTCTAAGTGTGAATTTGGAAAAAATTCCTTAGTTTATCTTGGTTACACAGTTGGAGGTATTCATCTTAAAATAGATATAGCTAAAATTAATGTGATTTTTAAGTTCCCAAGACCACAAAATGTGACGGAAGTTAGAAGCATTTTGGGTGCAGTTAAGTATTGGAGGAAATTCATTTCTCATTTCTCTTTTATTGCATCACCTGTTAGGTCTTTATATTACTCGTGTATCCCATTATTTTTGTTATTATAGCCCCCTAATTTTTATTTTTGTACCCCTCTAACCCCCATATTGTTATTATTGTGCCCTTACATTATTATTGTTACGCCGACTAGGATTATATCGTGACTCCATGGACTCATATATATAGAAAGGAGGTTTTGTCATTTGTATCATCCAAGAATTGTTCATTTATGTAACGTAAAGGAGTTTTCCCCCTCAAAGTGGCTTATTTCTAAGGCGCTGATCTCTCTTTTCTTCTATTTTTGGAGTTGGTTTCATAACATTTGGTATGAGAGCTTTGGATTCTAAGGTTTCGTTGCTCCAAACAGATCATCATGGAATTTTCGCTATAACATTTTTTCTACAAAGGTTTAGAAGTTGAATTTTTTACCACGAGAAGCCGAAATCATGAGGAACTTCATGTAAAAATTTTAGACCTTGGTTTGCAATATGTTCGAAGATATGATCTATGGAATTTAGGGGTTTTTCAGGCTCCTGAATTTCATCTAAAAGAGGTGACCTTGGGAAAATAGTCATAACTCTCTCTCTCTGAGCATAAGATTGGAATTCTGTAAATAATGACCGAAATTACACGGACTGTGGTTTCCTATGTATCAATTTTAGAGCCGAAGGAGGAAACAATGACACTTGGCATGTCGTACAAGTTCTCTCTACTGAACCAGTCCATTATTAGGTCATTGTGGGAGATTGGGGCTAACTTTTCCTTGAAGCATCCAAATCAAGTCTGAACCATGGCATTCGAAAGAATATTCAGAGGGATGCTACAGGACTGAATTTCAGATATTGAAGATCCAAAATTATAGAGATAATTTAGTTTCAATATCGAGCTCCTTAAAAGCAAGAAAAATGTGTGTATTTTGTTTTTCAAATTGCATAAGTCTTGTTGAAAAATTAGTTTGAAGTGATTCCAAGGGCATATTGAAGCATAGATATTAGTATTGGGTTCTAAAATTCCTCCTAAAAATAATTCAATCCCCATTGAGTCCTCAGAATACTCTACTATGACTCATGAAGATGAAGAAGCGCAACATGATATATCAAAATTACAAGAGCATGTGCACCAAATCGTGCTCTTGCAAAGAGGAAAAAAAATGCAATGGAAGTTTTGAAGAAAGGCGTGGAAGCTAATATGTATGGTTTGAAGAATGAAATGGAAGACATGGAATCTAAGATCAATGGTATAGAAGAAAAAATGAAAGACAACATGGAAGACATGAAGAATGGTTTAAAATAAGACATGGAAGATTTGATAAAGTTGATACAAGAAATTATTCCTAATGGCGAAAAGATAGTAGAGGAAACTCATGATGAGAAAAAAATAAATTTTAATTGTGATTTCATAAACTCTAATGTTTGATTAAAGACCCATCATATTCCAAAGATCGATATGAGGAATTTTGATGAAAAGGATCCCGTAACATGGATACTACTGTTAATCAAGGTTGTCATTGATGTCAATATGGCATTGGCTGAGATGGAAAATATTCTTGAGATACCCCAAAATGTGATGATAAGGTTGAAAAAAATAAATGTCTGGTACTAGATGATGATGTCATGGCTCTTATTTAACAAGAATTCCATCAATGAGGAGGCCAACCCATGAAGATGTCAAACCACTAATGAAAAAGTCCTATGAAGTCCTTGAACTAGCTATAATGTTGCATGCGCGTTGATGATCTAGACCTTAACCCTTGATGACATATGGAGTCATACATTTGATGATGTCATACACTAAATGAATGACCAAAATTGATGATGACGTTTGATGAAGGTTGAAATACTAGGTGATAACGTGGAAGATATCATTTGATGGTTGGAAGACTATTTTGAAGTTCTCCTAATGATGTTGCACTATAACATATCACTGCACAATTATGTGAAACACTCATTGCTAGACACTATCATGATGACGTGGATGTCTTACATGTTCCTATGATTATGAAGTAGCCAAATAATGGAGAAGACAAACAATGGAGAAGCCAAACAAAGAAGTCATACTGTCCTAATCATTTTTCTACACTAAATAATTTAAGGACAGTCACATTAAAAAAAAATTCACTACCTTAGAGGTAGAATTTCTCTATGATACCTTCACCATCCTCTAGAGCATAATTTTAGCTTTCTAATAAGCCCTCACTTGCCTCCTAACTCCAAATAGTAAATCAAAATTTTAAGATGGAATATCATAGCTGTTACTTGAGCTGACATGTGCTAAAACCTCTCAAGTCGGCCTACCCTTAAAACATGTCATTTCATTTAGTCGTGGAAAAATCACTATAAATATAAAGTCTTGGACCTCACTCCTCATCATCAGCTCGGTTTGAATGTCTATTACAACTCGGATAAAGATGAGATAGGGATATATGTTCACATCTTGTGAACAATCAAGAAGAATAAAATAAATAATTGTGTCACGGTGGATCTGTAACAGCCAGGGTCAGTTTTCCATCTGTGGATCTTATCCTCAACTTGTGGAATTGGGCCATCAGATTATTTTCATTGTTTACACCTCATATCTTGCTGGATTTCAGATCATTGAAGAGTTAGGAGCTCGATACCACCACAGGCAGCTACAACAACCTTAATCATAGAAATGTGACAGAACACAACTGAAGAGGATAGGGACATTAAGATACTTGTGGAGGACATTACGGAAAATTTTCCTGTATTGAGCTATATTTTGGATTGTGAGAAGTTTCATTTCTATAGCTCAGTGCACCTCATATTACCTTAAAAACTATGGTTAACCTTTTTTGGGGGCTAAGGATATCTCAGAGACACACCTACAGTACAGTGCTTGAAAAACAATCTCAGATTTTTGGAGTGTCTCATCTATATGTGGAGAACTCGAAAATAGATACAACTGTGGAGTGATCATACTACTATGGATACCTATAGATTATTGCAATACTTGTGACCATACTAGCTGTGACATACATATTACTATGGAGAACTGTGATCATACTACCTGTGATATGCAACTGTGAGCATATAAGTGTTCAGACCTGTAGCTTATTGATCTACAGAACAGTGCATTCTTTGGAGTGCTCAGAGAAGCTTGTGAAATACTCAGTGTATTGACTAGTTAAAGAGCTTGGGTAGTTTTCCAGTGGAAGCTTATCTGTGGTAGCTTGGACGCACTTGTAAGAGGCCCGGATAGTCCTAAGCAAGCTTGAAATTAACATCTCTTGACAGTCTTGTGTGGATTTGAAGTTTCCTTGGGGATACTCTTGAAGACAACCTCAGAGTGGCCTTTTGTACTGATTTAAGGATTTATAAAGGAGACCTTGGAGAATCATTGAATCCATCGCTTGGTTAATATAGTGAAGATATTGGAAGAAGTATCTTGGAGTCTTAAAGAATTGTTATGCAGGTCCAAAAGGAAACCTTTGAGCATTGTTGAAGACACCCTTGGAGTATTCTTGAAGAAGAGGCTTAAAATAGGTGTAAAACTTGGGTTGCTTGTTGAAGACACCTTGAAGGTCTTGGAAATATTATTGGAGACCATGATGCATTACTAATGTCATCATGAGGTGACCTTGGAGAAAGTGTTTGGGTGTGATGAAGAGCAGTGGTGACACCTTCTAAGAAGAAAAGGTTGTCATTGATGACGTAATGTGGAGACTACAATGAAGACTAAGTGAAGATTGAAAGGGCTCGTTGAAGAAGACACTGGGAGCCTGTTGAAGCCTCTGAAATCCTAGCTTCAAACATTGGGGAAACCACCCGGTCCGGACCTTACTACAGCTCCTTTTCTGTTTATAATAGTGGCTCCGAATGGATAATATGGGACCAGTTTCCCAATAATAAATGGAATGAGTTTGTGGTGAAGTGTTTGTATAATGAATGATGAAATTTTGATATTTAATCTAATGCTTGATAAATACAAATAATTCTAAACTAACTCAGGTATTTAAAGATGAACATGATTTAAGAATAATTTCAATTAAACAAATAACCATAAAGATGACTTATTTATTTAAAAGAAAGATGAGATTTTATATGATGATAACTCTGTTTAAGAAGTTAAACAGAGTTATAATAACGTATCATATTCAGAGATTTATATTTCTATATTGTCTATACATACTATGAAAGATAACATTTCTATATTTTCATAAATGAAATAACAAAAAAATGTTTTAGAAACACACATATATATATATATATATATATATATATATATATATATATATATATATATATATATATATATATATATAAACAATAGAAATTTTAATAGGAATATTTCATCACATAAGAAAACTGAAACAGAAATGATAGAAATACCAGATACATTTAAGATTCTCTAATGCAATTGATACTCCGATCCTGTTCTTTCACTTAGAAATATCTCCAATACGCAAAAGTACAGACTCTTAAAAATGATTCCTCAGAAAATCACAGAATGTGATCCATCATAAAAATAATATATTTAGAAGTACAAAAGTGTATCTTCCAAGTCAAAAATGATTACAAATTCAGGACCGCTTTCTAAATACATGAAAGGGGTTTAAATAGCAATAAAAATCCTAACAAACTATATTAAACATCGCTTAGATGCTGTTGTTAATACCAAATCATGAAAGCTGAGGATGATATTTTACAGAAATAGATTGGTGGTCCCCATCATAATAGATATTAGATACTTCCTACGTATCTGATGTGTGCAGCTGGCATATTGATAACATATATTTGACTTCTGGCAGATGATTCAGACGAGAATGTAGTTGACCAGTGTAGGTGGCATCATAAAATTCTGGAAGGATATTAGCAATAGCATGGGAGAGGATTTTCATAGTCAATTGCTGGCTGTGTGGTTTGACTAGATATGACCAGAATGTATCCCATGTTAGCTCTTGTATTGAATCAATTTGTTGGTACCTTCTTTTCAATTCTTGCTCCCATTGTTTTTCTAACTCTTTGACCTTCGAAAGTTGTCCTGGAATGTGATCAGAGATTAAGTTAACAATATGTAGGTTATCATTGATTAACTCTACCACATTGTTCATTAATACTCTTGCCCTGGAAATGGCTCTCTCTGTTTTAATTAACTGTGCCTCCCATTCTGCAAACATAATTTCTTTATGTGCTTCTTGAATTTTAGGTAAATTAGCTACAATTCCTTGATCTGTTTCTTGCCATGTGAGAAATCCTGATATTTTCTCATCGGCATCTTCAAATTCAAGTCTCGAGTTTGTTGTTTTCTCTACAAGTGACATGGTTATTTCACATAAAGGATGAACCATTGCTATCTTCTGAGATAAAATATCAAGCTGTAATGATAACATTTTATTTGATTCAAGGGCTTCCTTCTTGAATTGATCTACCTCAGGATAATTTTTAAATCTTTGCAATTTTGCTTGCAATATTGCATTTTGTTCCTCCTTGGCCACTTTTTCTCTTTGAAGCAATGTATGTAATTCATTTACCTCTTGGGTCAGTTGTTGTTGTTTTTGTATAGCTTGCTGGTCAAGCTTTTGTCTTTCAGAATTTAACTCTTCTCTAAGTTCTTCATTCTGCTGTCTTTCTTCAACTAATTGCTGCTCCAGCTGCACTATTCTTTGGTCTTTTCCCTTTATTAACAAATTTACCTCGGAAGCTTTACCTATGGTTGCTGCTGTATAGGCTCCTGCATACTGAGATAGTTTTGTTAAGTCCTATGAAGGATCAATCTTGGATTTTTTCCAAACAACATCCATCAATTCGGCCTGGGAAGATGATAATAGATTGTGGTCCAGTTTTCTTTTATTTCTTTGCCTATTAATCATAGCTCTATTCTTTGGACAATAGAAAATGTCTAAGGGTGGTATATCTTCAACTTTTAACACAATCTCCTCAGATGGATTCTCAAGAATAATTTCAACATCTGGAGTGTTGGTATTACTGACTGTCTTTTTAACTGTGATGATAGATGTCTATGTTGTATTCAGCTTCTGAAAATCATTCTGTCCTTGGATCTGCTGATCGAACTGTTCACCTTCTTTTGAATTAACATGTATATCAATATCGGAGGAGCTGTCAGCCTTCTTTCCTGTTTACTTGTTCAGTTTGAGTATCACTCTTTTTCCCCTTTCCTTCTTTTTGTTCTTCATGGGATAACAGAGGAGTCGTTTGTAGCTGGTCAAGAGGGATTTTTAGTAACCTCTTATTCTTGTAAAGTGTGAATTTCTCCATATCGCTTGTTTCCAATTTTGAACTTGCTTTTTTTTGAACTTGTGCAAAACCTTCAACTGAGACAAATAGGTCATCGAAACTATCATCTTCATGTTCAAACTTGGCAATTTGTACCGTAGATGTAACATTAAGGGCGATTTTCTTCGAGTCATATTGCCTTGGGGCGATGAATGCTAGTTTGAGTTGTTTAATTTTCAAGGCCTCTTTCTCTGCATTCTTGAAATCATTGAGAGTGTAAGATCCAATTTTGAGAGGCAATGTAGGCCACATTTGTTTCTTGGAGGTCTTAAGATTCCTGGACAAACCATTCTCTGTAATCTGATAGGAAATTTCCTGAGCTAGTAATTTATTAGGAATGTATAGAGGCAAAACATGAGGGTTGGTTACACTTCCAAATATTCATATGTAAGTGAAATTCTCCTCTCCAAACTAGTTTCCAATTAGAGTTAAGTCAAGGTTTGCCTTATCTGATAGCCGCGGAGAGGGTTTTTTAAAAATGGCTTGATGAATGGGCAGCATAAATCCATGGAAAAGATTATATACATGGTTTCTGTAATGGGTTTTCCACAAATATTTATGATAGATATGGATAGGAGTGAGGTCCTGAGGAGTGCATTTCCATCCAAAAAGGGGAAATTCAGAATTGAAGCATATTGCATCTAAAATAAAAGCACACAGATGAAATGGGGGTGTCGTTTCGGTAGACATATGCCTATTCCTTCTATAATCAAGAATTTTATTTGCTATCTTATCGGATAGGATGACTGACCAATCCATAATATAAGAATTCACGGCAGTATCAATGAGAGGTACCATTTCAATAGAAAACCTTGCAGAATTGGCGAACCCAAACAATCTGCATATCATGGCAGCACCGTAGCAATAGGGAGGTGCTAGAGATTCTACAGAGTACATACCTGAGGATTCATGCTTGTGTTTCTCTAGAGCTCACCTCCATTCTCTAATAGGGTCTGACTCTATTTCATTTTTTGAAGCGAAACCTCTAAAAATTCTTTGTTGTAGACCTTCTGAGGCTCTGGTAGATGATACATTGCCCTGATATCCTCTGATTTGAAGGATCTGAACATCTTCCCACCAGTTGTGAAAAATTCTATGTCTGTGATGTTTATGCCTTCTATTACCCATCATACTAAATCATAGTACATAAATACATTTACTCAAGCCGCTACTCTATGAAGATAAGAGTCTGCCAGTTCTTTGAGGGGATTATCTTCTTATTCTGAGTCCTCATCTGGCACTGTCGTTTTTTCTTATGTCACAATGGGATTTTCAGCTTCGAGTAGATTATAAAATTCTTCCCAATACATATTTCTGACACCCAGGCATGTAGTATCGGTTATTAACTTGACCTTGGCCGACTTTTCCTTTGGGATGGTGGTAACCTTTGCTTTCTTAAGCTTCTTCGACATTTTTTCTGACTGGAAGCGTTTTAACAGGTCTGCAAATAGGCAAAATAGTTGTTCTACATATTTTTAAATAAGTGGGAAATGATGGAAAATTCTCTTAGAATCATAAAGAAAAAAACGAAGAATGAACAACATCATATAAAAAGGAAATCATTTAAATAAAAACAATCTGCGAAGGATTTCGTTTATGAACTTGACTTAATGATTTTCGTCTTAAAAATTAAATGCCATTATGGAAAGTCACATCGTGCATTCATGTTAAACCCCTATATTAATAGTGTAGTCCCTTATTATGTTAGTCTAACCCCCCTTATTGTTATTGTTGTACCCCTGTAACCCCCATATTGTTATTATTGTGCCCTTACATTATTATTGTTAGGTCGGCTAGGATTTTGTGTAGCCCACTAGGATTACATTATGGCCCCATGGACTCCTATATATAGAAAGGAGGTTTTGTAAATTGTATCATCCAAGAATTGTTCATTTATGTAATGTATTGGAGGTTGCCCCCTCGAGTGGCTTATTTCTAAGGCGTTGATATCTCTTTTCTTCTATTTTTGGAGTTGGTTACACAACATTTGGTATCAGAGCTTTGGATTCTAGGGTTTCGCTGCTCCAAACAGGTCATCGTGGAATTTTCTCTATAACTTTTTTTCTACGAAGTTTCAGAAGCTGAAATTTTTAGGGTGCGAAGCTGAACTCCTGAGGAAGATTGTCTAAAACTTTCAGATCCTGGTTCACAATATTTTCCGAGATATGATCTGTGGAAGTTAGGTCTTTTTTCAGGCTCCTAAACAGGTCATCGTGGCATTTGCGCTATAACTTGTTTTCTACGAAGGTTCAGAATCTGAAATTCGTATGGTGCGAAGCTGAAATCCTGAGGAAATGCGTAAAAAAATTTCAGAGTTTGGTTCGCAATATTTTTGGAGATATGATCTGTGGAAGGTAGTGCGTTTTCAGGCTCCTGAATTGCATCTCAAAGAGGTGATCGTGGGAAAAGTTCAAAAACTCTCTCTCTGGGCATCGGATTGGAGTGCCGTAAAAAGTAGTCACAATCACACAGACTGTAGTTTCTTGGCTATCAATTTCAGAGACAAAGGATGAAACAGTGACACGTGGCAAGTCGTACAAGTTCTCTCTACTGAACCAGTCCATAATTAGGTCATTGTGGGAGATTGGACACAACTTTGTCTTGGAGAATCCAAATCAGGCACATATTTCTGACACCCAGGCATGTAGTATCGGTTATTAACTTGACCTTGGCCGACTTTTCCTTTGGGATGGTGGTAACCTTTGCTTTCTTAAGCTTCTTCGACATTTTTTCTAACTGGAAGCGTTTTAACAGGTCTGCAAATAGGCAAAATAGTTATTCTACATATTTTTAAATAAGTGGGAAATGATGGAAAATTCTCTTAGAATCATAAAGAAAAAAACGAAGAATGAACAACATCATATAAAAAGGAAATCATTTAAATAAAAACAATCTGCGAAGGATTTCGTTTATGAACTTGACTTAATGATTTTCGTCTTAAAAATTAAATGCCATTATGGAAAGTCACATCGCGCATTCAAATTTGAGTTAATTTCATGATTTATTTTATTTCCGATCAATGATGATCGTACATCATGAATTGAAAAACTCAAAGTCTCGGTTTAAAGATTACCATTTGAAGCTTCTGATTGCGATTACCGATGAATGATATGATCTGGAGTGATGAGCATTTGTTTTTATTATATCGCGATAGAACTTTTGAAATGAACGCATAAGGATGTATTAATTTTTCCATTGATTTGTGATTGCGATTGGACTCATTGCACTGGAGCTTTGCAAAAGGGACCGCTTGTGATATGAATTTGTTGATTTGTGATTGCGATAAGACTTCATCGCATCGGAACTTTTGAAATGAGACCACTTGTGATATGACTACCGATTTGCAATTGCGATAAGACTTCATCGCATTGGAACTTTTCGAAGGGTAGAATTAGCCTTATGTTTTAGTGAAATATGTTCTTTTGCAATGCGATCTATCACATCGGAATGATGGAGAAGGATTTTGAATTTTTTCCCATGTGATATGCGATTTAGCGATTCACTTTATCGTATCGGAAATTTTTGAGCAATGATATATTGCGCCTTTCCTTTCACATTTTGTGAAATGCGATAAAGACTTATGTTTTATGCTTTGCTTTGTTTTATGATTAATTTTATTTCATTTTAATATTTACATATATACAAAGGTATTTATTTAATCTTTGCAATAAGAGAAGCTAGGAAAAATTATTGAAACTAAAAGAAAAAGAAAAGGGGACCCATTTCTTCGAAAAATTAATATAAAAGTTTAGAAATGGGGAGGGTTGTTGTATAGTACAACAATTGGCGATTCACTGGGATAAACAATTATCTCTGAAAAATAAATTGAACACTACATCTCTTGTAGGTAAAAGTTTTAAAGACAAAGAACACTATCTTAGAAAAATTTACATAAAATCTAACTCTGAATGTAAATAAGAATCATTTACATTTTCTTTTTAATCCCTTTAAAAACAATTTTTTTTTTAGTTTAATCAAGCTTTGATTGGTTGATAAAGATAAAGTATGGGGCTTTCCAACTTAGCTTTGTAATTTACTTCTTTTGTCATAGGTAGTGCCTCTGCTACCCGCAAACGTTTATAATCTCGATAGGGTTACCTTTTAACCATTAATCATCCATTATCCCATCCATCTAAGAGTATAAATTTTTAAAAGATAAACTCATGAAGATATTATATCTTTTGTTTCTTTTATTCTTTTAACTTAAAAGCCATTGTCCTAGTTTGGGAGCTAGCTGATAAAAATGCCATTCACTAGTTGTAACTAAACTGAACAAGCTGGCTCGTGATGAGACCCCTTGTCTTATGATTATAAGCCATTACCCTGTTTTGGTATGTAGTAGTGGTAATGTCAGTTTGATTACTTCCCTATGATCATGGTAAGCAGGCTCGTGATGAGACCTCTTATCTTTTATCTTAGACACAAGTTTTTAGAATTACACTCTAAAAAATCATAGCCTTAGTGGATGGGGTGAATGATTCTCTCCTTAAGAGTTAATTAATGACCTTTTAGAGTTTTAAGTGCCAAAATTTGGAAAATGTCTTTACTTTTTATAAATAACCTCTCTCTACTTTATAAACTTTCAAATGATTTACAATATTTTCAAGGTTTCAGAAGATCTTGCAAATATTAAAATAATTTTTTAGAGTTTCAAATTTATTTTAACTTTCAAAAACTGTAATCACTTCCTTAAAAATTTCTATCTACATAAAAAAGTATTCACAGTATTTTCTCAAAGATCTTTTCAATAGTAAAAGGTCAATGGAAGACTATTAACAACATTATTTGTAAAACAAACAAATATTCATAATGAATATGTACAGATAAGAAGGGGCTGCCTTCTTAGGAAAATAATTTTTTAAAAATAAGCCCATTCATAGGAAGGGAATCTCTCCTTCCTATTAGATCTTGTAATATGAATGTTGATGAGCCTATCTTTTCAATGATTTGGAATGGTCCAAGCCACATCTTTTGAAATTTAGTATGTTTTCCTTTATCTTCGTGTGCTTTGTCCCATTTCAAAACAAGATCACTGATTTGTAATGTTTTAGATCCAGTAGAATTTGAATCAAAATAAGATTTTATAAGTTGTTGATGTTTAGCATGAGTGATTTTAGATTTTTCTCTTTCTTCATCTAATTTGAGGATTTGATCAAATCTTAGTTGGACAAAAGATGAAGGATTTTCTTCAATAAATTGTACTAGGGCTAGAGATGGGAGTACTAGGTTTGAAGGTATTACAACTTCTTTCCTATACACAAGATTAAAAGGTGAAGTTCCAATTGAAGATTTATGAGTTATACGATCAGCCCATAGTGCAAAAATCAAAGACTTATGCCAATTCTTTTGATTTTGATCTACCGTTATTTTACTGATTTTAATGAGATTTTTATTGGTTGATTCTGCCAAACCATTACGTTGGGGGTAATAATTTGCAGAATATTTTAATTTGAAACCTCTTTTGAGAGAAAATTCCATTATACTATTTCTAGAAAAATAAGATGCATTATAAAAAACAAGGGCATTAGGTACACCAAACCTGGTAATGATGAATTGATCAATGAATTCAATGATTGCATCAGAATTGGCAACCTTTAAAGGAATTGCTTCTACCCATTTTGTGAAGTAATCCGTTTCTGTAAGGATGTATCTGTGTTGCTTGGAAGAATGCGGAACAATTTCTCCAATAATATCAAGTCCCCATTGTTTAAATGGTTGCTCAATGTTTACTGGTTGTAAAGGAAAAACTGGTTTCTATTGTCTCCCACTGGAAGTTTGGAAAGTTTCACATTTCCTTACATAATCATGGGCATATTTAAACAAATTAGGCCAATAATATCCAACATAAATTATCTTGTGAGCTGTAGTATCTCCTCTAAAATGTCCACCTGCTGGTCTATCATGTAATTCCTGCAAAACCTTGTGTGCTTCAACTTTCTCTAGACATCTTAGAAAAATGGAATCATAATTTCTTTTGAATAACACATCATCAATGATATCAAAGTTTTTAGCTTTTAATCTTAAATAATGCTTACTTTTATAGTTGAGATTAGGAGGAGCATACCCATTTTTTAAGTAAAAGACCAGATCAACATATTGAGATTTAGAAATTATGATACTTATCTCATTTACTTGAACAATATTATCTTGATCTTGATATTCTGGAATATTGGAAGCTCCTGCTAATAACCTACAAAATCCTTGTGCCCTAACAATTTTAGTTGGTTTAATTTCAATATTGTATTCTTGTAATGCTGTTACCCAATTAGCCCTTTTTTCTCCTACTTCTCTTTGCAGTAGCAATTGTCTCACTGCAGAAAATGGGACAATGACTTTTGTATGCGTTTTTAAGAGAAATGGCCTAAAATGTTTGATAGACTTAAACACAACAAAAGCTTGTTTTTATACTTCTGAATAGTTAATTTCAGCTCCTTGCAGATTTGAACTAAAGAAGGAAATAGGTGCTTCAATCTGCTGATCATTGAGTTGTGTCAAAACGACAACGTAAGATGTTTCAGTGGCTAAAGTATACAAAATAAAATGATTAGAAAAATTAGGAGTAATCAATGCTGGAGCATTAATAATTGCCCGTTTAATTGAATTAAAGGCTTCCTTTCTTTATGTCCCCATTTGAAAACTGAATTCTTCCTAATCATTATCTGTAAAGGTAAAACTATATGAGAAAAATCAGGAACAAATCTATTTACAAAATTTATCTGTCCTAAAAATCACTGCATGGATTTCTTGTTATGTGGCAAAGGGATATCATAAATCTCCTTTATTCTGTTAGGGTCAATATATATGCCATCTTTAGATACAATAAATTCTTAAGAGCAAAGAATGATTTTTTTGGATTCAAAGAAATGCCATATCTTTTACATCGTCCAAAAATTTGTTTTAAATCATGTAGATGGTTAGTTATTTTCTTTGAATAGATAGTTATGTCATCTAAGTAGACAAAAACTGACTTATTAATCAAACCTTTGAAAGCTATATCCATGGCTCTTTGGAAGGTAGATCCAAAATTTATCAAACCAAAAGGCATTTTTTGGTAGGCATATGTTCCCCATTTGGTTCTGAATGTGGTTTTCAGTCTATCATTGGGATGCACCAGTACCTGATTATATCCTGAAAAACCATCAAGAAAATACATTAATTCAAAACCTGCTGCTGCTTGAAGTAACTGTTCCATTGTAGGTAATGGGAAATTATCCTTTTGACATGACTTGTTGAGATTTCTAAAATCTATACAAATCCTAAAATCTCCATTCTTCTTCCTAACAGGTACCAAATTTGAATGTCTAACAGGGAAAATAATTTTGGCTTTCAAGAGTTTATTCAACTCTGTTTTAATTTGACTTTCCAAGTTGGGACGAATCTTCCTTAGCTTTTGTTGAACTGGTTTTATATCGGAGATCATTGGAATTGTATGCTGAATGATAGAAGTATAATAAGTTCTCAAATCTTCGTAATTCCAAGCAAAAACACTCTTGTATTTGTTTAGAAGTTTGATGAAAGCAAACATTTCTTCTTGTGTTAGCCCGAGTCCTAGATTGACATTTTGTGGTTTAGATTCAGTACCAAGATTTATTAACTCAAAATTTAAAGTTGAACTTTGAAGTTTGGCATTAGTAATCTTTTTGAATCTATCTTTGATATCATAGAGATCTTCAAGTTTTACCACAAATTTCAGAATGGAATTTTCATTGTTTTTCAATTTTATTTGAAGATCATGATCACTTTCATCAACTATTTGATCATTATAGGATTTCTCTGAAGTTAAGAAGTTGAGGATATCTTCATCATGATTAAACACTCCCCAGTTGGTAACATTGTCAGGGACAGATGTTCGAAATATTAATTCAACTGAGAACCTATTTGGACTATAATCCTCAGCTGGAAGGAGCTTAGAAGAAACATTAGCTAATAAATCAGCTGCTGAATTTTGAGATCTAGGAAATAGGGGAAATATTGAATGCTAGAAAATGAGTTGTAAGATCTTGAACACAGGTTTGGTAATGTTAAGATGACTTGAAAGACAATGAATAGTATTTCTTACTTGCCTGATGACAATTTCAGAATCACCATATACCTTCAGATATTTAACATTCAACCCTATTGCTTTATAAATTCCTTGAATCAAAGCTTCATATTCTGCAATGTTATTTGTACATTCAAATTCTAGTCTGCATGACAACATAGTTCTTTCCCCTTCTGGATTAACTAAAATACATCCTGCTCCTGCACCATCATTGGACTTTGATCCATCAAAATACAAAGAACAAAATAAATATTTATCTACAGATTTATTTACAGATTGATCAGCAATATTAATACATCTTGAAGTATCAGTATGTGAGAAATTTTCAACTTGTGAAGTGAAACTATTTACAGAGAAAGGTGATCATTGAGCATTAAAATTTCCGAAGAATGATTCGACTGAGTAATTTCCAAGAATGTTATTATTGAAAGCTACATGTTGATTTTCCTGTTCAAACTATGTTACTGTATGAGTCATGTGTTTCTCCCTCTCAATATTAATTTGATTAGGTTTCCCTGTATATGGAAGCCACATGTGAGACCAATCGGTAGAAATGTATCCATGGAGTTTTACAGACCAATCCCTGCTTAAGATCAAACCATAAAATTTAGGGATGTCAAAAATCAATATATCAATTCTCTGAACTATTCTTGGATCAGCTGCTAGCCTAATAGTGACTGAATTAATCTCTCCTAAAACTTGTACTTTAGTTCGATCTAATTGGAAAATATGAACTGCAGATTTTTGGGGTTCAATGTTTAATTTAGAGCACACTGAGGCTGGAATTATGTTTGATGATGCCCCTGAATCTATCAAGTAGTTATGTAAATTCCTATTACAGATCTCATAAGTTAAGAGGAAAGGAGGTGTCTGTGAATTAGATCTATCTCTAATTAAAACAATATCGGTAGCATCTACGTTATCGGGTGGTGGCTTACCTGATCCTTTGTCTGCTTTGGATATTACACCATTTGGGTGGGGAGAAGCAGGTACTGTATTTAATTCTTTCAAAAACAACTTCTGTTGATGCTTGAGCTTGCTGAGTTCATGTAAAGAAATATTTTCTCTGGTCTTCTTCATATCTTATATAATGTTATAATCCATATAATCAGACACTACTAACGTTTTAGATGTTGATGGAGAATTAGAAGATGATGATTGATTTTGGGTAGGTAAAAGAGAATATTTCTTTACAAGAGTTTTATCTTTAGTAATCGAAGTTGAATTTTTCTTCTTAGGAGATGTTTGAACAGGTTCTACTGCACTCTTACTTCTTGTACTCACTAGGAGAGCTTCTTGTTCATTTTCGTTATCTGAGTTAGGCAAAATAAAATCTCACATCCCATGGCATTCAACTAATTCTTCTTCTTCGTTTTCTTCTGATGATAGAAGTGTATCGTCTTCTTCCTCTTCCTCTAAATCTAATGTTGGCATGTGTTGTTCTTGATGGCAACTTAATTGATGAACTAAGATAATTGACAATATGTTGCAGAGTGTTGTCCTTGATGGCAACCTACTTGATGAAGTTATTCTTGACTTGATGGACTTGGTAATGATGTAAATATGATGTGATGTGATGTGTCTACAGAGCAAATCAGATGTAATTATGAAAGGAATTTCAGTATGTGCTAGAAAAATGATGAAAAGTGTGTGTCTCAAGGCATACGCGGGTTTGTCTAGGAGAAGTAGCGTATGCACATAGAAATGTACGTGCCAAGTCGTGTATGCTCAATTATGCTCTAAATGTGTAAAACCAGGGGTTACTACCATGGTATTGACCCATTGTATTGAGCGCTGGATTGTCTATGTGATCGCGTTCAGGAAAACCATTGGATGTTGTGTGGTTTTGGCTCATGGTATTGACAAAAGCTAAATTTATATAAGGAGAAGAAAATTATTGTGCAAATGGTGTGCATGTGTCTGGGTTTTAATGAATACTTCACTCTAAAGTTTATCTGCATGGTTGAACTCTACTCTTAATATATAGATCTGAATCTATAGTGCACCTGTGAATATGATGAAGGTTCAAAAACTGTAGATCAGGAAATGATGAATCTCTAGGATGACCTGAAAAGAAGTAATGAAGACCTGGCGCAAATCTATTAAAGATATTGAAGAAATCTGGGTAAGTCCATAAATCTGGTCGGTTCTGCAAAGTTTATCTTTTATAAATCTATACGCAGGTTCATTTCATGAAAAGCGCGTATATACGCGGATCTGTTCAAACAAAGGCGCGTATGGACTACTAGGGTTTTTTTTGAAAAGTGCACAGATGTATACACGGGTTGTCTTTATTAAAAGCGCGTATATATGCGGGTCTGTTTAAAGAAAAACACGTATGTAATTTGAACTGATGATTGCTCAAAGCTGATTGAGTTTCTGTATATCTATTCTGAAGTCTGGGCTATCTCTGATATTCTAGTTAGAGTGGTTTCACTGTTCTGTTTGATGCAATGGGAAAAGGATGTTTGCTGATAAGTGAAGGATTGTGTTTAAGCTGTTTGATCCAGTTTGAAAATTGATGAAACGTGGTCTGCAGTGGTTCTGAGGGTTGAAGCCTTCAGTCTGAAAGTAGAAGCTTTCTGCCAGTAGAGGCTGGTGTTAATATCAGGGGGTAGTAGCTCCCTTCCAGGTGAGGCTGGTAAACGAGAGCAGGGGGTTGTTGCTCCCTTCCAGGAGAGGCTGGTAAATGAGAGAAGGTTGTAGACTTCTGTAGGTGGGTGCCTACGTACTGGTATGAGTCTACACCAGTACATGTTGTAAGAAGTTTTCTTAATAATAAATATTGAAGACAGAGACGACGACAACGGTGGTTTTCTCCCGAATTGGGTTTCCACCTAAAAAATCCTAGTGTCCATGTGTGTTGCTTATGTGTGATGATTATTATGTTCTTTCTGCACCTGTTTACTGTTGTCTAAATATCTGATGAATGATTAATGCAATGATATGAGTCAAGAATTAAATGCATAAACAAATCACTAGATATACGCGAGTTCTGTAAAGGATCTCCGCGTATATACGCGGGTTGGCATCAGGAAAGTAGCATATGGGTTTTTAAGAAAGAAAAATCAAAGTTTTATTGTCTGCACTAAATACTGATTCAGCCCCCCTCTCAGTATTTTTCCAACAATTGGTATCAGAGTAGGTCCTTCTGAAAAGGCTTAATCGCTAGAAGGAAGATCAAGCAAGATGAGCAATCAAGAGGGAACAACATCTATCAAGCCTCTGCTCTTCAACGGAAGTAATTTAATCTTCTGGAAAATAAGGATGAGATCCTATCTTCAGTCTATGGGAGTAGATATATGGGCCATTGTTGAAAAAGGATATCAATATCCAGCTGCTACACCAACAGATCCAACTCAAAGGAAGAATTATGAATCAAATGAAAAAGTGGTCAATGCTATAATAGGAAGTCTAACTGAAGTAGAATTTTTCAAAGTCATGCAGCTGAATACAACAAAGGAAATATGGGACAAAATCATTCTAAGTTATGAAGGTGATGCAAAGGTAAAAAGTGAAAAACATCAATCTCTCAGAATTGAATATGAAAACTCAAGAATGCATAGTGATGAGAATATTTCCAGTTTATTTTTACGTGTTGATGATGTTGTAAATCGTATGAGAAATCTGAGAGAAACAATAACCGAATCTACTTTGCTTGAGAAAATCTTAAGATCGCTAACGGCGAAATTTGAATCAAAATTCTCTACTCTTGAAGAAAAATAGGATCTTAAAACTCTTACTGTGGTGCAACTTCATGGCATACTGACTGCATATGAAATGAGGAGAGGAGGACCATCTGAAGTCAAAGAAGTTGTTTTTAAAGCTTCTACAAAAGGGAAAGAAGTTCAAAAGAAAGAAGGTTCAGGATATATCTTAGAAGAAGATGAGGCAAATTTTGTGAGAAGACTCCAACCAGGAATTGGAAGATTCAAAGGTAAGCTTCCTTTCAAATGGTTTGATTATGGAAGAGTTGGTCATTATGCTGCAAAATTTCCTTATAAAGAAACATCTGCAAAATAAGTAGCAAGAAGGAATAGAAACTGATCTAGCACTAAGAAAAGTTATTATACTAATGAAGACAGTGATGGGTTATCTGATAGTGAGGAAGAATGTGAACAAGATCTTAGACTTCTCATGGAATTTGAAAAAAAATCAAGAGAAGAAAAGGATACTTTTGTGGATGCTCTAGAGGACAATGATTTTATTGAGGAAAACAATCAACTCAAAATATACTTAGAATAAAATAAGATAATCATAGAGACGTTGAAAAATCAGATTGAAGAAGAAAAGAAACACGGGGAGAAAGCAGAATGTGAAGTGGTAAGTCAAAGAAAAGAATTGGAGAAATTAAAGACTCTGAATCTCAGATTTGCTAAAGGATCAGAAACCTTAGATGAAATTATCAAGGTACAACGTTCTCCTCTCATAAAAATAGGTCTTGGATATATTGGAGAATCCTCTCAGGCTTCAGCACCGAACTATCTAAAGGCAGCAACAACTGGTTTACAATATTCTGCCACTCAACAAGGAAGTAAGGAATATTTACAGGTAAAGCAGGATCATCTCAATTCAAGGAACACTAACAGGAATAACTTTAAAGAAGCTCCAACCAACAGGTAAATCCAAATAGAAGATTTCATGATCGCAGAAATTTCTACTTCAATGGACAATGTTTTACATGTCACAATTTTGGTCATAAAGTTGCTCAATGTGTTGCGTATAAAACCATCATGACAAGAGAAACAAGAAAGAAAAGGTTGGATACTGAACCAAATAAGAATACCTATAACAACTTTTTTCCTCTTCAAAATGAAGTTGAATGTGCTTATTGCAATAACTTTGGCCATGAAGAATCTGAATGCAGGAGCAAAGTCCAGCCAAAAGAACATGTTCCTTCAAGCTCCAAAGTGTGGAAAAAGAAGGAAATATAGGTTGAAAATTGTGGCATAGCTATATTTGCAGAAGGTGAAGAAAATCAATGGTATATTGATAGCGGATGCTCAAAACATATGACAGGTGACAAAAACAAATTTCATGCATATAATGCCCTATAAAAGGAAAAGAATGTTACTTTTGGGAATGATACACCTGCTGTCATTAAGGGAAAAGGGTCCGTTTTTCTAAGAGAAAAGGTGAAAGCTAATAATGTCATGTATGTGGATGGATTAAGACATAACCTGTTAAGTGTGAGTCAAATGTGTGATCAAGGAACTGAGGTTGTCTTTAGTTCAAAAGAATGTGTGGTACGTGATCTGATACAGGTAAAACAATTATAAAAGGAAAAAGAACTCCAAACAACCTGTATGTATTGAAGAACAACAAAGATCAATGTTAATTGAGCAAATCTTCAGAAAATTGGCTATGGCATAGAAGGCTGGGGCATCTGAGCTTCTCTCAAATCAACAACTCAAGAAGACTTAAAGCTGTTCGTGGTCTTCCCAATATTACTCTACCAGAGAGTATCATATGCAAATGTTGCCAATTCGGTAAACTGACTGGAGTAAAATTTAATGCCAAGGAAGGCTCATCAAGAAGGCCTCTTGAACTCGTTCATACTGACATATGTAGACCTATGAAGAAAAAGTCACCACGTGGTGAAGAATACTATATCTTATTTATTGATGATTTCTCTAGAATGTGTTGGATTGGGTTGATCAAACACAAAGATGAAGAATTTGAAAAATTTCAGATCTTAAAAGCATTGGTTGAAAATGAATTAGATCTAAAAATCAAGTGTCTTAGATCTGATCGAGGAGGAGAATATACATCAAATGAATTCTTTGAATTTTGTGAACAACATGGCATAAAAAGAGAGTTCTCTGTAGCAGGCACTCCACAACAAAATGGCGTAGCAGAAAGAATGAATAGAACAATTCAACAAATGGCTAGAGTTATGCTTGATGATTCTGGAACTCCTGACATGTTCTGGGGTGAAGCAGCACATACAGCAGCTAACATTCTCAACAAGGCTCATGTTCGGGTAAATAGTGACAAAACTCCATATGAACTCGGGTATGGTAATTCTCCATCTGTGAAGCATTTTAGAGTTTTTGGAAGTAAATGCTTTATCAAAAATAATGATGAAAAGCTTGGCAAGTTTGAACCTAGATCAGATGAAGGGATATTTCTTGGTTACTCATCTTCAAGCAAAGCATACAAATGTTACAATAAAAGGCTTCTAAAGATTGTTGAATGTATTGATGTTGTTATTGATGAGTCTCCTGCAGCTCCTAAAGAAGAAAAACAAACAACAGAAGAAGATGATGGTGAATTTTGTCCTTCTACATCAAATAGAAATGATATAGACAGTGGATCCAATGAAGAACCTGAAAATGATTTATCTGAAAAGGCTCCATCCAGATATGTTCAAAAGAATCATCCTGAATCTCAAATTTTGGGAGACAAGGAATCAGGTGTACAAACAAGGAGGACTCTTGTGGGATCTTCTAGCTATCTGGCATTTCTATCCACGATTGAACCACACAATTTCAATCAAGCTAGCAAAGATGAATGTTGGATTCAAGCCATGAATGAAGAGCTTGATCAAATTGAAAAGAATCACACTTGGGAATTGGTACCAAGACCACATGATAAAAATGTCATTGGAACTAAATGGATATTCAAGAACAAGTTAAATGAGAATGGGTATGTTATAAGAAAAAAAGCTAGACTGGTTTGCAAGGGGTATACTCAACAAGAAGGAATATACTTTGAAGAAACTTTTGCTCCTGTAGCTAGACTTGAAGCCATAAGAATGTTTCTTGCTTTTTCAAGTTTTCAACAAATCAAAGTTTATCAAATGGATGTTAAATCTGCATTTCTCAATGGTGATCTAGAGGAAGAAGTTTATATAGAACAACCAGAAGGATTCATTTTGGGAAATGATAAAAATCTTGTTTGTAGACTTAAAAAGGCTCTATATGGTCTCAAACAAGCTCCAAGGGCATGGTATTATCGCCTTGACAAATATCTTCATCAACAGGGATTTTCAAAGGGGTCTGCTGATAGCAACTTATACACAAAAATTGAAAATGATAAAATATTGATTGTGGTTGTATATGTTGATGATATCATTTTTGGGAGTAATGAAGAATCTATGAGTCAAAAATTTGCTTCTGTCATGCAGCAAGAATTTGAAATGTCCTTACTTGGGGAACTAACATTCTTTCTTGGCTTGCAAGTGCATCAAACTGCAGATGGTATATTCATATCACAAGCAAAATATCTTAAGCAAATTCTAAAGAAGTATGGCATGGAAGAATGCAAACCTGTAAGTACACCAATGATAACCGGATGTAATCTTAGTTCTCATAATGATTCTCCCCTGGTGAATCAACCAGAATACAGATCAATGATAGGAAGTCTACTTTATCTCATTGGGACTAGACCAGACATTATGCATGCAGTTGGGATTGTTGGACGATTCCAAGCTAATCCAAAAGAGTCTCACCTTCAAGCTGTCAAAAGAATATTCAAATATCTACAAGGAACTCAAGACTTTGGACTATGGTATCCAAATAATGCTGATCTTACTCTTCATGCTTACACGGATGCAGATTGGGATGGAAGTGTTGATGATCGGAAAAGCACTAGTGGTGGTGCATTCTATATGGGGCCCCGGTTGGTATCTTGGTTCAGAAAGAAGCAAAATTCTATTGCCTTATCTACAACAGAAGCATAATATGTGGTTGTCGCGTCTTGTTGCACTCAACTTCTTTGGATGATGCAAACCCTGTAAGATTTTCAAATCAAATGTACACCTCCTATCTCCATTATGTGTGATAATACAAGTGCCATCAGTATCTCAAAAAATCCTGTTATGCATTCAAAGACCAAGCACATTCCCATCAAGTATCACTTCTTACGTGAACAAGTGCTTGAAAAAAAGGTGAAGTTGGAGTACGTTCCCTCTAAAGAACAAGTTGCTGATATATTTACCAAACCTCTGCCCAGGGAAGCGTTCGAATGTCTCAGACAGAAGCTGGGTGTTGTCTCTATCTCTCAGAAGAGCATATCTGATTAAATTCAGAAGATTAAATTGGATACACAGGTTTCCTGAAATACAGTCGCGTATATACGCGAGTTTATCCACAGAAAGCCGCGTATGGTTAGTTGCTGAAAATTTTTGTTTGGGGTCAACATTTTTTAGCACTTCTGCAGTACTGTTTGATATCTCTGATGCTGTATGGTATCTCTAGTGAAGCTTTATCTCTTATATTTCTGTCTCATTCTCTGATATTGGGTGAAGATGCCTTGATGATCTTCTGTTGAAAGTGTTCAGGATGCACAAGCAAAGGGGGAGATGAAGGAGTAAACTGATGTACAGGTTCCGGGGGAGCATTAGCCTTACTGAGTATTATGCATTGTTGGCATTATGATTCTGAAATATGATCACCTTCTTGAAGTCCCTTTTGGTTTTGGTCATAGAAAGTCATATCTGTAATTTGATGTAATGGTCATGTTGAGACCTTTGATATAAATTATTATATTCAGTCATGTCAGGACTTGTCCACATCTATAAACCCACATGGTTGGGTACTTGAGTCTCATATGTAAATCCACTTGGTTGGATCTTTGATGTAAGTATGAGTCTTTGGTGATAAGAAGGTCATAGAGTCATGTACTTCGTTGAAAAATATATTTGAAGATTTAGCATGAACTCAGGGGGAGCATGGTAACTTCAGTGCACATCAAATCTACAACGCTTTTCTTTCTCATGAGGATGGTTTTGATCCGCCCTTTGCCCTTGATGTCAAAGGGGGAGAATGACATGGTGTTTGTTGTTTCAATGAAATGGTGTTTGGTGTTTCAATAAGGGGAGATTGTCATGGTATCTATCTGATGTGGTGATCCAACACCATCGTGGTTGCCATCAAGTCCAAAGGGGGAGATTGTTGGCATGTGTTGTCCTTGATGGCAACTTAATTGATGAACTAAGATAATTGACAATATGTTGCAGAGTGTTGTCCTTGATGGCAACCTACTTGATGAAGTTATTCTTGACTTGATGGACTTGGTAATGATGTAAATCTGATGTGATGTGATGTGTCTACAGAGCAACTCAGATGTAATGATGAAAGGAATTTCAGTATGTGCTAGAACAATGATGAAAAGTGTGTGTCTCAAGGCATACGCGGGTTTGTCTAGGAGAAGTAGCTTATGCACGCGGAAATGTACGTGCCAAGTCGTGTATGCTCAATTGCGCTCTAAATTTGTAAAACCAGGGGTTAATACCATGGTATTGACCCATTGTATTGAGCGTTGGATTGTCTATGTGATCCCGTCCAGGAAAACCATTGGATGTTGTGTGGTTTTGGTTCATGGTATTGACAAAAGCTAAATCTATATAAGGAGAAGAAAATCATTGTGCAAAGGGTGTGCATGTGTCTGGGTTTTAATGAATACTTCACTCTGAAGTTTATCTACATGGTTGAACTCTGTTCTTAATCGATAGATCTGAATCTATGATGCACCTGTGAATATGATGAAGGTTCAAAAACTGTAGATCAGGAAATGATGAATCTCTAGGATGACCTGAAAAGAAGTAATGAAGACCTGGCGCAAATCTATTGAAGATATTGAAGAAATCTGGGTAAGTCCATAGATCTGGTCGGTTCTGCAAAGTTTATCTTTTATAAATCTATATGCAGGTTCGTTTCATGAAACGCGCGTATATACGCAGATCTGTTCAAACAAAGGCGCGTATGGACTGTTAGGGTTTTTCTGAAAAGTGCACAGATGTATACGCGGGTTGTTTTTATTAAAAGCGCATATATACGCGGGTCTGTTTAAAGAAAAGCTCATATGTAATTTGAACTGATGATTGCTCAAAGCTGATTGAGTTTCTGTATATCTATTTTGAAGTCTGGGCTATCTCTGATATTCTCGTTACAGTGGTTTCACTGTTCTGTTTGATGCAATGGGAAAATGATGTTTGCTGATAAGTGAAGGATTGTGTTGAAGCTGTTTGATCCAGTTTGAAAATTGATGAAACGTGGTCTGCAGTGGTTCTAAGGGTTGAAGCCTTCAGTCTGAAAGTAGAAGCTTTCTGCCAGTAGAGGCTGGTGTTAATATCAGGGGGTAGTAGCTCCCTTCCAGGTGAGGCTGGTAAACGAGAGCAGGGGGTTGTTGCTCCCTTCCAGGAGAGGCTGGTAAATGAGAGAAGGTTGTAGCCTTCTGCAAGTGGGTGCCTGCGTACTGGTATGAGTATTCACCAATACATGTTGTAAGAAGTTTTCTTAATAATAAATATTGAAGACTGAGACGACGACATCGGTGGTTTTCTCCCGAATTGGGTTTCCACCTAAAAATCCTGGTGTCCATGTGTGTTGCTTATGTGTGATGATTATTCTGTTCTTTCTGCACCTGTTTACTGTTGTCTAAATATCTGATGAATGATTAATGCAATGATCTGAGTCAAGAATTAAATGCATAATTAAATCACTGGATATACGCGAGTTCTGTAAAGGATATCCGCGTATATACGCGGGTTGGCATCAGGAAAGTAGCGTATGGGTTTTTAAGAAAGAAAAATCAAAGTTTTATTGTCTGCACTAAATACTAATTCACCCCCCCTCTCAGTATTTTTCCAACATCTAACTCTGCATTAGATATTGCATTAGGTGGTTTAGATTCAGTTGTCTGATTTCTTTTAAAATTTTTAAAGGGCCTTTTAGTGGAAGTTTCAGCTACCTGTTTCCAAAATTCAACCATTTCATTGGACATAGTCTTCAGGAATTTTTGTAATCCTTCCATATCATATGGATCTTTAGGTTCTTTCTTCTTTGAATCATC
The DNA here is from genome assembly GCA_034641835.2 of Pinus albicaulis. Classification (NCBI taxonomy): domain Eukaryota; kingdom Viridiplantae; phylum Streptophyta; class Pinopsida; order Pinales; family Pinaceae; genus Pinus; species Pinus albicaulis. Next base: position 1,657,394,329 of record CM076581.1, read on the forward strand.
TTTGAAACTAACTTTATTTTATTTTCTCTCCTCATTAGCATTATTTTGATCTAAAGCGATGATACTTTTTTCTACTGTAATTGTTTCCTTCATGTTTTCGGCTAGTGTAGGTTTAACAGCTCTATCCACAAAGACGGCTATGTTTGAAGGCAAAGAAAATATATACCATTCACTTCGGGCTTCTTCACTAGGTTTTGATGTTGCAGGAATTTTATTCAATAGCTTGTTAAATCAAGAATTGAAATCTTTGATGAGTTCCTTGGATTCTGATTTCAAATTAGAGAGATCATTAATCAGAGTTGCTATTGACCTATCATCTCCGAACTTGGTTAGGAATTGTTCTTGAAAAATTTCCCAGCTAGTAATGGATCCCGATGGTAATGAAAAATACCAAGATCCCGCCACTCCTTGCAAGGTGTATTGAAATAGTTTGACCACAACATCTTCTTGTGTTACTCCATTTAAATTTAAAGACAACATGAAGTTTTTAATGTGTTCTTCAGCTAGTATGCCATGGTCGGGACTAAACTTTGGTAACCATTTTTCAGGATTAGCTGGTAATTGAATCAAAGGTGCAAGCATTGTAACAACTCCTGGATTGGTCCATGGTCTTTGTTGAGGCTGTGCCATTCTTGTACTAATGGTAGAGGAATTTGGAGGAACAACTGAAATTGTTTGAGTAGGTGCTGTTGAAACAACTGTACCTTTTTGGATTGTGATTTGAAGTTGGGAAGTATATGATATGAAATATGTAGATGATAATGATGAAAAAGTCTCATGGTATGACTCAGAGGGTGTTTTTCTAGCTCTTTTTTGACTGGGAAGATGAAGTTCAGTTGGTAAAATACCAAGTTTTTCGTTCTGCAGTCTAGTAAGAGGCTGAGAAGGAATGTATTGTGAAGTAACACAACCTTGGGATAGCTCAGATACTTCTTGTGATAATGAAAACCCTTCAAGTTTATGAATTATAGATTGTACCTCAAGAGATTCAACAGATGATTCTTCTAATATGTTTAGGTTTTTGGCAGTGGGTCTAGTAATTTTCTTTTCAACTTCTTCCCTTGATATTTTTGATGAAGGAGAAGTTGAAGAAGGTGATGAGGGTGAATTGCTCTTGGAATGTCCTGTGGATTTGGATTTACTTTCCATTCATAGCTTATGCCCTCCTTCTAGCACCAAAAAGGTTGAAGCCCCTGAAATCCTAGCTTCAAACATTGGGGAAACCACTCGGTCCAAACCTTAGTACAACTCCTTTTCCATTTATAATAGTGGCTCCGACTGGATAATATGGGACCAGTTTCCCAATAATAAATGGAATGAGTTTGTGGTGAGGTGCTTGTATAATGAATGATGAAATTTTGATATTTAATCTACTGCTTGATAAATACAAATAATTCTAAAATAACCCGGGTATTTAAAGATGAACATGATTTAAGAATAATTTCAATTAAACAAATAATCATAAAGATGACTTATTTATTTAAAAGAAAGATGAGATTTTATATGATGATAACTCTGTTTAAGAAGTTGAACAGAGTTATAATAACGTATCGTATTCACATATTTATATTTCTATATTGTCTATACATACTATGAAAGATAACATTTCTATATTTTCATAAATGATATAATAAAGAAATGTTTTAGAAACACACACACACACACACAGACACAGAAACACACACACACACACACACATATATAAAATAGCAATTTTAATAGGAATATTTCATCACATAAGAAAACTGAAACATAAATGATAGAAATACCAGATACATTTAAGATTCTCTAATGTAATTGATACTCCAATCCTGTTCTTTCACTTAGAAATATCTCCAAGACGTAAAAGTGCAAAATCTTAAAAATGATTCCTCAGAAAATCACAGAATGTGATCCATCATAAAAATAATATATTTAGAAGTACAAAAGTGTATCTTCTAAGTAAAAAATTATTACAAATTCAGGACCCCTTTCTAAATACATGAAAGGGGTTTAAATAGCAATAAAAATCCTAACAAACTATCTTAAACATCGCTTAGATGCTGTTGTGAATACCAAATCATGAAAGTTGAGGATGAGATTTTACAGAAATAGATTGGCGGTTCCCATCATAATATATCTTATATACTTCTTGCGTATCTGATGTGTGCAACTGGCATATCGATAACATATCTTTGACTTCTGGCGGATGACTCAGACGAGAATGTAGTTGACTGGTGTAGGTGGCATCAGAAAATTCTAGAAGCATATTAGCAATAACATGGGAGAGGCATTTCATGGTCAATTGCTAGCTGTGTGGTTTGACTAGATATGACCAGAATGTATCCCATGTTAGCTCTTGTATTGCATCAATTTGTTGGTGCCTTCTTTTCAATTCTTGCTCCCATTGTTTTTCTAACTCTTTGACCTTCGGAAGTTGTCCTGGAATGTGATCGGAGATTAAGTTAACAGTATGTAGGCTATCATTGATTAACTCTACCACATTGTTCATTAAAACTCTTGCCCTGGAAATGGCTCTCTCTGTTTTAATTAACTGTGCCTCCCATTCTGCAAATATAATTTCTTTATGTGCTTCTTGAATTTTAGGTAAATTAGCTACAATTCCTTGATTTGTTTCTTGCCATGTGAGAAATATTGAGATTTTCTCAATGGAATCTTCAAATTCAAGTCTTGAGTTTGTTGTTTTCTCTGCAAGTGACATGGTTATTTCACATAAAGGATGAACCATTGTTATCTTCTGAGATAAAATATCAAGCTGTAATGATAACATTTTATTTGATTCAAGGGCTTCCTTCTTGAATTGATCTACCTCAGGATAATTTTTAAATCTTTGCAATTTTTCTTGCAATATTGCATTATGTTCCTCCTTGGCCACTTTTTCTCTTTGAAGCAATGTATGTAATTCATTTACCTCTTGGGTCAGTTGTTGTTGTTTTTGTATAGCTTGTTGGTCAAGCTTTTGTATTTCAGAATATAACTATTCTCTAAGTTCTTCATTCTGCTGTCTTTCTTCAACTAATTGCTGCTCCAGCTGCACTATTGTTTGGTATTTTTCCTTTATTAACAAATTTACCTTGGAAGTTTTATCTATGGTTGCTGCTGTATAGGCTCCTGCATAATGAGATAGTTTTGTTAAGTCCTATGAAGGATCAATCTTGGAGTTTTTCCAAACAACATCCATCAATTCATCCTGGGAAGATGATAATAGATTGTGGTCCAGTTTTCTTTTCTTTCATTTCCTCTTAACCACAGATCTATTCTTTGGACTGTAGAAAATGTCCAAGGGTGGTATATCTTCAAATTTTAACAAAATCTCCTTAGATGGATTCTCAGGAATAATTTCAACATCTAGAGTGTTGGTATTACTAACTGTCTCTTTAACTGTGATGATATATGTCTGTGTTGTATTCATCTTCTGAAAATAATATTGTCCTTAGATCTGATGATCGAACTATTCATCTTCTTTTGAATTAACATGTATATCAATATTGAAGGAGCTGTCAGCTTTCTTTCGTGTGTTTACCTGTTTAGTTTGAGTATCACTCTTTTTTCCCTTTTCTTCTTTTTGTTCTTCATGGGATAGCAGAGGAGTCATTTTTAGTTGGTCAAGAGGGATTGTTAGTAACCTCTTGTTCCTGTAAAGCGTGAATTTCTCCATATCGCTTGTTTCTAGTTTTGAACTTGCTTTTTGCTGAACCTGTGCAAAACCTTCAGCTGAGAAAAATAGGTCATCGAAACTATCATCTTCATGTTCAAACTTGGAAATTTGTACCGTAGATGTAACATTAACAGAGATTTTCTTCGGGTCATATTGCCTTGGGGCGATGAATGCTAGTTTGAGTTGTTTAATGTAGGCCACATTTGTTTCTTGGAGGTCTTAAGATTCCTCGACAAACCATTCTCTGTAATCTGATAGGAAATTTCCTGAGCTAGTAATTTATCAGGAATGTATAGAGGCAAAACATGAGGGTTGGTTACACTTCTGAATATTCGGATGTAAGTGAAATTATCCTCTCCAAACCAGTTTCCAATTAGGGTTAAGTCAAGGTTGGCCTTATCTGATAGCCGCAGAGAGGCTTTGTTAAAAATGGCTTGATGAATGGGTAGCATAAATCCATGGCAAATCTTATATACATGGTTTTTGTAATGGGCTTTCCACAAATATTTATGATAGATATGGATAGGAGTGGGGTCCCGAGGGGAAATTCGGAATTGAAGCATATGGCATCTAAAATGAAAGCACAAAGATGAAATGGGGGTGTCATTCTGATAGACATATGCATATTCCTTCTATAATCAAGAATTTTATTTGCTATCTTATAGGATAGGATGACTGACCAATCCATAATATAAGAATTCACAGCAGTATCAATGAGAGGTACCATTTCAATAGAAAACCTCATAGAATTGGCAAACCCAAATAGTCTACATATCATGGCAACATCGTAGCAATAGGGAGGTGATAGAGATTCTACATAGTACATACCTGAGAATTCATGCTTGTGTTTCTGTGGAGCTTGCCTCCATTCTCTAATAGGGTCTGACTCTATTTCATTTTTTGAAGTGAAATCCTCTAGAAATTCTTTGTTGTAGACCTTTTGAGGCTCTGGTAGATGATAGATTACCCTGATATCCTCTGATTTGAAGGATCCGAACATCTTACCACCAACTGTAAAAAATGCTCTGTCTGTGATGTTTATGCCTTTTATTACCCATCGTACTATATCATAGTACAGAAATACATTTGCTCGAGCCACTACTCTATGAAGATAAGAGTCTGCCAATTATTTGAGGGGATTATCTTCTAATTTTGAGTCCTCATCTGGCACTGTCACTTTTTTTTATGTCACAGTGGGATTTTTAGCTTCAAGCAGATTATAAACTTCTTCCCAAGACATATTTCCGAGACCAAGGCATGTAGTATCGATTATTAACTTGACTTTGGCCGGCTTTTCCTTTGGGATGGTGGTAACCTTTGCTTTCTTAAGCTTCTTCGACATTTTTTATGATTGGAAGCGTTTTAACTAGTCTACAAATAGGCAGAATAACTGTTCTATAGATCTATAAATAAGTGGGAAATGATGGAAAATTCTCCTAGAATCGTAAATAAAACAACGAATAATGAAAAACGTTATATAAAAAGGAAATCATTTAAAGAAAAACAATCTGCGAAGGATTTCATTTATGAACTTGACTTAATGATTTTCGTCTTAAAAATTAAATTCCATTATGGAAAGTCACATCGCGCATTCACATTTGAGTTAATGTCATGATTTATTTGATTTCTGATCAATGATGATTGTACATCGAGAATCGGTAAACTAAAAGTCTCGATTTAAAGATTACCATTTGAAGCTTCTGATTGCGATTACCAATAAGTGATATGATATGGAGCGATGAGCGATGAGTGATGATCATTTGTTTTTATTCTATCGCGTCAGAACTTTTGAAATGAATGCATAAGGATGTATTAAGTTTTCTGTTGATTTGCGATTGCGATTGGACTTATCGCATCAGAGCTTTGCAAAAGGGACTGCTTGTGATATGACTTTGTTGATTTGTGATTGCGATAAGACTTCATTGCATCGAAACTTTTGAAATGAGACCACTTGTTATATGACTGCCAATTTGCGATTGCGATAAGACTTCATCGCATCAGAACTTTTTGAAGGGAAGAATTAGCCTTATGTTTTAGTGCAATATGTGATTTAGCGATTCACTTTATCGCATCAAAACTTTTTGAGCAATGATATATTGAGCTTTTCCTTTCACATTTTGTGAAATGCGATAAAGACTTATGTTTTATGCTTTGCTTTGTTTTATGATTCATTTGATTTCCTTTTAATATTTACATATATACAAAGGTCTTTCTTTAATATTTGCAATAAGTGAATCTACGAAAAATTATTGAATCTAAAAGAAAAAGAAAAGGGGACCCATTTCTTCTAAAAATTAATATAAAAATTTAGAAATGGGGAGGGTTGTTGTACAGTACAATAGAGTCGTGAAGTATAACCAAATATATCTTGACAAATTAAAGCAGGAGGTTGGAGCCTCATAAGAGACAATGTTGGTGCCTTGGAAGATAGGGTTGGAGCCTTAGAGAATAGGATTCCTAAAAAGACCAGGTTGGAGGTTTTACCAGATATAGGGTTGGAGCCCTTGAGGTTGGTGCCTCAGAATTGACAAGGTTGGAGCCTTGGAAGTCCAAGTCGGTGCTTGGAAAATATAGGTTGGAGCCTGGGAGATTGAAGATTGGTGTCTTCATCTAGGGTTGGAGCCCTACATATATTGTACTTGATTTATTGTAAAGAAGAAATTAATAAAATAATTTATTCTTATTGTTCATTTTGTGTTCTAAATATAAGTGATCTAACTAGTAAAATTAACAATTGAAAAGAAATACTGATTCACCCACCTCTCAGTATTTCCAACAACTACAGATGGAGCAATATTTTGATCTCAATAATGTGAAAAACACACAAAATGTGCACATTGAAACTTCATATTTAGAACAAGATACATTTGTATGGTATCGATGGCTTTGCTCCTATAATTTTTTTTTTACTTGGTCAATTTTTACGAAGGAAATGATAGAACATTATGAGGATACGAAGAGAAACACCTAATCAGACATTTAGTAATAATTAAAAATGTGTAGTAAGAACATATTAAACCATCACATCACACATAAGAAACATATATGAACATCACGATTTAAGGTGGAAACCCAATGTGGGAGAAAACCACCCCTGTTGTCGTCTCTGTCTTCAATATTTATTATATAGAAAATTGCTTACAATCTTGTACTGGAGTAGAATCATACTAGCATGCAGGAACCCACATGCAAAAGGTTTCAACCTTCTCTCGTTCTCCATCTCCAGCCGGAAGGGAGCTCCAACCCCCTGATCTCTTTTACCAACACCCACTGGAAGGGAGCTACGACCCCTTGAGCTTGTTTACCAACACTCACTAGAAGGTAGCTATCACCCGATGATCTCATTTACCAACACCCACTAGAAGGGAGATATGACCCCCTAATTGAAGGCTCTAACCCTTAGTACCATCGTGGACCACGTTTCATAAATTTTCACACTAGATCCACCTGCTTCAATACATCACAACTTGTAGGCCTATTTTCATCAAATTTTCAGACTGGACCCACTATAATCATTTAAGCCCAATACCATGCATCAGAACTGAAACATAACACTGTACTAAATCAATAAACTAATCCCTGAATCACCAATCAACCAACTAATCACTGATATTTAATCACAATCAACTAGCAGCATGGTCAATAATCAAATAACCGAGATCCGTATGAAGATTTCATTGACAGAAAACAGCAACACAACAACACTGATCAGACATATTCTTCAAAGAAACCCTGACTTGCATATGTGCCTTCCATAAGGATTTTTCGTGTTTGTATGCGCTTATCTATATCCTAACTTGCGTACAAATATTAACATACTTCATAATATATACACGACTCTGCAGAACAAAACTCATGTGTATACGCGCTTTTCATGTGTTGAACTCGCGTATAGATATGAAACTAATTATTGACTGACCAACACTTCATAACTTCAAACATACTCATATTATAACCTTCGCTGCAATAAACATATGCCAAACCACGTATCTAAACAACTCATAAATAGATCATGCAAATACATAGTTGTTTTGGGTCTAATGATCTTGATCCATCATTATTATAGATCTACCAATCAAATATAGCCCATAGCATGAAAATATAATTTAGACTCAAGTATTCATTCATTAACCTCACTCATGCCTACTCAATACTTTGATCGTCACCTCCTTATATATTTTGAGCCTTAGCCAATACCATGAGCCAAAACAACATTAGTGTCGGTGGTATTATTTGACAGGATCAAATAATCATTGCTACGCTCAATATTGTGGGCTAATACCATGGTAAATACCCTTGGTATTTAATAATATTAATGCACCAAATGTACGCGCCTTTTCTTCTTCATACTTGCATGTGTACACGAATTTTCTTCATCGATCCTACATATACACTACTTCGCTTCATCAAACCTACATACGTACATGACTTGGCTTCATTAAACCTGCATGTACCTAGCTTCCCTTCATAAAACCTACGTATGTATGTGGCTTTTCTTCACTGAACCTGTGTATATTTCCTAAAACTTTACCTTCATAATTATTCTCTCTTACTGGTATTTCTTTCTTTGTCACATATGAAATGGCATGTAGATACATTATGTTTACATATTCGTCAAGTAGGTTTCTATCAAAATACAACTCATCGAGTAGGTTTCCATTAAGGACAACACATTACATCATAATGCCAACACCTTTGAAAATGATCAAATTGGTGGTGTACCTCCTTTCATCCTAATGTAAAGTGGGTGAATAGTAACTTGATTGTAAAATTTTTAAATTTTTCCTCTTAGCAACAAAGTGGCCTCCACATGTTCCATCATGGCATGATGAGAGGATGTAAAAGACCTCTTCCTCACTCACACCTCTTCTTAGGATATGATCTAGCCCCAATCTGGAAAGGTTCCCCCCAATCCAAGTGAATGGGGCACTCTTCCTGACAATATTTCTTTTCTTCCTAGAGGATAGGTTAGGAGGGAACCTTCTAGCAACCAAATAGTTGGCTATATCAACAAAATAATGAGAAAGAATTGATATGTCCACAAAGAGATTTTCATATAGGATTTGATAATATATCATTTATTCCTTCCCTGTAGGCAAGGTTAGTCTTGACAAGAAATCTGCAACCACATTCTCTTTTCCTAGTTTATCAACAATAGTCAAATAAAATTTCTGCAATAATAACAATCATCTAATTATCCTAGCATTGAAATCATGTTTTTCCATTAAATACTTAATGAATACATGATCAATGTGAACCAAAGTTTGATAACTAGTGATGTAATGTCTAAATTTGTTCAAAGAATGCACCACAAGCAAGAGTTCCTTCTTAGTGACAATATAACTCAACTCAGCTTTAGAAATATTTTTACTAATGAAATAGATAACATAATGCAATTTTTCTTCTACCTATCCTAAGGAAACACCTACAAATTTATCTGAGGCATCTGTGTGTATATGTAAAGGTAATGCTCAGCTAGGGCCCCTAAGGATAGGTGCAATAGTAAACTTTTCTTTCATATTAACTTCAAAATCCTCTTGACAATTTTTTGTCCAAGAAAAATTTGAATCTCTAACCAAAAGTCCAAACAAGGGTGAATCTAGTTTACTAAATATCTAATGAACCTTCTATAATACCTAGCGAATCCAAGGAAACTCATAACACATCTTTGTTTTTTAGGGATATGGACCCTTTTTATAATGAAAATATTGTTTGGTTCAACCTGTATCCCTTCCCTAGACATAGAATGGTCAAGGACAATCCCTGCATTCATAAAAAAATCACCTTTCTTAGGGCTCAGTGAGAGATTCATTTCAATACATTTCTTCAAGACTTTCCACAAATCAGAAAGAGCTTCCTGGAAGTCACACCCATAAGGGGTGAAATCAGCCATGTATATCTAAATAGAGTCATAAAAAATTTCAACAAAGATACTTAGAACTGCCCTATGAAAAGTAGCAGGTGCACTGCACAGATCGAATGTAAGAACTCTATAGGCAAAGGTACCCCAAGGACATGTAAATGTGGTCTTGTCTTGGTCTTTAGGGCTGATATAAATCTATTTGTATCCACTAAATCCATCTAGGAAGGAGAGGAATTTCCTTCTTGTAAGGCCATCTAGGACTTGGTCAATGAAGGGTAAAGGAAAATTAACCTTCTTTGTAGCCTTGCTAAGTTCCTAGTAATCAACACAATTTTTCCTCTTCCCATTATTTTTGGGAACTAAAACAAGAGGTGACACCTGCTCACTATCTGAAATGGGGTATATGAACCCTGAATCCAATATATTTTGTAATTCTTCTTTCACAATGTCCTTGAGAGGTGGGTTCATCCTTCTCTGGGGTTGACACACTGACTTTCATCCTTCTTTGATGTAAATATGATGAGGGAAAACTAAGGGATGCACACCTTTCATTTATTTAAAATCCCGAGAAAAAGAATCGAGGTGTTGCCTCATTACATTGAAATTTTTTTCTTTCTGTTTTTCCGAGAGAGAGGGGTTGATATTTAGGGTTATGGATGGGAAAAACTCTACCATCTTGATATGTTCTATGCTAGAGACAATATATCACAAGTTATTCCAAAAAATACCCTGATATTCTTTCAGCAATTCATCAAATGGTATGGGAGAGGGAGGCTAATTTTGTAAGATATGGTCAATAAGGTCATCTTCATCAAGTTTCAGCCATCCTATAATAGTATCTAGAGTGCAGACTGGGTAGGGAGTTTTATGATACAATTCATCCTCTTCCTTTTCCTCTAACCATATGGGTAAACCATGTTCAATAGAAGGTTGACCAGGAGGATACAACACAATTTGCTTTGATAAATTTCCATCTTGATAGTCATGTTCCCAACCCTACAACTAATGTAGGCATCAAAAATGGCCAACCAAGGTCTTCCTATGATGAGAGGATAGCCATTAAACTTGGTTTTGGGCTAGAGGATGAGGAAATCAGTAGGGTACTCCCAAGAGTCAATGGAGACCATGACATCCTCAATAATTCCCTCAGGAAATACTGCGGATTTGTCTTCAAGATGCAACACTGTGGTGGTCTTTCTCAAAGACCCTTGGAGATTGAGTTTCAACATTATTTCCCTAGTCATCACATTAATGTAGCCCCAGGATCAATTAGGGTATTAAGAACTATAATGCCATCGATGTGCCCATCCACTATTAGACTACCAGGGTCTAGGTACTTTGGGAAGATCACCCTCCCAAGCATTAAAGTTAGATAATTTTCCAACAACATTAGTGGTGGTGGTATCTCTTCATCTTCTCCTAATCTAAAGCTCAAGTTTTAGCTAAAAATTGAAAGTGCTCTAAATTTCTTCAAACCTAAATGACCGGATATAGTTTGTTGCCAGGATTCTGGCGTAACTCATTTCATCAAAATCCGAGTTCGTATGGCTAAGTTACCGTATGTTGTTCGTTTTCCAAAACAGGCAAAAAATGAGTAGAACTGGTACAGTGCTGATGTGGCAGGTACAGTCAACAGTTGTAGGAATATCCTCCAGAAATAGCCAATGACATTGTGCCAAGTGGCACCACCTAATTTGTCGATGATGACTAGGAAGTGAAATTTTTTATTCCTAAGTCTAAGTTGAATTTTATTTAAGGTGGAATTTCATTATATGGTGGCCAATGGGGAAGGGCCATGTGGCATGCCACGTACCCCCCCATGGCAGGCAGGTTGGAAGTTTGAATTGGGGTCATCACAATGTTTTAGACAATGGTCATGGTGGTATTTTTATTATATATATATATATATATATATATATATATATATATATATATATATATATATACATATATATATATATATATATATATATATATATATATATATATGTATATATATATGTATATATATATATATATATATATATATATATATATATATATATATATATATATGTATATATATGTATATACATATATATATATATGTATATATATGTATATATATATATATATATATATATATATACATATATATATATGTATATATATATATATATACATATATATACATATATATATATGTATGGACTTCTCAACCCACCTCTCGACGGACTCAACTATATTTGGAAGGTGAACCAACTAAACTAGCGAGGATCCAATTCTGGCAGCATTGATAAGTATAGTGGTGGAGCCTTTAAATTCGGCGGAGAAAAATTATTGTCGCGGAACGGGGGTCAAATTCCTGACCTCATGCTTGCCATCTGCGTGCCTTACCAACTCTCCTCCAAGGTGTTTCTTAACCTTATTGATCGTCACTTTCATTTAAAGATTATATGTCCGATGGCTTGGGGTTGGAGGGGGCTAGCCCCGCTAGCCATCCCCCTCCCCATGTGGCCACTCTGCATGTTAGGGTCTCGTGATTTTGCAGATTGGAAGACCAAATGACAGGGTAACATGGAACCAAGCTTTGGAGTCTGAGGACCTAGCCTTCCTGGACTCAGAGAGGGATCTCTCTATTGGGTGCAAAGGATGTGTTCTTTTTGTTCTAGGGTTTTGATTTTAGGCTAGCTATTAGGTGTAGGGTTTTTGATTGTTTTGGATGGGTAAGATGGTCAAATGTAATAAGAGGAGTGAGAGGATGTCAAAGCCATTGGGCTATGGAGTCAAGTGAAAGTCAAGAGTGTCTAAATTATGAAACAGAGTGTGTTGCAGGGCCGATTTAGCAGGGTGAATGGATCCTTAAGGTGATGTATGATGGTGTAATGAACATTAAGTTGGGGAAAAGACTAAGAGGTCTTACACATATATAGTCTGAAGCATAACTGATGAGGTAGGGCAAACCATTGATCTCTATGAAAAATACTCAAACTGATAAACACATAAGATAAACATTCCAGTGAAACATAGAAGCATTAGAACTCCTAACTTTAGAAATTCACCTTCAGAGTTTGGGAAAACATACAAGTTTTAAAAAAATAACTTAATTTATGAAGGAGGAACTCCTAAACATCATATTCCAAGCTATTGGGAACTCTAAAACAAGTTGACAAGCATGGACAAAGGGAAAGATCGAACGAGACCTCTTTAACTTAACCTAATCAATCAATATTCCATAGAAAGGCTTCAAGATAGGGTTTGGATAACTTCAAATAAACAAGGCATTCCATAAATCTTACTTGTAAGCTAACATACTAACTATGCATGAAACAAAAACAATTTTTGGTGGACCTAAGGAGCAACAAATAATTCCTTAAGATGGCCAAAAGAGAAAACATAAAGGCTATAACAAACAGGAAGACTGAGGTGCCTCAAAGAACATGTCTCAACCTATAATTTTATGTTTAATAGCAGCTAAAAAGCATGAAACATAATGATAACAAATGAAAAGATATACAAATTAGGAAAACATCACCATTCACCAAGCTATGGAATCCTGCAAATAGGCTTCTCCATCATCCAAGCAAACAAGCCATTCATCCACTTCACAAAACCATTTTCTTCTCCAAGCTCATGAAACCATGTATATTGCTCTTCAAGATCATAAAATTCCAACAAAATACATAGGGGCCTCATGCTCTATTTATGGAAAAAATGAGGACTAAAACCCTAAATGTGGTAGGAAAATGTCAAATATGGTCATAAATATCATTTATGGCCAAGAGACCATGCAAGGCCCAAGGCACATAATATCCCAAGAAATAAATTATAAAATAACTATTTGCACCTAATTATAGCTTAATTTGCCTAAAAAAACTCAAAAATATCTATTTTCAATAAATGAGTGTGTTTTGTTGACTTTTGGTCCAAAACACACTAGGCAGCCTCTGTGCGTAGCACCACTTCAGCAGAAAATAGGGTCTCTTGCAGCTGAGTTTTGGACCCCTTTCCGACACCGAATTTGGCTCAGTGATGGCTCATTCGAAAGCATGGTGAGTATAAGTTCTAGAAATACTTGATTTGTGCTGAGTGGATGCCATTTTTCTATCCAAAAATCAAATCTCCCAACACTACTCTGTGCGCAATGCCTGGTTCGAAAATGAGGCAGAAAGGTCAAATGTTTGATGTATTTTGACCTTTTGAGGGGTAAAAATGCTCCAAATGATTTGAAAATTGGTGAGAAAACTTTTGGTGATGTGAGAAATCCAAAAATGTAAACTTTTAGAGCTGAGGATGCACCAATGTTGTGCATAGAACCTAGGGTGTTGCGCTCCTCGGGATCAAAATTTGGAAAAAACCAAAAGTTTTCCAATTTGCCTCAAACTTGGTGGAGAGGTCCTTCAAGGGTTTAGATAAGCCTATGAAAAATATTGAGTTATATCTCCAAGTTTTTCTTGGTCTTTACTTTATTTAAGTTCTCAAATTTCAATTCCTCTTTACCGATTTCTTCATTTTCACTTTGTTCTTTTTGAGTAACTTGCTGCACTTCTCTCACTATCACCTTGCTTAGCATGAAAACCACCCTCTTCTTTGTCTTCACCATCCCTTTGCATTTTATCTTTCTATATTTAGTGCTGTTGCCTTATTTTTGGAGTTGATTATCAGCCTCTGTATCTGTTTCACTTTGGCCTTGTACTTCATTGATGTCTTCTCCTTTGTTATTTCCTGTATTGTCCCTTTGATTTTCCTTTGTGATTTAAGAATCTGACTAGTGTCATGACAGTCATGATTATCCCTTTAGCTGCCTTGCTTATTGAATGTATTATCAGTGTCACTATCTTTGTCCCTTCCTGACTCTTCAAAATCAGTCCCAGCCTCATCATTTGTCTATTCTTGATCTTCTATTTCTTCATAATATTCAGTGATGTTATCACTATCTGCAACATTAGTATGCTTATTGTCATGTAAAAGTACTTTTCCTCATGGTTTTCATATGAACCTTATTGTTGGATGCCATATTCATCTGCTTCTTTATTACCCTCTTGGCCTTCTTCGTCACATTTTGTTTCTGCCCCACTGTTTTCATCACTTCCCTCATCATCCTCTTTCTCCTTACTGATGTTGTCATCTCCTTGTTCTTATTTTTAAATTTTTCTCTGACCTACTGATTTCTTGTCTAGATAGGGTGACTGGCCTAGGACAATAGGATTTTTAGCTTGGTGAGGGTCTTCAGGTTTAGGGAGGGCAATTGAGCGATGTGAGGGAAAACTTTGGCAAATATGGGTAAGGTGAAAGAGTCAAGGAGGGCTCCAAATTTTGGAAGCAATTTTTCTATTCATGAATGTATTTACAACCTATGATAACCTCTCAAGTTGGAAAACTTTGTCCTAGGAGTTTAACAAATTGATCTTTCACAGAGATTAGGGTTTGGTCATTTTGAGTCTTGAATGTCCTCCTTGTTTATGAAAAGATTACTTGCAAGGTGAGGAAGAGAATTATCAACCTCTTTTGACTGAAGCTATAGCTTTGGAGGCAAGAAATTTGAGTTTTTAGGCCTTTTTGAGCAAATTGGGTGATAGGTTGTCTATGCGTAGTACCTTCCCAACTGCTCGTTTAGGTCAGGTCGGGCCTGTCGCGCTTGTCAGAGCGCAACGCTGGCATGTAGGTGGGCAGTCAGGCCATCTTGGACCTATGTGCAGCGCCTGCCTAGGTGCGTAGCACAGTGTTAAATAACACTGCGGCCACCTCCTCTGTGCACAACGCCTACATTTTATTTCAAACTTTGTACAGAAACCTACAAAAAATCCTTTCCAAGGGTTTGCTTCTTTTTGCATGGGTGTCATGATGTCTTCCTCGTGCTTACAAAACCCTTCAACCAAGTTTAAACAAGTGCCTTCAAACCATTTTGAACAGTGAACCCTTTTATGATATTTAACACTTGTAAGATAACAGATTCTGTGAATTTTTGACAATATCTCCTTTACTGATATTTTGTCAGGTTTCCTCTCTAAAACAGTGAAGCAACATCTCAGTATGAGAAACCTAGCATAAAGCATCAATAGTCCATTTAGTTTCCATGTGGGCCATCATTATGAAAGACATTTGGTTTGCTCATCTTTATAAAATTTCCTGTGTGTAGCCTTTTAGTCATCCATAATTCTGATGATATCCAAAGATGACTAAATTGCCAATCCTAGATTTCTAGAAATAATATTTCAAAGAAGCATTATAAGTTCTAGAAATCTCACTGCCTTCATCATTCTGAGTCTGTCAGTTCACCAAAATATTCATCTATGTATCCTAAAGGTTATCTTGCTATTTTAGATAAGAAAGCTCATTTCAGGCTATTTATCCCTGTTTTTATTAGTCTATTTTCCTCTGAAAATAACCCATTTTCCCTTTATCAACTCTTCATTTTCCTCTAAAAACCCCACTTTTCCTTCACCAAAATTCCTCCTTTACCCACAAAAACCCCTTTAGACCTATAAAAACCCTTTTTTTATGGTTTAAACTGCCTTTTTATACCTATCGGAACTTCTAAATGGGCCTAAAAAACCCCATTTTTGGCCTAAAAAGCAGTCTTTTTTCAATTAAGGGTTTAAGCCCTCGAGGGCTTAAAATATTTAGCCCCTCTGTCATATGACCTAACCCCCACAACCTAGCACTAAAATCCTAGCCACCAGCTCCATTTTCTCCGCCCTCGGTCCCCTACTCCTCCACGGGACCACTGCTCCAACACCCCTATTTAAGCCCCCATCGGCATTGACAAATTCACCTTTTTCTTCATTTCACTTTTATTCTCCCCTGCCGATGCTCAACCTCCGATTGGATCCCCACCGTCGATCTACCAAGATTGACGGTTTTTGGCACTCCTCCCACATCCCTCCTCCTAGCCCTTTTTTCTTAGCCCTCCACACCTCGCATCTGGTCCTTTTTTCCCCACAGGACCACATCCCCCTTCCTTTTCCCCTTACCCCACTCCATGACTTTTCTGGTGCATCCTCGACCGTCAATCTATTTGATCTGATATCTCTTATTCCCTCCCATTCAGCTTTTCCCCAGACCATCAAGCACATTTATCCCCACCGTTGATCTATAAAGATCAACGACCACCATGCTTCCCCTCTGTTCCCTATCCTCCCGACTTAAATATATCATTTCACCCTCCGCACTGATCCCCACCATCGATTTATTTTAATCCAACGGCTCTCGTTTGATCCCTACACCCAACTCCTCTAGACCCACTTACCCCATTATTTGAATTCCCATCCAATCATCACTTGCCACCTGTCTCCCACTAAACTCCCGCCCACGCACCTTTCCATCGTGCTCCTCTCCGCACCGTCGGATCTGTCCCTTCCCATCCAATGGTCAAGATTGCATTTCATGCGATTTTGCTGACCGGGGTTTAACCACCCCAACTCACATGAAACCACAGGTTTTCCGAGGGACGTGTGTCGTGAAATAATTGGATCGCGTTCATTTTATAATAAACCACTTACCACCTGAATCGAATGCGAAAACCACCAGCGGTATTTCCAAAACTGCTTTGCCTTGTTTTCGCGCCCAAATTCATTTTTTAACCTGGTTTTCACAGGTTTTCTCCATAAAACCTCCTCTGCCTGCATATCTCGCTCCTCACTGCTCCTTTTGCTTCCGCCTAACCTCTGTAATGTAGTTTGTCCAACACACACAGGGTTTTATTCACTTTTTATTATCTTGTGCAGGTTTGATGATGGTTTTAAAGTTAAAAACCATTCCTACTATCTATGAAGGGATAGGGTCGAAGATCACCATCTTTTGAAGATTAATCAATGAAGAAAAGAAGCTTCCTGGGTGAAAAATCTAGTTTTTTAATTAAAATTGCAAAAACATTGTTTATTCAAGTCAAAACCCCCGCGCGCTAAAGCCACCTGTCCACTACAGTAAAAGAAAAAGACAATGGAGATTAAAGGTTGAAGAATGAAGACTAAAGTCAAAGATTGAATATTACAGGACTTAACTCTGCAGTTTAACGGTTTAAAGCAGTGTATAAAGGTAAAAAGACAATATAATTAATTATAAAGGTTTAAGGTGAAATCAGAGCCTTCAAACATAATATTAAATCCTAATCAAGGTTTTAAAAGGCATGAGGGATTAATGAATAAAACAGTTGTTAAAAAGAAAAAAAAAGAGATAAAGGCAGAAAAACAGAGTATCAAGCTATAAAGAGACAAACATAATATTTAAAGGTTTAATTAGCAGATCAAGGATAAAAGGGCCTTAAAACACATTTTTATGATTAAATCAAGGCAAAATAGGCTTAAGGATAGCCTCGGATACATCAAAGGAGCAGTTATTCACTTGATAAATAAAAAATGACACCTTTCACTTACTTTATACCTCAAAAGACAAATAAACAGTTATTACACTAAAGAAAATATTATAAATTGTCATAAAGTTATTGTAAAGACAGAAACATGCCTCAAAGTCAATATTTTCAGCTGTTTCATCCTTAGGAAGTAAAGACAGATTTATTACACAGAGAAGTAGTTGAGAGACATTCCTACCTTATGCCTTGCATGGTTTTTAAGGATAGGAGTGCATTTACCATGTCATTAATAACATTTTGAACCCTAGATCATTCCACCTCCTCATTTGCAGTATAAATACTGCACTGGAACTCATTGTAAGGTGGGCATTTGATAACTCTTTGAAGTAATACATAGTTCTGCTGAAATCGAAAGATATTTGATGTTTTGGAACCTGTGGATGTTTTGACCTGTTTGTGGATGGAGAAATCTCTGTCAATGGATCCCTGCGCTTAGTTTTTGGTGAAGTATTTTAAATTGTTAATGTTTTTCCTATTTTCCATTATGTTTTCATCATTTTCTTGCTTACAATAGGGTAAAAAGTTTAGGCTAAGAAATTTCTCCTAGAAGCACCTTAGACCTGTTTACTCTTCACTCTCTTTATATTTTCATTTGTTGAAGGTTTTATTAAGTAGTTTCACCGCTTTTTCAACCCTTATGCTTGTTTATTTCCTAAATAGTTCAATATAGTGGCCTCAGGAATGATTCATGGTTCTCCCTGCTACTTGTTGCCATTTGAAAACTTTGTTTGAAGTCTCCCTTTAAAGTACCATTGTCAAAAGTTTGCCAAAGAGGTTTGTTTTGATCATACCCTTTGTACTTGCTCAAATAATTGTTTTGAAGGTCCTTATGACTGTAATCACAGATTTTTAGGAGTTCCCTCTTCTATGAATGCAGTTGTTTGTGAATTTTGAATGTTTTCTTATCCTTGGAAGTGAAATATTTGATGAAATAGAGCGTTCCTCAACTCTTAGATTTCATTTTGAAAGTTTGTCTTGAAATTGTTATTTACTGAAGTATGATTTGTAGAATTCATGGTTAGCCATGTCTATGGAAAATTTCTTCATGTTTAAATGATGTTTTAAGTCTCTTTGTTGAGAAGTACATATAATTAAGGATTCCTAATTGCCCTTAGTTCTACTTTTCATTCTAAACCTTAATGTTCATTTCATTTCACCTGAAACTTTGTAGATCTAATAGCCAAGTTAGATTTTCCCTCTGATACCCCTGATTCATTTAGAAAATTGTTACAAACTTTTTCTTGACTCCATTGCCCAATGACTTAGAGATTTCCATTTCCTATCTATGCTGCCTAGATCATCATGTCCCATCAAACAATCAAACAAACTCATGCTTAATAAGTAGCCTAAAATCAACCTTTTACAAGCAAACAAGTCATATCTTTGTAAACAATTGAGAGATCCCTCTCCGAGACTAGGAGGGCTAGATCCTAGAGCTCTAAATATTGGTTTGTAAGTTGCCTTGTCATTTAGTATGCCAATTTGCTAAATCACAGGATCCCAACATTCTGGCGATCACGGTGGGACCTTTTCGAGTAAAAGTCCCTAAACAAAGACACTCAATATTCATTCAAGTGAGATAAAGCTTCTTCAAGCACTACCTGCATAATGGTAATCATGATAGGATCTGTTTGAATCAGTGACAATCTAAGTAACCCTTAGGATTCTAAGAGACCTTTATCAAACCTTGAAGAAATCAGCTAGTAAGCCATAAAGTAGACTCTGTTTGTTTCTCCACCTTATCTAACTGTTGAATCAGGTATAGGACACTCTCATAACCAGAGAACCCAATAAAAGATCATAAAATCCCAAAAAAATTCAAATTGGTTTTCAAATAAACCATTGGTCGTGGACCATAAAATATTTTACCTTCAAAAGAGCTAAACATTTCCACCTGGCGACTACACTAGCCCCAGTAGGCCTATTTACCTTACTAGTACTCCAGATTTCCTTGAAACTTTGTTAACCAGCCTTGAGGAGGTTTAGAAACCTAGTCCCCTATTATAGAGATCAATGTGAGAGGAAAAATATTGAAAGACAGTCCTAAAAACCTCAGCCTCTCCAAATTTTGGAAAATTGAAATCTGGCTTTATATAGGGTCCATACTAGATCCCATCCAGATCCTAATCCCCCTACCATAGTTGACAATCCAGAAAGGATTTCATGGCAGATTTCTAGATCTGGAAAACCAACTACTGATAGGACCATCCCAAGAACAAGATCTATCCCTGAAAAACATACAGTCTTGAAAGATCCTCACTTTGACTTACCTTACACAAAGAACTTATTCAGAAATAAGTCTCAAAGTGACTTGAACCAAGCTGACTTTGAAACCACAGATTTGCAATAGAGCTTTAGCAGAGAAGCTTCACCTTCTACTCCACCTAATTCTCAGCTTCTTCATCATTTCAGCTCCTTCCATAACAAATCTACTCATCATTAGTTTGTTGGCCCAAGTGTTTCTTCTACTCCTATCTGCACATCCACTGTTCAAAACACTCCATTTCAGCCCACTTTCCCTCTTGTAAATCCACCTCTTGTAAATCCCCCATTATTTCCTATCATCGCAACATGGTATGCTCCACTTGTGTTACCACAACCTCTGGTTCCCTTACCCAATGATTATCAATCCAAAATTCCCCATTTCACTGGAAATGAACATACTACTGCCCAACAACATGTAGATAAAAGGAATGATTCTTTTGATTACATGGAAATAGAAGAAGAGACCATTAAGATGAGAATTTTTGTTCAAAGTTTAGGAGGAGAAGCCAAGAAATGGTTTAAGGGCTTAGCTACTCATAGTAGAAATTATCTCCCTTATTTATATCAAACATTCATAAACAAATGGGAAATTAGGAAGAACCCTCTCCAAATCCTTTCAAAATATACCAATCTCAAAAGAAACAGTGGGGAAGGTGTCCAAGAGTATTGCACTAGATTCAATAGTGTTTATAATTCACTTCCCCCAGAAATGAAACCTCCATTAGGCTTAGCCTTGGCTAAATTTCCAAAGGGTTTTGATCTTGAAATGGCCTACCATCTAAGAGAAAGAGACCCCTCCACTTTAGAAGATATGCAGAGGGGAGCCTTAAGTGTAGAAGAAAATCTGATTGAGAAAAGAGTTAGGTTGAGAGCAGAGAAAATAGTTACATATAGTGATGATACTGTGGCATCAACCTCATCATCAGATACTAAAATTGATAACTTAGTGAAGGTAATGGAGAGGATGCTTGAAAAGATAAATATGAATGATGGAGTGCCTCCTAGAGAAAACCAAAACAGAAATAGAAACCAAAATCTCAGAAGAGATCCTAATCAAGATAGGCAAAGAGATAATGACCATTAGATTAGGCCTCCCTTTCAACAAAACTATATTGATGAAGAAGAAGAAAGGGAAGTTGAAAGGTTGGAAGAAAATCATGTGAATCTGATAGGATCTGATAGTGAGACAAATGTTTTTCTCACTAAAGAGGAACAAGGATTCTTCTCTTCAGAACAAATTAAAACCACCATGAAGATTCTAAATATTACAGATTGGGGTTTGAAAATGCAATCATGGAGGTACACAAACAATATAATCATAGAAGCAAAGGGAGCCTAGAAATTTCCATTGACAAAAAAACTAGTACTGCTATTAAGAAAACTTCAGAAAATCAGCCTAAAAAGACAGCCAGTAACACCAACACTGTGGCCAAGAAAACTGATATAAATAAGGAAAAAAACAGTCAGCAAAGTGTTGAACAAAGCTACCCTAGTACTTCTGCTAGTGGCCCTAACAAATCTGTCCCAAATAGCAGTCCAAATAAAAATCAGAAAATCAGAATTGCTAAAAGAATTATGAATGAAAAAACATATGTAAATATGTCAAGAACAATAGTTCCTTTTAGCCTTGAAGAGGAAATTGCCAAAATTAAAATCACCATACCCTTAGCTGAAGTAGTAACTCAGGATGTATATAAAAACCAAGTTTTGAAAGCTTTGAATATAGGCAGTGACACTGATACTTTAAACTTGACAGGTGATAAACCAGAGTTATTGTTTGGTCCTGAAGTTGAAGGAAAATACCAAGAAGGGTTGTCACTCCCTTCTATGTAAGCCTGAATATACATGAAAAAATATTGCATAATGCCATGCTAGACTCAGGTGCTTCAAACAATCTTATGCCCAAAGTAGTAATGGAAAGCCTAGGCTTAGAAATTACTAAACCATACAAAGACCTATACTCCTTTGATTCAAGCAGGGTTAGATGCTTAGGCCTAATCAAATATTTGTGTGTTAACTTGTCACAAATTCCTGCTAAGAGTCTAGTAATGGACATAGTAGTAGCTGACATTCCCCCTAAATATGGCATGATTCTATCTAGATCATGGGAGCCAAACTACAGGGGAGCCTTCAAATGGACATGTTTTATGCCACCATCCCAGTATTTAACCAAACTAGAAGATTATATAGGGAATCCCACATGAAATACATGGTGAGAAACATAGATAGACCAAAAAATTCTCCTATCTACTCCATCCATTCAAATTTGGATTCCTTTATCTTATATAATGAAGATGAAATCAACCAATAAGAAAAGGAAAACAAAGGAGAATTTAGTCTACTAGAACAGTCAAATCTGCCATCAATTCAAGAAAATAACAGTCCATATTTTAGCAGCCTTGAGCAGCAGAAAGAAAATGAAAAAGAGATTTAAATACCTTGGAAAATAAACTTTGATGGCTCTTGTAGCAAATTAAGTGCAAGGGCTGGTGTATGGATACAGAACACAAATGAAGGATTTTCCTATAAACTGGAATTTCCATGCACAAATAACATTGCTGAATATGAAGCCATAATTATTGGCCTACACTTAGTCAAAGATTTAGGAGCTAAAATAATATCAGTCCAAGGGGATTTTGAGCTAATTATATGACAGATTAAAGGGGAATATTCAACAAAAAACCAAAAACTCAGAGAGTATAAAAATGCTGCCATTGATCTCCTAAAAACCTTTGAAATATATGAACTCATTTTCATGCCAAGAGCTCAAAATAATCTAGCAAATGAACTTGCCTTTGCTACTAGTAATTGACAAATACTAGAGGCAAATGAACAATCTGATATAAAGGTAAAAAACAAACCTGCATATCTGACAATGAAGACTATTGCCAAGTGTTTGAAGAAGCCAAACACATAGATGATTTTTTGCAATCGAAGAATGATTTTTCCATACCAACACCTACTTCAAGTCATGAGGAAAATTTTTTTAATGAAGAAAAAATTCCTGAAACAAAGCTGTCTTTTTCTGCTGATATAAACCATTTTGAACATCCTTTTAGAGCAGAAATAATTGAAAATCAGATCAGAAAGACTTGGAAGTTTTACAATGTAAAAATGATACAATTCGAAGAGGTCTTACACCATTAGAACATCTTTGTGATTTCAATGATGTAACAAAAGAACCAAGAATAGAGCCTATGGAAAAAAACATAGAAGAACATAACATAGGCAGCCTATCAGAACCCAAGATGATAAAATTATCCAGCACTCTCCCAACTCATATCAAATAGCAATACATAGAACATTTTAAAGAATTTAAAGATGTGTTTGCATGTATTAGGTCCCTATATTACTAGTATAGTCCCTTATTGTTGTTAGTGTAACCCCCTTGTTTTTATTATTATACCCTTGTAACCCCCATATTGTTATTATTGTGCCCTTAAATTATTATTGTTAGGTCAGCTAGGATTACATTGTGGCCCCATGGACTCCTATATATGGAAAGGAGGTTTCGTAATTTGAATCATCCAAGAATTTTTCATTCATGTAATGTATTGGAGGTTTCCCCCTTGAAGTTTCTTATTTTTAAGGCGTTGATATCTCTTTTCTTCTCTTTCTGGAGCTGGTTTCACAACATTTGGTCTTAGGGCTTTGAGATTCTAGGGTTTTGCTGCTCCAAACAGGTCATCATGGAATTTTCGCTATAGCTTGGTTTCTACGAAGGTTCGGAATCTAAAATTTTTAGAGTGCGAAGTGAAAAATTCTAAGGAATATCGTTGAAAAATTTTAGAGCTTGGTTCACAATATTTTCGGAGATATGATCTATGCAAGTTAGGTCATTTTGCAGGCTCCAGAATTTAACCTAAACAGGTCATCGTGGTATATTTGTAATAAATTTTTTTCTACAAAGGTTGATAAGATAAAATTTTTAGAGTGCGAAGCTGCAATCCTGAGGAACATCATCGCAAAATTTTAGATATTGGTTTGTAATATTTTCGGAGATATGATCTGTGGAAGTTAGGGATTTTTGAGGCTTCTGAATTTCATCTCGAAGAGGTGATCGTGGGAAAATATTCATAGATCTCTCTTTGAGCATCGGATTGGAATGCTGTAAAAAGTTGATGCAAGTACACGGATCGTAGTTTTCGGTCTATCAATTTCAGAGCCAATGACATATGGAAAGTCGTACAAGTTCACTCTACTGAACAAGTCCAAAATTGGGTTATTGTGGGAGATTGGACATAACTTTTCCTTGAAGAATCCAAATCAGATCAGACCTGTGGCATTTGAAAGAAGCTTCATAGGGCTAATACAGCGTTGAATTTTAGATATTTAGGATTCACAATTATATAGATAATTCAATTTCAATATCGAGCTCCTCAAAAGCAAGTAAAAGGTGTGTATTTTGTTTTTCCGAATTGCATAAGTCTTGTTTGAAGAATCAATTTGAATTGATTCCAAGGGAATATTGTAGAATAGATACCAGTATTGGATTAAAAAATGGCCCCTAAAAAGAATTCAACACCCATTAAGCCTTTAGAAATATCTACTATGACTCATGAAGACGAAGAATGGAAACATGACATATCAAAATTACAAGAGCAAGTGCAATAAATTTCGCTCTCGCAAAGAGCAACAAAAAATGACATGGAAGTTTTGAAGAAAGGTGTGGAAACTAAGATGGATGGTTTGAAGAAAGGTGTGGAATATAAGATGGATGGTTTGAAGAATGGCATGGAATCTAAGATAGATGGCATGGAAGCTGGCATGGAATCTAAGATGGATGACATGGAAGATAAAATGGAAAACATGAAGAATAATCTAAAAGCAGACATGGAAGGTTTGACAAAGTTGATATAAGAAAATATAGTAGAGGAAACTCATGATGAGAAAAAAATAAATGTTAATCGTGATTTCATAAAATATAATGTTGGTGGGAAGAACCACCATATTCCAAAAATGGATATGAGGAAGTTTGATGGAAAGGATCCTGTAACATGGACACTACAAATGGAGCAATATTTTGATCTCCATAATGTGCAAAACACACAAAAGTTACGCATTGCAACTTTACATTTAGAACAAAATACATTTGTATGGTATCGATGGCTTTTCTCCCGTAAAAAAATTGTCGCTTGGTCAATTTTTATGGAGGAAATGATAGCGCATTATGATGATACAAAGAGAAACACCTTCTTTAGCCAATTAATAAATCTCAAACAAAAGGGTTTAATGGGGGAGCACATTGAGGACTTGCAAAAATTGAACATAAGGGTAATTGATATTCCAGAGGAACACAGGATTGATCTCTTCATAGGTACTTTAAAGGATAACATCCAACATGAAGTTCGCGTTTTGGAACCTGATTCATTGGAGAAAGCATTCAGGTTGGCAAGAAAAATTGAATGTAAAATTATGGCGACAAGGAAGCCTACCACTCACTTCTATAAAGAGAGAAGTGTTGCAACTCCTAGATTTCCACAAACTACAAGGTTGACACCACAACAATTGAAAGAAAAAAGAGCAAAAGGGCTTTGCTACAGTAGTGATAGCAAATACACTAAAGTTCATAAGTGCGCTGAGGATAAATTATTTTACATAGATTGTGAAGATGAAGAAGAAAATTAACAAGAAGAGGATATACACGAGGAACCAACCCAAGAAGAGGAAGAAATGAGTCCGACCATATCGTGTAATGCATTGGTAGGAATTACCACTCCTTAAACTCTCAAGATAGAAGGACATATCAAGAAGAAAAAGGTAATAGTGTTGATTGATTCAGGTAGTACCCATAATTTTATTGATTGTAAGGTAGCCAAGGAATTGAATTTTTTCCTATACCCAACAACAGAATGTCAAGTGATGGTTGAAAATGGAGGAACTATAAATTGCTCTGGAAAATGCCATAATATCAAGCAAACCATGGGGGAATATGTATTGAATAGTCCAATGCTTTCCATTCCTATGGGAGGTGTTGATGTTGTACTACGGGTACAATGGTTACAATCTTTGGGCACGGTAGCTTTTAATTTTCAATAACTTTTCTTGAAATTTTTTTCAGAAGGAAAGGAAGTCAAATTAGGGGGTATTGCAGGGAAGCCAGGAAAGATAATAACCTCTAATTTCATGACAAAGCTTCTAAAGAAAGGACAATGAGGCATAATTTCACAATTAAGCTCACTAGAAGTTACAACATCAAAATCATCTATTTCTACAGATCTCGAAAAGTCTTGGACAATCATTACAAGGTTTTTGAAACTCCAAAAGGACTCCCACCTATTCGTGATCATGATCATGCTATTCATTTGATTCCAGGAAGTGTTCCTCCAAACATCAGGCCTTAGAGATATCCTTCTATCCAAAAGAGAGAAATTGAACATATGATTATAGAAATGTTAGAGGCAGGTATAATTCAACCTAATCAAAGTTATTTCTCTGCTCCTGTAGTATTGGTACACAAGAAGGATGGATCATGGCACATGTGTCCGAATTATAGGGAGCTCAATAAGCTCACCATTAAAGATAAATTTCCCATTCTTGTGATTGATGAATTATTGGATGAATTACATGGAGAAATTTATTTTACCAAATTGGATCTTCGTTGAGGTTATCATCAAATTAGAATGAAGACTGAAGATATTCCGAAAACAACATTTCGAACTCATGAGGGTCATTATGAATTTTTGGTCATGCCTTTTGGCCTTACCAATGCACCTTCTACATTTCAAGGGTTCATGAATTCCATTTTCAAACCCTTCCTTAGAAAATTTGTGCTAGTATTTTTTGATGATATACTAATCTACAGCAAGTCTTGGAAGGATCATGTTGAACATGTTGACAGGGTGCTCAAACTATTGCAGGAGAAACAATTATATGCAAAAGCATCCAAATTTTTCTTTGGAGTACAAGAGGTGGAATATCTGGGTCATATTATATCTCACGAGGGTGTTAAAGTAGACCCTAACAAAATTAAAGCCATTAAGGAATGGAAAGTCCCCAAGACAATAAAGCAGTTGTGAGGATTTCTCGGGTTAACGGGCTATTATCGCAAGTTTGTTAAGAATTATGGGAGAATAGCAGCACCTCTAACAACATTATTGAAGAAAGATGCATTTTCATGGACTCCTGAAGCAACTAAGGCCTTTGAACATCTTAAAGAGGCAATGTGCCTAGCACCAGTCTTAGCTACGCGAGACTTCACAAAAACCTTTATTGTGGAATGTGATGCCTCAGGAAATGGAATTGGTGCAGTTTTAATGCAGGAAGGAAGACCCATTGCTTTTGAAAGTCGTCCAATCAAAGGAAAGTATTTACAGAAACCTATCTATGAGAAGGAAATGTTAGCAATACTGCATGCACTAAAGAAATGGCGAACTTACCTAATGGGAAGACACTTCAAGGTAAAAACTGATCATGATAGTCTTAAACACTTTTTGGAACAAAGACTATCGTCAGAAGAACAGCAAAAATGGGTCACAAAGATGTTGGGTTACGGCTTTGAAATAATCTACAAAAAAGGAAAGCTGAATGTTGTTGCAGATGCACTCTCAAGAAAGAATGAAGAGGTGGAAGCATTGCTTTGTGCCATTTCTATTATCCAACCAGATTGGATAACTGAAGCAAGAGATGAATGGAAGAAGGACAAAGATGTATGGACACTCATTCAAAAGTTGCGGCAAGATCCTAGTACATCTGATACATTTAGTTGGAAAAATGATTCCTTATGGTACAAAGATCGCTTATATCTTTGTAAGAATTCCCAACTAAAACAAATGATTCTTTTGGAATTGCACACTTCTCCTTTAGGAGGACACTCAGGATTTTTAAAAACTTACCACAGGGTGAAGAAAGAATTTTTTTGGGATGGCCTTAAATCTGATATTCAAAATTTTGTGGCGGAATGTTTGGTTTGCTAGCAAAATAAAGTTGAGACAATTAAGACCCCGGGACTTCTACAACCTTTATCCATTCCAAGTCAACGTTGGGAGGAGATTTCAATGGATTTTATCACAGGTTTACCTAAGCCCGAAGGAAAGAGTGTCATCATGGTGGTAGTTGATAGACTTACCAAGTATGCACACTTTTGTGCATTATCTCATCCATTTAAAGCAAGTACAGTTGCTACTACATTTATGGACTGAATTCAAAAGCCACATGGAAGCCCAAGGGTTATTGTGAGCGACAGAGATCCCATTTTTACTGGAAATTTTTGGACGGAGTTATTTTCTTGTTTGGGTACTCAATTAGCTCACAGCTCATCTTATCATCCTCAATCTGATGGTCAAACTGAGATAGTAAATAAATGTTTGGAAGGATATCTTCGTTGTTTTGTATCTGATAAACAAACACAATGGGTGAAGTGGTTACCTCTCGCTGAATGGTGGTATAACACTTCCTTCCATACTGCAGCAAAAATGACCCCATTTATGGCACTTTATGGATATCATCCACCATCAATCACATCATCTTTAAGGGAAAATTAGAAGGTTCAAGCAGTGGAAGATCACATCGAGCATCAGCAAGAAGTTCTCCAACTCTTAAAGGATAACCTGAATTTGGCACAAAATCGAATGAAACAACAGGAAGATCAACATCGCAGCGAGAGAAGTTTTGATGTAGGAGATTGGGTATTTTTATGGTTACAACCATACAAACAAATGTCCCTCAAGCAAGCTAAGAAGGATAATAAATTATCGCCAAAGTACTATGGTCCTTACAAGGTGTTGCAAAAGATTGGTACTATGGCATACAAAGTGGAGCTTCCTGCTTCTTCACGAGTGCATCCAATTTTCCATGTTTCATGCTTAAAGAAGGTTATAGGTGAAAATCTTCTAGTTCAAGAAATATTTCCAGAACTTGATGAGGAAGGAAAAATCATATTGGAACCTGAAGCAGTCACAGAAACAAGAACTCGACAGCTACGGAATCGATCAATTTCAGAGTATCTCATCAAGTGGAAGAACTTACCCACTGAAGATTCTACATGGGAGGATGAGAATTTTATACAGAAGCACCCGGAGCTACTCAAGCGTTGAGGACAATACTTTTTTGAAGGAGAGGGGCATGTTAGGTCCCTATATCACTAGTATAGTCCCTTATTATTGTTATTGTAACCCCCTTATTGCTATTATTGTACCCTTGTAACCCCCATTTTGTTATTATTGTGCCCTTAAATTATTATTGTTAGGTCGGCTAGGATTACATTGTGGCCCACTAGGATTACATTGTGGCCCCATGGACTCCTATATATAGAAAGGAGGTTTTGTAATTTGAATCATCCAAGAATTGTTCATTCATGTAATGTATTGGAGGTTACCCCCTCGAAGTGGCTTATTTCTAAGGCATTGATATGTTTTTTCTTCTCTTTCTAGAGC
The DNA here is from genome assembly GCA_034641835.2 of Pinus albicaulis. NCBI lineage: Eukaryota > Viridiplantae > Streptophyta > Pinopsida > Pinales > Pinaceae > Pinus > Pinus albicaulis. Next base: position 1,657,423,839 of record CM076581.1, read on the forward strand.
TGGTTTCACAACAGCATGGGGATACAAAGATCTAAAATCATATGATACTCGCATCATTCAACACAAAATCCCTCTTAAGGAAAATCAGAAACCTTTCAAACAAAAACTCAGAAGGATAAACCTTGTTTTATTGCCTTTAGTTGAGAAAGAGATTAAGAAAATATATGATGCTGGGATCATAGTTCCCATCAGGTATTCAGAATGGGTTTCCAACTTAGTGTCCATTAGGAAAAAGACTAGGGAAATTAGACTCTGTATTGATTTCAAAAATCTAAATCGAGCCTCCCTTAAAGATAACTATCCCTTGCCTAAAATGGATCATATACTTTAAAGGGTGGTTGGGTCTAAAATAATTTCACTGCTAGATGGGTTCGCAAGTTACAATTAGATTTTAGTACTCCCAAGTGACCAACATAAAACTGCTTATACACCTTCGGGTACATTCATGTATGTCAAAATGCCATTTGGACTAATGAATGCAGGGGCCACCTTCCAAAGGGCCATGGAAATAGCCTTTTCAGAAGAGATAGGCTATTTTATAATCATTTACCTCGATGACATTATTGTTTTCTCTAAAACTGATGAGGAACACTTGATTCATTTAAGAAATGTTTTTGAGAAATGTAGGAAATATGGCTTATATTTGAATCCCAAAAAGACACTCTTTGGTCTCCAAGAAGGAAAGCTTCTTGGCCACATAATTTCTGAAGAGGGAATCAAAGTAGACCCTAAAAGGATTGATGGCATATTGAAAATCAGCCATCCTAGAAACCTCAAAGAATTACAATATTTCATTGGGAAGATAAATTTTTTAAGGAGATTCATCCCCAACCTTGCTGAGCTATTAAGAAATATCATAAACATGCTTAAGGAATAAGTAGGTGTTAAATGGACAATACAATCTAAACAATCATTTGAACTAGTGAAACAAGCTCTCACTCAAACACCAGTTCTCATCAGTCCTGATTTCACTAAAGATTTCTATATCTTTTCCTTTGCATCTGAACATACAATAGATGCAGTATTACTGCAAAATAATGACATGGGGCATGAACAACCTATATCCTTTTTTAATAGGCCTTAAGAGATGCTCCACTCAAGTATAACATCATGGAGAAACAAGCCTTAGCCTTGGTAAAAGCATTGAAAAACTTAAGAGTCTACATTTTACATTCTCACATCATTGATTTTGTCCCACACAATGTTGTTAAGGATATTCTAAGTCAAGACCCTGATGGTAAAAGGAGAAAATGGATTGCTGTTATTTTAGAATATGACTTAGAAATCAGGCCTACCAAACTAATCAAAGGGCAGGGATTAGCAAAACTCATGGATAAATCAAACTTTCAAGCACTAGAGATGAATATGTTCGATGTCTTAGAAGAAACAGAAGAATTCATAGCTCCATTTATTGAAGAAAATTTTCTGAATTCACCTTGGTATGTCGATATCATATATGTGCTACTTTATCTGAATACCCTTCCTTCTCTGTCTAAAACTAAAGCTAGATTTTTGAAGTAGAAGGCCTTAAATTATTGCATATTATATGGGGTTTTATATTGGAGGAATGCTGTTGGAATATTGCTTAAATGTGTTCTTGAGGTTGATGCAGGAAAAATCATGCATGAGCTGCATGAGGGAGAATGTGGTGGACATCTGTACTGGAAGACTACAGCAAATAAAATCCTTAGATCTGGTTACTAGTGGCCCACCCTTTTCCTAGATACTTAGAAACTTGTCATATCTTGCCATAAGTGTCAAATTTTTGATGGCAAGAGAAAACTCCTACCTTTACCCTTGCATCCCATCAGTGTTGAGGCTCATTTCCAATAATGGGGCTTAGACTTCATTGGTGAAATTCACACATCTTCATCAGCCCAACATAAGTGGATCCTCATTTCCACTGATTATGTTACCTAGTGGATAGAAGCCATACCTTCTAGGAATGCTACTGACTTTGTCATTATCAAGTTCCTTGAAACCAACATACTATCCAGATTTGGTTGTCCTAGAAAAATTATCACAGACAATGCTGCTGCTTTCAAATATAAAATAATTTTTGACTTCTACCATAAGTATCATATTACCTTGGGTCATTCCACTACCTACTATCCTCAAGGAAATGGATTAGCTGAATCCTCCAACAAGAGCCTTGTCAATATTATCAAAAAACTGTTGGAATAGAATCAGAAATGATGGCATAGTAAGCTTATTCATGCTTTATGGGCTGATAGATTAACCACCAAAAAGTCAATAAATATGTCCCCCTATCAGCTAGTTTATGGCATTGATGCAGTTTTCCCAACCTATTTAGGAGTTCCTCTCATGAAACTCCTTCAAGAAGTACAAACTGAAGAAAATGATATGCAGAGAAGAATAAATCAGACCATTCATTTCTAGTAGTTCAAAGAGGAAGTATATAAGAGAACATAAACAATCCAAGATAATATCAAGAAGTTATTTGACAAAAGGACTAAAGAAAATGATTTCCAAGTTTGAAATGTAGTTCTAAAGTGGGATTCTAGAAGGGAAGAAAAGGGAAAACATGGAAAATTTGAAAATTTGTGGAAAGGGCCCTACATTATTCATTCTATCAGGGGTCACAATGCATTCCTTCTGCAAGAGATGAATGGAGAAGATTTATTTGGAGGTATTGTCAATGGTAATATGCTCAAACACTATTTCTGCCAAGAGTCCTAGATTTCAAAGCTTTAATTTTTCACTTTATATAACATTGCTTCTCAAATTTGAAAAACAAAAAGAAAAAACACAAAAACAATAGAAAAATAAAAGAAGGCAGATTCAAAAGAGGTACAACCCCATACCCAAAAAAGAGAATTTTTTTGAATGTGAGAAAATCTAAGTGCCACTGCTGATTCAAAAATGATATATTTTCCAGTCATCTAGACTAATCATGACTGAATATACTTTAAATTTATGTTGATAAGTTAGTAGAAGCTCAGATTGATAAGATTTTTTCAGACTTGGCTTATCAATAGAATAGATTAGGATAGAAAGGAAATGGTTCTAGAAAGCTCAAAATCTGAACCAAGAAAAAGAAAAAGATAGCTCTAAATAGATCAAAACCAGAGCTGGAAAAAGAATAGAAGGATGTTTATAATTTTCAGATCTTAAGCCTTCACAATTTTGTTTTATTTTTCTACAAATAAAGTCTATGTACAGCTTGTACATACAACCATGCACACCATAGCAGATCAGACAGTCTAATCCTGATTTGAGTATGTTTAAATTTCTTGTTTTAGAAATAGAGAATAAAAATTTGTCAAAAAGCTTAATATTGACAAAATAGTAGCTTAGGTAGAAAATAAAGAGTTCAACAGTTTAATCTAGACTCTTGGAAGAAATAAGGATAGGATTAGATAGTTTTTTTCTGTTTTCAAAAATAAAATGTCAAAGAGTTTGCTAGTTCAAATGCACTCAAAAAGGAAGAAAAAATTCTAGGAAAAAGTAAGATTGGGTAGGTAGAGATGTTGTTTTGAAGAAGTTACATGTTGCAGATTGATAAAATTTTTCCTTTTCAGAGAAAAACCAGCAAGAAAAGAATAAATCTGCCCAATGGATGCGGCACTGGTCTGCTGAAACTCAAAGATTTCTGAGGTTTTGGACACCTAAAAAGACAATTTTCCTCCCCAAGTGGAGCCAATGTTAGTCATCCATAATTCTGATGATATCCAAAGATGACTAAATTGCCAATCCTAGATTTCTAGAAATAATATTTCAAAGAAGCATTATAAGTTCTAGAAATCTCACTGCCTTCATTATTCTGAGTCTGTCAGTTCACCAAAATCTTCATCTATGTCTCCTAAAGGTTATCCTACTATTTCAAAGAAGAAAGCTCATTTCAGGCTATTTATCCCTGTTTTTATTAATCTATTTTCCTCCGAAAATGGCCCATTTTCCCTTTATCAACTCTTCATTTTCCTCTAAAAATCCCAATTTTTCCTTCACTAAAATTCCTCATTTACCCATAAAAACCCATTTAAACCTATAAAAACCCCCCTTTTTTTATGGTTTAAACTGTCTTTTTATACCTATCAGAACTTCTAAATTGGCCTAAAAACCCCATTTTTGGCCTAAAAAGCAGTATTTTTTCAATTAAGGCTTTAAGCCCCCGAGGGCTTAAAATATTTAGCCCCTCTGTCATATGACCTAAACCCCGCAACCTGGTGATAAAATCCTAGCCACCAGCTCCTTTTTATCCACCCTTGGTCCCCTACTCGTCCACGGGACCACTACTCCAGCACCCCTCTTTAAGCCCCCATTGGCATTAGCAAATTAACCTTTTCTTCGTTTCACTTTTATTCTCCCCTGTCAATGCTCAACCTCTGATTGGATCCCCACCGTCGATCTACCAAGATCGACGATTGTCAGCACTCCTCCCACATCCCTCCTCCTAGCCCTTTTTTCTTAGCCCTTTAGACCTCCCACCCGGTCCTTTTTTCCCCACAGGACTAAATCCCCCTTCCTTTTCCCCTTACCCCACTCCATGAATTTTCTGACACATCCTCGACCCTCAATCTATCTGATCCAACGGCTCTTATTCCTTCCCATTCATCTTTTCCCCCGATCATCAAACACATTTATCCCTGTCGTTGATCTATAAAGATCAATGGCCACCATGCTTCCCCTCTTTTCCCTATCTTCCCGACTTAAATATATCATTTCACCCTCCACACCGATCCCCACCATCGATTTATTTTAATCCAACGGCTCTCGTTTGATCCCTACACCCAACTCCTTCAGACCCACTTACCCCATTATTTGAATGCCCATCCAATCATCGCTTGCCACCTGTCTCCCAATAAACTTCTGCCTGTGCGCCTTTCCATCGTGCTCCTCTACGCATCATCGGATATGTCCCTTCACATCTAATGGTCAGGATCACATTTCGTGCGATTTTGCCGACCGAGGTTTAACCACCCAAACTCACGCGAAACCACCGGCTTTCTGAGGGACGCGTGTCGTGAAATAATTGGATCACGTTCGTTTTATAATAAACCACTTACCACCTGAATCGAACGCGAAAACTGCCAACGGTATTTCCAAAACCGTTTTTCCTTGTTTTCGCGCCCAAATTCATTTTTTAACTTGGTTTTCATGGGTTTTCTCCATAAAACCTCCTTTGCCTGCATATCCCGCTCCTCACTGCTCCTTCCACTTCTTCCCGACCTCTGTAAAGTAGTTTTTCCAACACACACAGGGTTTTATTAATGTTTTATTTGTCTTGTGCAGGTTTGACGACAGTTTTAAAGGTAAAATCCCTTCCCACTGTCTATGAAGGGAAAGGGTCAAATATCACCATCTTTTGAAGACTAACCAATGAAGAAAAGAAGCTCCCTGGGTGCAAAATCTGGTTTTTTAATCAAAATTGCAAAAACATTGTTTATTCAAGTCAAAACCCCTGTGTGCTAAAGCCACCTGTCCACTACAGTAAAAGAAAAATACAATGGAGATTAAAGGTTGAAGGGTGAAGACTAAAGTCAAAGATCAAAGATTATAGGACTTAACTCTGCAGTTTAACGGTTTAAAGCAATGTATAAAGGGAAAAAGAGAATATAATGCATTATAAAGGTTTAAGGTGAAATCAGAGCCTTAAAACAGAAGATTAAAGCCTAATCAAGGTTTTAAAAGGCATGAGGGATTAATGAATAAAACTATTGTTAAAAATAAATAAAAAAGAGATAAAGGAAAAAAAACAGAGTATCAAGGTATAAAGAGACACATAGAAGATTTAAAGGTTTAATAAGCATATCAAGGCTAAAAGGGCCTTAAAACACATTTTTATGATGAAATCAAGGCAAAATAGGCTTAAGGATAGCCTCGGATACATCAAAGGAGCAGTTATTCACTTGATAAATAAACAATGACACCTCTTTATACCTCAAAAGACAAACAAACAGTTATTACACTAAAGAAGATATTATAAACTGTCATACAGTTATTGTAAAGACAGAAAAAGGCCTCAAAGACAATCTTTTCAGTTGTTTCATCCTCAGGAAGTAAAGATAGATTTATTACACAGAGAAGTAGTTGAGAGACATTCCTACCTTATGCCTTGCATGGTTTTGAAGGATAGGAGTGCATTTACTTTGTCATTAATAACATTTTGAACCCTAGATGGTTCCACCTCTTCATTTGCAGTATAAATACTACATTGGAACTCATTGTAAGGTGGGTATTTGATAACTCTTTGAAGTAATACATAGTTCTGCTGAAATTGAAAGATATTTGATGTTTTGGAACCTATGGATGTTTTGACCTATTTGTGGATGGAGAAAGCTCTGTCATTAGATCCCTAAGCTTGACTGTTGGTGAAGTATTCTAAATTATTAATTTTTTTCCTATTTTCCATCATGTTTTCATCATTTTATTGCTTACAGTAGGGTAGAAAGTTTAGGCTAAGAAATGTCTCCTAGAAGCACCTTAGACCTGTTTACTCTTCACTGTCTTTATGTTTTCATTTGATGAAGGTTTTATTAAGTAGTTTGACTGCTTTTTCAACCCTTATGCTTGTTTATTTCCTAAATAGTTCAATATAGTGTCCTCAGGAATGATTCATGGTTCTCCCTGCTACTTGCTGCCATTTGAAAATTGTTTTTGAAGTCTCCCTTTAAAGTACCATTGTCCAAAGTCTGCCAAAGAGGTCTGTTTTTATCATACCCTTTGTACTTGCTCAAATAATTGTTTTGAAGGTATTTATGGCTGTAATCACAGATGTTTAGGAGTTCCCTCTTCTATGAATGTAGTTATTTGTGAATCTTGAATGTTTTCTTACCCTTGGAAGTGAAATATTTGATGAAATAGAGCGTTCCTCAACTCTTAGATTTCATTTTGAAAGTTTGTCTTCAAATTGTTATTTACTGAAGTATGATTTGTAGAATTCATGGTTAGCCCTGTATATGGAAAATTTCTTCATGTTTAAATGATGTTTTAAGTCTCTTTGTTGAGAATTACATATAATTAAGGATTTTTAATTTCCCTTAGTTCTAATTTTCATTCTAAACCCTTAATGTTCATTTCATTTCACCTGAAAATTTGTAGATCTAATAGACAAGTTAGATTTTCCCTCTGATACCCCTGATTCATTCACAAACTTGTTACAAACTTCTGCTTGAGTCCATTGCCCAATGAATTAGAGATTTAACTTTCCTATCTATGCTTCCTAGATCATCATGTCCCATCAAACAATCAAACAAACTAATGCTTAATAACTAGCCTAAAATCAACCTTTTAGAAGCAAACAAGTCACATATTTGTAAACAATTGAGAGATCCCTCTCTGAGACTAGGAGGGCTAGATACTAGAGCTCTAAAGACCGGTTTATAAGTTTCCTTGTCATTTAGTATGCCAATCTGTTAAATCACAGGATCCCAACATTCTGGCGATCACGGTGGGACATTTTTGGGTAAAAGTCCCTAAACAAAGACACTCAGTATTCATTCAAGTGAGATAAAGCTTCTTCAAGAACTACCTGCATAATGGTAATCATGATAGGATCTGTCTGAATTGGTGATAATCTAAGTAAACCTTAGGATTCTAAGAGACCCTTATCAAACCTTGAAGAAATCAGCTAGTAAGCAATTAAGTAGACTCTGTTTGTTTCTCCACCTTAGCTAAGTGTTGAATCAGGTATAGGAAACTCTAATAACTAGAGAACCACATAAAAACTCAAAAAATCCCAAAAAATTTCAGATTGGTTTTCAAATAAACCATTGGTTCTGGACCATAAAACATATTACCTTAAAAAGAGCTAAAAATTTCCATCTGGTGACTCCACTAGCCCCAGTAGGCCTATTTACCTTACTAGTACTCGAGATTTCCTTGAAACTGTGTTAACCAGCCTTGAGGAGGTTTAGAAACCTAGTCCCCTATTATAGAGATCATTGTGAGAGGAAAAATCTTGAAAGACAGTCCTAAAAACCTCAGCCTCTCTAAATTTTGGAAAACTGAAATCTGGCTTTACATAGGGTCCATACTAGATCCCATCCAGATCCTAATCCCCCTACCATAGTTGACAATCCAGAAAGGATTTTGTGGTAGATTTCTAGATCTGGAAAAACAACTACTGATAGGACCATCCCAAGAACTATATCTGACCCTCAAAAACTTACAGTCTTTAAAGATCCTCACTTTGAATTACCTTACACAAAGAACTTATTCAGAAATTATTCTCAAAGTGACTTGAACCAATCTGACTTTGAAATCACAGATTTGCAACAGAGATTTAGCAGAGAAGCTTCACCTTCTACTCCACCTAATTCTCAGCTTCTTCATCATTTCAGCTCTTTCCATAAAAAATCTACTCATCATCAGTTTGCTGGCCCAAGTGTTTCTTATGCGCCTATACAAAAATTCACTGTAAAAAACACTCCATTTCAGCCCACTTTCCCTCTTGTAAATCCACCCCTTATAAATTCCCCCATTATTTCCTATCATGGCAGCATGGTATGCTCCACTTGTGTTACCACAACATCTGGTTCCCCTACCCAATGATTACCAATCCAAAATTCCCCATTTCAGTGGAAATGAACCTACTACTTCCCAAAAGCATGTAGATAAAATGAATGATGCTTTTGATTACATGGAAATAGAAGAAGAGACCACTAAGATGAGAATTTTTGCTCAAATTTTAGGAGGAGAAGCCAAGAAATGGTTTAAAGGCTTAGCTCCTCATAGCATAAATGATCTCCGTTATTTATATCAAACATTCATAAACAAATGGGAAATTAGGAATAACCCTCTCCAAATCCTTTCAGAATATACCAATCTCAAAATAAACAGTGGGGAAGGTGTCCAAGAATATTGCACTAGATTCAATAGTGTTTATAATGCACTTCAACCAGACATGAAACCTCCATTAGGCTTAGCCTTGGCTAAATTTCCAAAGGGTTTTGATCCTGAAATGGCCTACCAGCTAAGAGAAAGAGACCCCTCCACTTTAGAAGACATGCAGAGGGGAGCTTTAAGTGTAGAAGAAAATCTGATTGAGAAAAGAACTAGTTTGAAGGCAAAGAAAAGAGTTACATACATGGATGATACTGTAGCATCAACCTCATCATCAGATACTAAAATTGATAACTTAGTGAAGGTAATGGAGAGGATGCTTGAAAAGATAAATCTGAATGATAGAGTGCCTCCTAGAGAAAACCAAAAAAGAAATAGAAACCAAAATCTCAGAAGAGATCCTAATCAAGATAGGCAAAGAGATAATGACCAACAGATTAGGCCTCCCTTTCAAAAAAACTATATTGATCAAGAAGAAGAAAGGGAAGTTGAAAGGTTGGAAGAAAATCATGTGAATCTGATAGGATCTGACAGTGAGACAGATGTTTTTCTCACTGAAGAGGAACAAGGATTTTTCTCTTCAGTAAAAATTGAAAACAAAAATGAAGATTCTGAAGATTACAGATTGGGGTTTGAAAATGCAATCATGGAGGTACACAAACAATATAATCTTAGAAGCAAAGGGAGCCCAGAAATTTCCAATGACAAAAACACTAGTACTGCTATTAATAAAACTTAAGAAAATCAGCCTAAAAAGATAGCTAGTAACACCAACATTGTGGGAAGGAAAACTGATATAAATAAAGAAAAAAATAGTCAGCACAGTGTTGAACAAAGCTGCCCTAGTACTTCTGCTAGTGGTCCTAACAAATCTGTCCCAAATAGCAGTCCAAATAAAAATCAGCAAATCAGAATTGCTGAAATAATTGTGAATGACAAAAGATATGTAAATATGTCAAGAACAATAGTTCCTTTCAGCCTTGAAGGGTAAATTGGGAAAATTAAAATCACCATACCCTTAGCTGAACTAGTAACTCAGGATGTATATAAAAACCAAGTTTTGAAAGCTTTGAATATAGGCAGTGACACTGATACTTTAAACTTGACAGATGATAAACCAGAGTTATTGTTTGGTCCTGAAGTTGAAGGAAAATACCAAGAAGGGGTTGTCCCTCCCTTCTATGTCAGCCTGAATATACATGACAAAATATTGCATAATGCCATGCTAGACTTCGGTGATTCATACAATCTTATGCCCAAGGTAGTAATGGAAAGCCTAGGCTTAAAAATTACTAAACCATACAAAGACCTATACTTTGATTCAAGCAGGGTCAAATGCTTAGGCCTAATCAGAGATCTGTGTGTTAACTTGGCACAGATTCCTGCTAAGAATAAAGTAATGGACATAGCAGTAGCTGACATTCCCCCTAAATATGGCATGCTTCTATCTAGATCACAGGGAGCCAAACTATAGGGGATCCTTCAAATGGACATGTCTTATGCCACCATCCCAGTATTTAACCAAACTAGAAGATTAGACAGGGAATCCCACATGAAATATATGGTGAGAAACAAAGATAGACCAAACAATTCTCCTATCTACTCCATCCATTCCAATTTGGATTCCTTTATCTTATATAATGAAGATGAAATCAGCCAACAAGAAAAGGAAAACAAAGGAGAATTTAGTCTACTAGAATAGTCAAATCTGCCATCAATTCAAGAAAATAACTATCCAGATTTTAGCAGCCTTGAACAGCAGAAAGAAAATGAAAAGGAGATTGAAATACCTTGGAAAATAAACTTTGATGGCTCTTGTAGCAAATTAAGTGCAGGGGCTGGTGCATGGATACAAAACACAATCAAAGGATTTTCCTATAAACTAGATTTTCCATGCACAAATAATATTGCTGAATATGAAGCCTTACTTATTGGCCTACACTTACTCAAAGATTTAGGAGCTAAAATAATATCAGTCCAAGGGGATTCTGAGCTAATTATTAGACAGATTAAAGGGGAATATTCAACCAAAAACCCAAAACTCAGAGAATATAGAAATCCTGTCCTTGATCTCCTAAAAACCTTTGAAAAATATGAACTCATTTTCATCCCAAGAGCTCAAAATCATCTAGCAAATGAACTTGCCTTTGCTGCTAGTAATTGCCAAATACCAGAGGCAAATGAACAATCTGAATAAAGGTTAAAAAACAAACCAACAATATCTGAAAATGAAGATTACTGGCAAGTGTTTGAAGGAGACAAACACAGATGATTTTCTGCAATCAAAGAATGATTTTTCCATACCAACACCTACTTCAAGCCATGAGGGAAACTGTTTCAATGAAGGAAAAATTCCTGAAACAGAGCTGTCTTTTTCTGCTGATATAAACCATTTTGAACATCCTTTTAGAGAAGAAATAATTGACAACGCAGATCAGAAAGACTTGGAAATTTTACAATGTAAAAATGATACAATTCCAAGAGGTCTTACACCATTGGAACAACTTTTTGATTTCAATGGTGTAGCCAAAGAACCAAGAATAGAGCCTATGGAAACAAACATAGAAGAACATAACATAGGCAGCCTAGCATAACCCAAGATGATAAAATTATCCAACACTCTCCCAACTCATATCAAACAGCAATACATAGAACTTTTTAAAGAATTTAAAGATGTGTTTGCATGTGTTAGGTCCCTATATTACTAGTATAGTCCCTTATTGTTGTTAGTGTAACCCCATTATTGTTATTATTGTACCCTTGTAACCCCCATATTGTTATTATTGTGCCCTTAAATTATTATTGTTAGGTCGGCTAGGATTACATTGTGGCACCACTAGGATTACACTGTGGCCCCATGGACTCCTATATATAGAAAGGAGGTTTTTTAATTTGAATCATCCAAGAATTTTTCATTCATGTAATGTATTGGAGGTTTTCCCCTCGAAGTGGCTTATTTATAAGGCATTAATATCTCTTTTCTTCTCTTTCTGGAGATGGTTTCACAACATTTGGTATAAGAGCTTTGAGATTCTAGGGTTTCGCTGCTCCAAACAGGTCATTGTGGAATTTTCACTATAATTTTTTTTTGTATGAAGGTTCAGAATCTGAAATTTTTAGAGTGTGAAGCCAAAATCGTGAGGAACATTGTCGCAAAATTTTAGAGCTTGGTTCGCAATATTTTCGGAGATATGATCTGTGCAAGTTAGGTCAATTTGCAGGCTCTTGAATTTAACCTAAACAGGTCATCGTGGTATTTTCGTAATAACGTTTTTTCTATGAAGGTTCAGAAGCTGAAATTTTTAGAGTGTGAAACCACAATCCCGAGGAACATTTTTGAAAAATTTCAAATATTGGTTCGCAATATTTGCGGAGATATGATCTATGGAAGTTAGGGCTTTTTGAGGCTTTTGAATTTCATCTCGAAGAGGTGATTGTGGGAAAATATTCAAAAATCTCTCTCTAAGCATCGGATTGGAATGATGTAAAAAGTGGCTGTAAGTACACGAATTTTAGTTTTTGGTCTATTAATTTCAGAGCCAAATGAGTAAACAGTGACACGTGTAAAGTCGTACAAGTTCGCTCTGTTGAACAAGTCCAAAATTGGGTCATTGTGGGAGATTGGACATAACTTTGCCTTGAAGAATCCAAATCTGTCAAACCTGTGGCATTTGAAAGAAGCTTCGGAGGACTGCTACACTGTTGAATTTCAGATATTTAGGATCCACAATTATAGAGATAATTAAATTTCAATATCGAGCTCCTCAAAAGCAAGTAAAAGGTGTGTATTTTTTTTCTTCTGAATTGCATAAGTCTTGTTTGAAGAATTAAGTTGAATTGATTCCAAGGGCATATTGTAGAATAGATATCAGTATTAGATTCAAAAATGGCCCCTAAAAATAATTCAACACCCATTAAGACTTTAGAAATCTCTACTATGACTCATGAAGACGAACAATGGCAACATGACATATCAAAATTACAAGAGAAAGTGCAAAAAATTTCTCTCTCGCAAAGAGCAACAAAAAATTACATGGAAGTTTTGAAGAAAGGCGTGGAAACTAATATGGATGGTTTGAAGAAAGGCATGGAATATAAGATGGATGGTTTGAAGAAAGGCATGGAATATAAGATGGATGGTTTGAATAATGGCATGGAATCTAAGATATATGGCATGGAATCTAATATAGATGGCATGAAAGATGGTATGGAATCTAAGATGGATGACATGGAAGAGAAAATGGAAATCATGAAGAATGATCTAAAAGCAGACATGGAAGGTTTGACAAATTTTATACAAGAAATGTTTCCTAATGGTGAAAAGATAGTAGAGGAAACTCATGATGAGAACAAAATAAATTTTAATCGTGATTTCATAAAATCTAATGTTGGTGGGGAGAACCACCATATTCCACAAAATGGATATGAGGAAGTTTGATGGAAAGGATCCTGTAACATGGATACTACAGATGGAGCAATATTTTGATCTCCATAATGTGCAAAACACACAAAAGGTACGCATTGCAACTTTACATTTAGAACAAAATACATTTGTATGGTATCGATGGCTTTGCTACCGTAAAAAAATTGTCACTTGGTCAATTTTTACAGAGGAAATGATAGCACATTATGAGGATACAAAGAGCAACACCTTCTTTAGCCAATTGATAAATCTCAAACAAAAGGGCTTAGTTGGGGAGCACATTGAGGACTTCCAAAAATTGAATATAAGGGTAACTGATATTCCAGAGGAACACAGGATTGATCTCTTCATAGGTACTTTAAAGGATAGCATCCAACATGAAGTTCGCGTTTTGGAACCTGATTCATTGGAGAAGGCATTCAGGTTGGCAAGAAAAATTGAATGTAAAATTATGGCGACAAGGAAGCCTACCATTCACTTCTATAAAGAAGGAAGTGTTGCTACGCCTAGATTTCCACAACCTACAAGGTTGACACCACAACAATTGGAAGAAAAAAGAGAAAAAGGGCTTTGCTACAATTGTGATAGAAAATACACTAAAGGTCATAAGTGTGCTGAGAAGAAATTATTTTACATAGATTGTGAAGAGGAAGAAGAAAATGAACAAGAAGAGGATATACACTAGGAACCAACCCAAGAAGAGGAAGAAATGAGTCCGACCATATCGTGTAATGCATTGGCAGGAATTACCACTCCTCAAACTCTCAAGATAGAAGGACATATCAAGAAGAAAAGGTAATAGTGTTGATTGATTCAGGTAGCACCCATAATTTTATTCATTGTAAGGTAGCCAAGGAATTAAATTGTTTCCTATACCCAGCACCAGAATGTCAAGTGATGGTTGCAAATGGAGGAACTATAAATTGCTCTGGAAAATGCCATAATATCAAGCTAACCATGGGGAATATGTATTGACTAGTCCAATGCTTGCCATTCCTATGGGAGGTGCTGATGTTGTACTAGGAGTACAATGGTTACAATCTTTGGGGACGGTAGCTTTTAATTTTCAAGAACTTTTCTTGAAATTTTTTTCAGAAGGAAAGGAAGTCGAATTACAGGGTATTGCAGGGAAGCTGGGAAATATAATAAGCTCTAATGTCATGACAAAGCTTCTAAAGAAAGAACAACGAGGTGTAATTGCAAAATTATGCTCACTAGAAGTTCCAACATCAAAATCATCTATTTCTGCAGATCTCCAACAAGTCTTGAACAATCATTCCAAGGTGTTTGAAACTCCCAAAGGACTCCCACCTATTCATGATCATGATCATGCTATTCATTTGATTCCAGGAAGTGTTCCTCCAAACATCAGGCCTTATAGATATCCTTATGTCCAAAAGAGCGAAATTGAACGTATGATTACAAAAATGTTAGAGGCGAGTATAATTCAACCTAGTCAAAGTTATTTCTCTGCTCCTATAGTATTGGTACACAAGAAGGATGGATGATGGCACATGTCCAGATTATAGGGAGCTCAATAAGCTCACCATTAAAGATAAATTTCCCATTCCTATGATTAATGAATTATTGGATGAATTACATGGAGCAATTTATTTTACCAAATTGGATCTTCGTTGAGGGTATCATCAAATTAGAATAAATACTGAAGATATTCCGAAAACAACATTTCGAACTCATGAGGGTCATTATGATTTTTTGGTCATACCTTTTGGCCTTACCAATGCACCTTCTACATTTCAAGGGTTCATGAATTCCATTTTCAAACCCTTCCTTAGAAAATTTGTGCTAGTATTTTTTGATGATATACTAATCTACAACAGGTCTTGGAAGGATCATGTTCAACATGTTGACAGGGTGCTCAAACTATTGTAGGAAAAACAATTATATGCAAAAACATCCAAATGTTTCTTTGGAGTACAAGAGGTGGAATATCTGGGTCATATTGTATCTCACGAGGGTGTTAAGGTAGACCCTAACAAAATTAAAGCCATTAAGGAATGGAAATTCCCCACAGCCATAAAGCAGTTGCGAGGATTTCTCGGGTTAACAGGGTATTATCGCAAGTTTGTTAAGAATTATGGGAGAATAGCAGCACCTCTAACAACATTATTGAAGAAAGATGCATTTTCATGGACTCCTGAAGCAACTAAGGCCTTTGAACGTCTTTAAGAGGCAATGTGCCTAGCACCGGTCTTAGCTACGCCAGACTTCACAAAAACCTTTATTGTGGAATGTGATGCCTCAGGAAATGGAATTGGTGCAGTTTTAATGCAGGAAGGAAGACCCATTGCTTTTGAAAGTCGTCCAATCAAAGGAAAGTATTTACAAAAACCTATTTATGAGAAGGAAATGTTAGCAATGCTGCATGCACTAAAGAAATGGCGAACTTACCTAATGGGAAGACACTTCAAGGTAAAAACTGATCATGATAGTCTTAAACACTTTTTGGAACAAAGACTATCTTCAGAAGAGCAACAAAAATGGGTCACAAAGATGTTGGGTTATGAATTTGAAATAATATACAAAAAGGGAAAGTTAAATGTTGTTGCAAATGCACTCTCAAGAAAGAATGAAGAGGTGGAAGCATTGCTTTGTGCCATTTCTATTATCCAACTAGATTGGATAACCGAAGCAAGAGATGAATGAAAGAAAGACGAAGATGTGTGGACACTCATTCAAAATTTGCAGCAAGATCCTAGTACATCTAATACATTTAGTTGGAAAAATGATTCCTTATGGTACAAAGATTGCTTATATCTTTGTAAAAATTCCCAACTAAAACAAATGATTATTTTGGAATTGCACACTTCTCCTTTAGGAGGACACTCAAGATTTTTAAAAACATACCACAGGGTGAAGAAAGAATTGTTTGGGATGGCCTTAAATCTTATATTCAAAAGTTTGTGGCAGAATGTTTGGTTTTCCAGCAGAATAAAGTTGAGACAATTAAGACCCCAGGTATTCTACAACCTTTATCCATTCCAAGTCAACGTTGGGAGGAGATTTCAATGGATTTTATCACAGGTTTACCTAAGTCCGAAGGAAAGAGTGTCATCATGGTGGTAGTTGATAGACTTACCAAGTATGCATAATTTTGTGCATTATCTCATCCATTTACAACAAGTACACTTGTTACTACATTTATGGACACAATTCAAAAGTTACATGGAAACCCAAGGGTTATTGTGAGCAACAGAGATCCAATTTTTACTGGAAATTTTTGGACGAAGTAATTTTCTTGTTTGGGTACTGAATTAGCTCATAGATCATCCTATCATCCTCAATCCGATGGTCAAACTGAGATAGTAAATAAATGTTTGGAAGGATATATTCGTTGTTTTGTATATGATAAACAAATAGAATGGGTCAAGTGGTTACCTCTAGCTGAATGGTGGTATAACACTTCCTTCCATACTGTAGCAAAAATGACCCCATTTATGGAAATTTATGGATATCATCCACCATCCATCACATCATATTTAAGAGAAAATTCGAAGCTTCAAGCAGTGGAAGATCACTTTGAGCATCAAAAAGAAGTTCTCCAACTCTTAAAGGACAACCTAAATTTGGCACAAAATCGAATGAAACAACAGGCATATCAACATCACAGCGAGAGAAGTTTTGATGTAGGAGGCTGGGTATTTTTACGGCTACAACCATACAAACAAATGTCCCTCAAGCAAGCTAAGAGGGATAATAAATGATCACCAAAGTACTATTGCCCTTACAAGGTGTTGCAAAATATTGGTACTATGGCATACAAATTGGAGCTTCCTACTTCTTCACGAGTGCATCCAATTTTCCATGTTTTATGCTTAAAGAAGGCTATAGGTGAAAATATTCCAGTTCAAACAATATTGCCAAAACTTGATGAGGAAGGAAAAATGATATTGGAACCTGAAGCGGGCACGGAAACAAGAGCTAGATAGCTATGAAATCGATCAATTTCAGAGTATCTCATCAAGTGGAAGAACTTACCCACTGAAGATTCTACATGGGAGGATGATAATTTTATACAAAAGCACCAAGAGCTACTCAAGCGTTGAGGAGAACACTTTTTTGAAGGAGAGGGACATGTTAGGTCCCTATATTACTAGTATAGTCCCTTATTGTTGTTAGTGTAACCCCCTTATTGTTATTATTGTACCCTTGTAACCCCCATATTGTTATTATTGTGCCCTTAAATTATTATTGTTAGGTTAGCTAGGATTACATTGTGGCCCCATGGACTCCTATATATAGAAAGGAGGTTTTGTAATTTGAATCATCCAAGAATTTTTCATTTATGTAATGTATTAGAGGTTTCCCCCTCGAAGTGGCTTATTTATAAGGCGTTGATATCTCTTTTCTTCTCTTTCTGGAGCTGGTTTCACAACAACATGGGGATACAAAGATCTAAAATCATATGATACTAGCATCATTCAACACAAAATCCCTCTTAAAGAAAATCATAAACCTTTCAAACAAAAACTTAGAAGGATAAACCTTGTTTTATTGCCTTTAGTTGAGAAAGAGATTAAGAAAATGTATGATGCTGGGATCATAGTTCCCATTAGGTATCCAGAATGGGTTTCCAACTTAGTGTTTGTTAGGAAAAACACTGGGGAAATTAGACTCTGTATTGATTTCAAAAATCTAAATCGATCCTCCCTTAAAGATAACTATCCTTTGCCAAAAATGGATCATATACTTTAAAGGGTGGTTGGGTCTAAAATAATTTCACTGTTGGATGGGTTCTCAGGTTACAATTAGGTTTTAGTACTCCCAAGTGACCAACATAAAACTGCTTTTACTACACCTTGGGGTACATTTATGTATGTAAAAATGCCATTTGGACTAATGAATGCAGGGGCCACCTTCCAAAGGGCCATGGAATTATCCTTTTTAGAAGACATAGGCTATTTTATAATCATTTACCTCGATGACATTATTGTTTTCTCTAAAAATGATGAGGAACACTTGATTCATTTAAGAAATTTTTTTGAGAAATGTAGGAAATATGGCTTATCTTTGAATCCCAAAAAGACACTCTTTGGTCTCCAAGAAGGAAATATTCTTGGCCACATAATTTTTGAAGAGGGAATTAAAGTAGACCCTAAAAGGATTGATGGCATATTGAAAATCAGCCATCCTAGAAACCTTAAAGAATTACAATCTTTCATTGGGAAGATAATTTTTTTAAGGAGATTCATCCCCAACCTTGCTGAGCTATTAAGAAATATCACAAACATGCTTAAGGAAGAAGTAGGTGTTAAATGGACAATACCAGCTAAACAATCATTTGAACTAGTGAAACAAGCTCTCATTCAAACACCATTTCTCATCAGTCCCGATTTCACGAAAGATTTCTATATCTTTTCCTTTACATCTAAACATACAATTGCTGCAGTATTACTGCAAAAGAATGACATGGGGCATGAAAAACCTATATCCTTTTTTAGTAGGGCCTTAAGAGATGCTCCAATCAAGTATAACATCATGGAGAAACAAGCCTTAGCCTTGGTAAAAGCATTGAAAGCCCCTAGAGTCTACATTTTACATTCTCACATCATTGATTTTGTCCCACACACTGTTGTTATGGATATTCTAAGTCAAGACCCTGATGGTAAAAGGTGAAAATGGATTGCTGTTATTTTATAATATGACTTAGAAATCAGGCCTACCAAACTAATCAAAGGGCAGGGATTAGCAAAAATCATTGTTGAATCAAACTTTCAAGCACTAGATATGAATATGGTCAATGTTTTAGATGAAACAGAAGAATTCACAGCTCCATTTATTGAAGAATTTTTTTTGAATTCACCTTGGTATGCTGATATCATATATGTGCTACTTTATCTGAATACCCCTCCTTCTCTATCTAAAACTAAAGCTATATTTTTGAAGCATAAGGCCTTAAATTATTTCGTATTAGATGGGGTTTTATATTGGAATAATGTTGTTGGATTTTTTCTTAAATGTTTGCTTGAGGTTGATGTAAGAAAAATCATGCATGAGCTGCACGAGGGAGAATGTGGTGGGCATCTGTAATGGAATACTACAACAAATAAAATCCTCAAATCTGGTTGCTATTGGCCCACCCTTTTCCCAGATACTCAGAAACTTGTCATGTCTTGCCATAAGTGTCAAATTTTTGATGGCAAGAGAAAACTCCTACCTTTACCGTTGCATCCCATCAGTGTTGAGGCTCGTTTCCAACAATGGGGCTTATACTTCATTAGGGAAATTCACCCATCTTCATCAGCCCAACATAAGTGGATCCTCACTGCCACTGATTATTTTACCAAGTGGATAGAAGCCATACCTTCTAGGAATCCTATTGACTCTGTCATTATCAAGTTCCTTGAAACCAACATACTATCCAGATTTGGTTGTCCTAGAAAAATTATCATAGACAATGCTGCTGCTTTAAAATATAAGAGAATGGTTGACTTCTGTCATAAGTATCATATTACCTTGGGTCATTCCACTACCTACTATCCTCAAGGAAATGGATTAGCTGAATCCTTCAACAAAAGCCTTGTCAATATTATCAAAAAACTATTGGAACAGAATCAGAAATCATGGCATAGTAAGCTTATTCATGCTCTACGGGTTGATAGATTAACCACCAAAAAGTCAATAAATATGTCCCCCTATCAGCTGGTTTATGGCATGGATGCAGTCTTCCCAACATCTTTAGGAGTTCCAGTCATGAAACTCCTTCAAGAAGTACAAACTGAAGAAAATGATATGCAGAGAAGAATAAATCAGACCATTCATTTACAACAGTCCAGAGAAGAAGTATATAAGAGAACATAAATATTCCAAGAGAATATAAAGAAGTTATTTGACAAAAGGACTAAAGAAAATGATTTCCAATTTGGAAATGTAGTTCTAAAGTGGGATTCTTGAAGGGAAGAAAAGGGAAAACATGGAAAATTTGAAAATTTGTGGAAAGGGCCCTACATTATTCATTCTATCAGTGGTCACAATGCATTCCTTCTACAAGAGCTGAATGGAGAAGATTTATTTGGAGGTCTTGTCAATGGCAGGATGCTCAAACACTATTTCTGCTAAGAGTCCTAAATTTCAAAGCTTTTATTTTTCACTGTATATAACATTGCTTCTCAAATTTGAAAAAAGAAGAAGAAAAAACACAAAAACAATAGAAAAAGAAAAGAGGGAAGATTCAAAAGAGGTACAACCCCATACCCAAAAAAGAGAATTTTTCTTAAAGTGAGCAAATCTAAGTATCACTTCTGATTCATAAATGATATATTTTCTAGTCATCTAGCCTAATCATGACTGAACATACTTTAAATTTATGTTGATAAGTTAGTAGAAGCACAGATTGATAAGATTTTTTCAGACTTGGCTTATCAGTAGAATAGATTAGGATAGAAAGGAAATGGTTCTAAAAAGCTCAAAATATAAACAAGGAAAAGGAAAAAGATAGCTCTAAATAGATCAAAACCAGAGTTGGAAAAAGAATAGAAGGATGTTTATAATTTTGAGATCTTAAGCCTTCACAATTTTGTTTTATTTTTCTACAAATAAAGTCTATGTGCAGCTTGTACATAAGGCCATGGACACCATAGCAGATCAGACAGTCTAATCCTGATTTGACTATGTTTAAATTTCCTATTTTAGAAATAGAGAATAAAAATTTGTCAAAAAGCTTAATCTTGACAAAATAGTAGCTTAGGTAGAAAATAAAGAGTTCAACAGTTTAATCTGGACTCTTGGAAGAAATAAGGATAGGATTAGATAGTTTGTTTTTGTTTTCAAAAATAAAATGTCAAAGAGTTGTCTAGTTCAAATGCACTCAAAAAGGAAGAAAAAATTGCTAGGACAAAGTAAGATTGGGTAGGTAGATATTTTGTTTTGAAGAAGTTACATGTTGCAGATTGATAAAAGTTGTCCTTTTTAGAGAAAAACCAGCAAGAAAAGAAGAAATCTGCCCAGTGGATGAGGCACTGGTATGCTGAAACTCAAAGATTTCTGAGGTTATGGACACCTAAAAGGACAGTTGTCCTCCCCAACTGGAGCCACTATTAGTCATCCATAATTCTGATGATATCCAAAGATGACTAAATTGCCAATCCTAGATTTCTAGAAATAATATTTCAAAGAAGAATTATGAGTTTTAGAAATCTCACTGCCTTCATCATTCTGAGTCTGTCAGTTCACCAAAATCTTCATCTATGTCTCCTAAAGGTTATCTTACTGTTTCAAAGAAGAAAGCTAATTTTAGGCTATTTATCCCTGTTTTTATTAGTTTATTTTCCTCTGAAAATAACCCATTTTCCCTTTATCAACTCTTCATTTTCCTCTAAAAACCCACTTTTTCCTTCACTAAAATTCCTCATTTAGCCATAAAAACCCCTTTAAACCTATAAAAACCCCTTTTTTATGGTTTAAATAGCCTTTTTATACCTATTGGAACTTCTAAATTGGCCTAAAAGACCCCATTTTTGGCCTAAAAAGCAGTCTTTTTTCAATTAAGGGTTTAAGCCCCCGAGGGCTTAAAATATTTAGCCCCTCTGTCATATGACCTAACCCCCACAACCTGGCTCTAAAATCCTAGCCACCAGCTCCTTTTTATCCACCCTCGGTCCCCTACTCCTCCATGGGACCACTGCTCCAGAACCCCTCTTTAAGCCCCCATCGGCATCGGCAAATTCACCTTTTTCTTCGTTTCACTTTTATTCTCCCCTGCCGATGCTCAACCTATGATTGGATCCCCACAGTTGATATATCAATATCGACAGTTGTCGGCACTCCTCCCGCATCCCTCCTCCTATCCATTTTTTTTAAGCCATCGACACCTCGCACCCGGTCCTTTTTTCCCCATAGGACCGCATCCCCCTTCCTTTTCCCCTTATCCCACTCCATGAATTTTTTGACGCATCCTTGACCATCAATCTATTCGATCCAACAACTCTTATTCCCTCCCATTCAACTTTTCCCTTGACCATAAAACACATTTATCCCTTCTGTTGATCTATATATATCAACGGCCACCATGCTTCCCCTCTTTTCCCTATCCTCCCGACTTAAATATATCATTTCACCCTCCACACCGATCCCCACCATCAATTTATTTTAATCCAACAGCTCTCGTTTGATCCCTACACCCAACCCCTCCAGACCCACTTAACCTATTATTTGAATGCCCATCCAATCATTTCTTACCACGTGTCTCCCACTAAAGTCTCGCACGCGCACCTTTCCATCGCACTCCTCTCTGCACCATCGGATCTGTCCCTTCCCATCCAATGGTCAGGATCACATTTCGCGTGATTTCGCGACCAGGGTTTAACCACCAAAACTCATGTGAAACCACAGGTTTTTTGAGGGACGCGTGTCGTGAAATAATTGGATCGCGTTCGTTTTATAATAAAACACTTACCACCTGAATCGAAAGAGAAAACCTCCAGTGGTATTTCCAAAACTGCTTTTCCTTGTTTTCTCGCCAAAATTCATTTTTAACCTGGTTTTCGTGGGTTTTCTCCATAAAACCTCCTCCGCCTGCATATCCCGCTCCTCACTGCTCCTTCTGCTTCCACTCGACCTCTGTAAAGCAGTTTGTCCAACACACGCAGGGTTTTATTAACGTTTTATTTGTCTTGTGCAGGTTTGATGGCAGTTTTAAAGGTAAAAACCCTTCCCACTGTCTATGAAGGGACAAGGTCGAAGATCACCATCTTTTAAAAACTAATCAAAGAAGAAAAGAAGCTTCCCTGGTGCAAAATCTGTTTTTCTAATCAAAATTGCAAAAACATTATTTATTCAAGTCAAAACCCCCGCGCGCTAAAGCCACCTGTCCACTACAGGAAAAGAAAAAGATAATGGAGATTAAAGGTAGAAGGATGAAGACTAAAGTCAAAGATTGAAGATTAGAGGACTTAACTCTGCAGTTTAACGGCTTAAAGCAATGTATAAAGGGAAAAAGACAATATAATGCATTATAAAGGTTTAAGGCGAAATCAGAGCCTTAAAACAAAAGATTAAAGCCTAATCAAGGTTTTAAAAGGCATGAGGAATTAATGAATAAAATAGTTGCTAAAAAGAAAAAAAGAGAGATAAAGGCAGAAAAACAGAGTATCAAGGGATAAAGAGATAGACAGAGGATTTAAAGGTTTAATTAGTAGATCAAGGCTAAAAGGGCCTTAAAACAAAGTTTTATGATGAAATCAAGGAAAAATAGGCTTAAGGATAGCCTTGAATACATCAAAGGAGTAGTTATTCACTTGATAAATAAAAAATGACACTTTTCACTTACTTTATACCTCAAAAGAAAAATAAACAGTTATTACACTAAAGAAGATATTATAAACTGTCAGACAGTTATTGTAAAGACAAAAAATGGCCTCAAAGTCAATCTTTTCAGCTGTTTCATCCTCAGGAAGTAAAGACAGATTTATTACAAATAGAAGTAGTTGAGAGACATTCCTACCTTATGCCTTGCATGGTTTTTAAGGATAGGAGTGCATTTACTATGTCATTAATAAAATTTTGAACCCTAGATGGTTCCACCTCCTCATTTGCAGTATAAATACTACACTAGAACTCATTGTAAGGTGGGCATTTGATAACTCTTTGAAGTAGTACATAGTTCAACTAAAATTGAAAGATATTTGATGTTTTGGAACCTGTGGATGTTTTAACCTGTTTGTGTATGGAGAAAGCTCTGTCATTGGATCCCTGAGCTTGGTTGTTGGTGAGGTATTCTAAATTGTTAATGTTTTTCTTGTTTTCCATTATGTTTTCATCATTTTCTTGCTTACAGTAGGGTGAAAAGTTTAGGCTAAGAAGTGTCTCCTAGAAGCACTTTAGACCTGTTTACTCTTCACTGTCTTTATATTTTCATTTGTTGAAGGTTTTATTAAGTAGTTTGACTACTTTTTCAAACCTTATGCTTGTTTATTTCCTAAATAGTTCAATACAATGGCCTCAGGAATGATTCATGGTTCTCCCTGCTACTTGCTACCATTTGAAAACTATTTTTGAAGTCTCCGTTTAAAGTACCATTGTCCAAAGTCTGCCAAAGAGGTCTGTTTTGATCATACCCTTTGTACTTGCTCAAATAATTATTTTGAAGGTCTTTATGGCTGTAATCACAAATGTTTAGGAGTTCCCTCTTCTATGAATGCAGTTATTTGTGAATCTTGAATGTTTTCTTATCCTTGGAAGTGAAATATTTGATGAAATAGAGCATTCCTCAACTCTTAGATTTCATTTTGAAAGTTTGTCTTGAAATTGTTATTTACTAAAGTATGATTTGTAGAATTCATGGTTAGCCCTATCTATGGAAAATTTATTCATGTTTAAATGATGTTTTAAGTCTCTTTGTTGACAAGTACAAATAATTAAGGATTATTAATTGCCCTTAGTTCTACTTTTCATTCTAAACCCTTAATGTTCATTTCATTTCACCTGAAACTTTGTAGATCTAATAGCCAACTTAGATTTGCCCTCTGATACCCCTAATTCATTTACAAACTTGTTACAAACTTCTGCTTGACTCCATTGCCCAATGACTTAGAGATTTCCCTTTCCTATCTATGCTGCCTAGATGATCATGTCCCATCAAACAATCAAACAAACGCATGCTTAATAAGTAGCCTAAAATCAACCTTTTACAAGAAAACAAGTCATATCTTTGTAAAAAATTGAGAGATCCCTCTCTGAGACTAGGAGGGCTAGCTCCTAGAGCTCTAAATATTGGTTTATAAGTTGCCTTGTCATTTAGTATTCCAATCTGCTAAATCATAGGATCTCAACATAGCCATCTTGACAATAATGCAGAAATGTCATTTTATGACTCACCTATCTTTTGTAGAATATACCTTGATAAAGAAGACATTTTAGAGGCCTTACTGCCCTCAAACCAGCTACATGTATGTTCCTAGTTTCCAAATGATGTATGTTAGTGAAGGACATGAGGTGTCTAAACCATTTTTGTGCTTCTACTGGCCACTTCTGTTCTTGTAGGTGCCTACATAATTTCTTCTTTTGATCGCTCTCTCTTCTACTGATACCCTTCATCATCATCCCTCCTTTGATGTAGTGGAGTACAGGTGTTTGGGTCTGCCTTCTTAGATCCCTTTACCTATCTGATCTTAACCTTTTGATGAGGTGGAGTTAGTGTTTCTAGGCCAAACACTTGTGGATAGTTTGAAACCCTTTGAAGCCATCTTCTATTATGAAGGAGTCTTCTTATCATTCTTTGACTAGTTTTGTCAACTTTCCCAAACTGTTAGGTTTTAGGGCTGCTTAGGAAAAAGTATATAGTGTTGTCTTCTAAGTTCTCAAAAACTTCACAAAAATCACTAATCATTTCTAAAGTCCTTCAATGTGCACTTGAAGGAGTAGAGGAGGCCTTTGCCTTTGTGACCCTAGGACTGATTCCTTGTTTGCTCAAAACTGTCACAAACCCTTGATTCCCATCAAACATATGCTTGCTGCTTTCTTCTTGCTATGAATGGTCCTCTTATGATGATTTTCTCTTTTACCTTACCTCATTGCTAATCTGATAGCCTTTTGACCCTCTTGGAAAAATGTGAGCAAAGTGCAGTTGTCCCCTTGCAAGATTCATGTTTTAGGCTAAAAACCTTCCTTGAATGATCTCTTTGGTGAATCTAGGAAAAAATGACTTGTCCTCTTCTTTGAATGTATTTTTTTCAGATAAGCTGAAAAAAAAGAGTTTATAGGGCACCAAATCCATCCTATGATTTTGTGAAAACCCTAGGTGACCTAGTGGAGGCCTTCTTGAACTTGGTTTTTTGGACTGAGACCTAGAACTTAGGCTTATCAAGTACAAGATAGAGTTTTGGATAGACTAATGTATTGAAGATATGAAATCCCATGCACTTGATTTACCTAAAAGATTTTACAGAGATACTTTGATACTATCAGTGTTTGAGAGTACTTTGGGAGACACGACAAGGTTGTTTGTTTGGTGGGTTTAAGTAGCAGTGGGGGGTTTTTTAGGCAAAAAAAACAAAGGATTTGGGCCAAGGTTAAAATTATATAGATTGGATGAGTGAAATAAGCTACTAATGGTTTTTCTAGGGCTGTTAAGCAATGCTAGACATGGTGGAAAGATGAAATAGTGTAATATCCAAAAATGGGAACTGCTAGCAAGGCATGACTAGAAAACACATTTTCCAGTAATGGCTGCTACAATAATGAAATACAACACTTGGATCCCTTAGATCTAAGTATCTAAGTCCTAAATCCAAGTAGGCATCAGAAATAAATCCTCCTAGTTGGGTTAAACATATCTCCCACACCTAGTTGTCTTCAAAAATGCCTCAAAGAGAGATTGCAACAATAACAAAGAATTATGCTTGGAAAATAGCGCATTTTCTATAGAGAAGTGATAGGAGGCTCATAAAATATGTTTTAATAGTATTTACAGTAGCAAATAAGTCTCACAATTTAGTCCATCAAGTACATAGCTGAAAATACAAGGCAAAGATGGAAGAAATCTTCTCAAAAGAGGGTTACAACCATATGTTTGACAAAAAGATACCTTGACAGAATTATTATTATTGAGCTGGTATGTTACATATCAGATCTAGAGTAGATATATTAATAAAATTTCAGATCTATATTAGATCCATGCACTGGAAAAGCTCCTCTTTCAGATCCCCTTGAAATTTCGGGGTTTGCACCAAGCATGAGAAGTAGATCTGAGATCTAAGAAAGCAGATCTGCAGAAATATTCAAGATTACTGAAGCATTCAGATTATGAAGATCATATCTAAAATGTACAATTATAGATCTCCTCCACAATATCTCAAAATGAAGAGTGGATCCTCAACACTCCAAAACCAGCTGTCCAACTGATGCACCTAAACCCCCTGCAACACCTCCTACAGGAATAACGCAGATCTAGAGCAGAAACTATGCTGTAGAGGTTAGATAGCTGATAGACCCATGCCATGATCAGAAATTAAGGCTCATGGACTCTAATACACTTCCTCCAATAGAGTAGAGGCTTCCTCCACTGACAAAGAGCACTGAAATGACTTAGATC
Organism: Pinus albicaulis; assembly: GCA_034641835.2. Classification (NCBI taxonomy): domain Eukaryota; kingdom Viridiplantae; phylum Streptophyta; class Pinopsida; order Pinales; family Pinaceae; genus Pinus; species Pinus albicaulis. Next base: position 1,657,451,117 of record CM076581.1, read on the forward strand.
TGAAAAGATATGTTCTCTATGAAAATAAAGCAGTCCCTCAAGGGATACTATGCTGCAGCTTGATTAACTGAGTTTCCCTAATGCCAAGATGCAAAACTGAATCTCAACAATGGATGCACTCTTCCAGGAGGTTAAAAGACACACTCACTGAGAAGAGGCTCCAATATAGTCTAGATCTTTGCAGATCTAGAGTTCCACTTGCTGCAGCTCACATAGAAAACCCAATCCTAAGCAGAACTGTGTTGTAGATGCAAGATGAGGCTTGGCCAAATTATATATAGCGAACTACAAAAACAAGGCTCCTCCAAGAGCTGCTCAAGGAAGGAGGTGGGAGTTTCTAAATAGGAAACCCCAACAGAGGTGTGTCTCAATAGATAAAACCTTTAGAAAGTAATAACATTAACAACCTTCTCTTGTTTTCCTCCTCCTTCTTTTATAGGATGAGTGCCTTGTCAAACTCTAAACCACCTCAATGAGTTAACCCCTTTCACATGTGGAGCCTCCATATAGAACTGCGATGTGTTTCCATGAGGTTCATTGCACCTAGACTGCGCTATTGATTTGGTCAAGGTTGACCCAGTCTTGTGATTTAAGCTCATTCACACCTGCAAGACATTATTTACATGGCCCAGATACGTCTCTGTTTACATGGGCATTGATTTATTCATTGTTTTTAGGAGTTTTACATTTCCTCCTTCATATTTTATTCATAAACATGAAATGCAAGATAAAATAAGGAAAAATATGATATTCCCATAGGCTTGGCCTAAATGGGAATATTACAGTCCTCCCCTCCAAAATGTTTCTTGTCCTCAAGCAACTGATAAGGTGAGTGCTGCAAGACTTCTCCTCCATTGGTGACATCATCAAAGATCAAGCTTCCTGAATAAGCTGAGTGTTCTCCAATCCATCCTCCCATGAGTTGTCTCTCCAAGATCATTATGAGATGTTCATGATCCATCCCATAAGGTGTCAAGTATTCCATTGAAAAAAATATGGCTAAACCCCTACTCTCCATAAAATATGTAGCAAAGCATAAAAAGAGAGCCTCCATCCCATGTGGTACACACATGCCTTCTATCCTCCCTCCATACAATCCCAAAAATAAGACAAGTGCATCATCCATATATGGAAAGAAAATTACAAATACATAAACAAAAATTGGGACATGAGGAGGTGGATCGTAGTCCCATATATGGTACCAATGCAAGGCATCTCCTACCTGCATCAGATCAAGATATGGTAAGTGGTTTTCCCACCACTTACTTGCAGCCCATGCCATCTCACTGTAGCTGAATGTGTGAGATATGTTGGGTGCCTTAGGGAAGCACCCATCATGAAACAATATCTCCCATTGTCTACCAAGGGAGTGGCCAAGTACAGCAATGGTTGTGGCACCATATTTGCCATGAGATGGACAAAATATAACACTCCTTCTTGGAGTCATGACCTACAAAAACATGGTGTAAGGATGCATGAAGTCAGAATATAAAACACATGTATTAAGAGCATACTCTTCACCAATAATTCTCCTCCTATCAATGGAGTGGTGCATATATCTACTCTCTCTCTCAAGGGGAGGAAGAGGGGGCTGATTTAATTCTCCCTTAGAGTTATATTTATGCTCCAACTCCCCAGAATCCATGCATGTATGTAGATCCTTGGAATATTCCACTAGCTGCTGGAATTCCCAATAGGGATCTAGTGTTCCCCAGAATGACAGCGCTGATAATATGCCAACTGAAGTGGCTGCCATGTTCCTACTCTTCTCCCTGACATCCTCCATGTCCAAAGTGTATGTTGGAAGGTCATACTCCCACTCTTCTCCTTTTTTCATTCCTCATGCCAAAGGTATGAGATGGAAGGTTGCTATTCCTTCCTTGCTTCCCTCCTTTCTCATGGACATGCTTCAGAGAAGAAGGAAACTCTTGGGATTTATTCTTCCATGGAAGGCTGTCATCTATCCAAGGCCTCTCTGTTTTGGCCAAAGAATGCATGTGAGACCACCATCTCTCTTCCAACAAGGAAGAGTGTTCTTTAAACAAGTTTGTCTCCTGGTTCAAATCTGGCCTCCCATGCTTCATGATGGTATCATTTTCTCTCCTTGCAGCATACCTTCTCAAGGCAATTTGAGAGGTGAGAATGGATAATGTGTTGGAAATATGATGCAGAGTGTTGTCCTTGATGGCAACCCACTGAATGAAGATGAAGACATGAGACAAGTGACATGTGTTGTCCTTGATGGAAAACCACCTGATGAAGTTGTTCTTGACTTGATGGACGTGGTAAATGATGTAAATCTGATATGAAATGATGTTGTTAGCAATATGATGCTAAGTGTTGTCCTTGAAAGGCAACCCACTTGATGAAGATGATGACAACTTACTTGATGAAGCTGTGCTTGATAGAATATGTTTTGATGAACTAAATCTGATGTATCTATAGTGAGTACAAAAGACAATGAAGAAAGGAAATTCAGCTTAGCATATGCAGAAAAGAGTATGTCTCAAGGCATACGCGGATATGTCTAGGGGAAGTCGCGCAGGCACGCGGGAAACAACGTGCCAAGTCGCGAATGGGAAAAGCGTCAAAGTGAAAAACCAGGGGTAACTACCAAAGGTTCCATTTGTATTGGGCAATGATTCGTCTAAATGACCCCGTCCAGAATACCATCCATCTGGAAGTAATGTAGTTTTGGGCTCATGGCATGTTTGGCTCATGGTATTGAAAAAGTGGGCTCATGGTATTGAAAAGGGTGCAACCTATAAGGAGAAGAACACAGGAAAATCATGAGTGTGGGTGCAAGATGTCTGAGCTTGAATGAATACTTCTCTCTGAAGTAGATCTGAATGGAAAGGGTTACAGTTTGATGATAGATCTGAATCTATGATGCACCTATGAAGAAATGATGAAGCGGGATATCTAGATCTGAAATGTATTTGTATCTACTAGATCTGTTTATGAAGTGATTAGATCTGTGATGAGGCGAACATCTGTCTGAAGTAAAGGGTAAATCTGAACTGAATATCTGATCTGAAGAAGTATGCTGCTCTATAATGGTTGAAGATCTATACACTAGTTTGCCGAAGAGGAAGCACGTATATACGCGGCTTCACTGAAGAAAAAGCACGTATGCGCAATGAAATTGGCTTTGTAATTTATACAGAAGTATACGCTGGTTTAGTTGAATGAAAGTGCGTATATATGCGACATCAGAGAAAGGAAAGCGCGTATGCAAACTAGGGTTTGCTGAAGTCTGTGGTAAGAAATGTCTGATCTGTTCTGCTAGTTTACTGATATCTGTCAGTGAGTTATATGTATCTGTTTCATGGTTGATTGTGCTTAAAAGTATGGAGTGGGTCTAGTCTGAAAATATGATGAAACGTGGCCTGCAAGTGGTGTCCTAAAGGATGCTTTGGATCCAGTGTGAAAATTGATGAACGTATCCATAGAGGCTACTGAGGGTTGTAGCTCTTCAGGTCAGGTTTTAGCTTCCTTCCGTGAGAGGCCGTAAACGAGGTGGGTCGTTGCAGCTCTTCCAGGAGAGGTCAAACGAGATCAATGCTCCCTTCCAGAGAGGCTGGTAAGGAGATCGTGGGTCGGAGCCCCTAGGTGGATTGGCCGGTAAACGAGTGTGGGCCCTCCTCGTTGTGTTTGTATATACTGTGCATCATGTTGTAAAATGTTTTCTATAATAAAATATTGAAGGGTCAGAGAAAACTCCAAATGTGTGGTTTTCTCCCGACTTGGGTTTCCACCTAAAAATCCCGGTGTTCATGTGTGATGCTTTGTGTGATGGTTTACTCTGCTCTTACTGTTCATGTTTACTGTTTATTAAACATCTGATGAATGAATGATGGAATGATTTAAGTGAAGATCTAATAACATAATTAGATATCTGTGTATACGCGAGTTTCATAAAGGGTATCCGCGTATATACGCGAGTCTGTTTCAAGAAAGTAGCGTATGGGTTTTAGAAGCAAGAAAAATTAAAAGTTTTAGTTTACCCTAACATCATTCACCTCTTATTTTTCCCAACAATTGGTATCAGAGGAGGTTCTTCTGCAAAAGCTTGATCGCTTGAAGGAGATCCTTCGCAATGGGAAGTCATGAAGGAGTAATGTCTATAAAGCCACCTCTATTCAATGGAAGCAATATGATATTCTGGAAGGTATGAACAAAAGCATATCTGCAAAGTCTTGGTGCAGATGTATGGGCAATCGTGGAAGAAGGTTATCAATACCCGGCAAGTATTCCTACTGATGCTGCTGAAAGAAAGAAGTATGAAATCAATGCCAAAGCAGTGAATGTCTTATTAGGAAGCATGTTTGAATCAGAATTTGCTAAAGTGATGCAGCTACATTTAGCAAAAGAAATATGGGACAAAATCATTCTGAACTATGAAGGAGATACAAAGGTAAAAAGTGAAAAACTCCAAACTCTTAGAATCGAATATGAAAATTTGAAGATGCATAGTGATGAAAGTGTTGCCAGTTTCTTTCTTCGTCTAGATGATATTGTAAATCGGATGAGAAATTTGGGTGAAACCATAACTGATACTACTCTGGTAGAAAAAGTCTTAAGATCCTTGACTTCAAGATTTGACTCTAAAGTTTCAGCGATTGAAGAAAGGCAAGATCTGCAAACTCTTACTATTGTTCAATTACATGGTATTTTGACTGCTTTTGAAATGAGACAAGGAGGTCCTTCTCAAATCAGAGAAGCTGCTTTTAAGGTGTCTGCAAAAGGAAAGGAAAAGGAAGTTGTCAAAGAAACCAGCTATATATCCGAAGAAGAAGAAGCGAATTTTGTGAGAAAACTCCAACAAGGTACTGGAAGATTCAAAGGTAAGCTTCCCTTCAAATGTTTTGAGTGTGAAAAAGTTGGTCACTATGCTGCTAAATGTCCTTATAGAGAAAAACATGGTAAAGGGAAACAATTTGAAAAGAGGAAGAGTTATTATGCAAATGAAGATGATGATGAAGTGTCTAGTGAAGATGAAGAAGATTCTGACCAAGCTCTACAAGTGCTCATGGAAAAGAAGCAAAAGAAGAAGGTTACTCGAGGAAAGGAGATACCTCAGAAATCATGTATAGCAAAAATTGAAGAAGATGAAATAGATTCTGACGAAGCTCTACAAGTGCTCATGGAAAAGAGGAAAAAGAAGAAGGCTACTCGAAGCAAGGAGATATCTCAGAAAATTGAAGAAGATGAATTTGATAGTGATTTGGGCCCTTGTAATCTTCTTTGTGCAAGCAATGGTGTAGAAAGTGAAAGTAAAGTTGTGGATCTAGAACAAGCTATCAAGATCAAAGTTGAAGAACAACAAAAGGAAATTGATAAGAAAGATTCTATCTACAAAGAGATGATCTCTCAAATGAAATATCAAATAGAAATGCTGAATGGACAGGTGGACAAGTATCAAAGGTTTCATACTTATGCATCCAATCGAATTAAAGAACTAGAAGTAGAAATCAATGATCTAAATGCAGATCTCGAAAAATCAAGCAAGAAGAATGAAGGACTTGAAGCTGCAATCATCTTTCTACAAACAGATCTTGAAGCATCAAATAAGAAGAATGAAGAACCTTTGTCATTTGAAAAGGAAGGCCTTGAAGCAGAAATCATCTCTCTCAAAGAAGATCTGGAAAAATCAAATAAGAAGAATGAAGAGCTACAACAAACATGTGAAGAAAACGAAAATTGGTTGAAAGAAGAGATTCTAAATCTGAAGGATCAAGTAGAAGATGGAAGAAGGAAAGAAGAAAGCATGACAAAGCAACGTCAAGCCTTGGAGGTTGAGGTAAACATTCTCAAAGGTAAATTAGAAGAAAAGGTTAAACTTTTGAGGTTTCAAGATAGTACTAATATTTTGGACAATATTCTGAGTAATCAAGGGTCTCCTGCTATCAAACTTGGTCTTGGTTTCCATGAAACTGTTAAAGGAGAATCTAGCTCACAAGGAAGTGCTAAAAATTCAGAGGATGTCAATACTAAACTTGAAGTGTTGAAAGAGACAAAAGATCAACCAACAATCATGAATTCTCAAAGGAATTCATTCAAGAACGTTGAATGTTTTAAATGTCATAATTATGGGCATGTTGCAGCAAATTGCAGAAGCAGAACAATTCAGCCACAAACAAACATATTCTACTCAGAAAGGTACTCTGGTAACTTCAAGGGATATTGTTTTTCATGTAACAAGTATGGACATAAAGCAGCTGATTGTAAAAGGAGGAAGATTAGAAATATTCATTATGATTCTTATGCTTATTTCTCTGGACACATGAGATGTTATTCTTGTAACAAGTATGGACATGTAGAAAAAGAATGCAGGTTGAATAGATATGAGAAATTGGATAACTTCCAGCACACAAATAGAAAGTTCAAACAAATCTGGAAAAAGATGGAGGACCGATCAAAAACGTAGGGAATTTTGACCCTACTGCAGTCATCCGCTTCTGAAGCTTACTTCTCTGATTGACTGCAGGAATGATGTGGGATACATTATGAGATTTAGTAATGTATCGTCACAGGGAGAGCAATGTATGATGACTCTCATGGTTGATTTGATTATTCTGGTTATATGTATTTCTGACAGAGCATCTGATATGAAGAAGACAGGTACAGGAAGTACAAGTTCAGGGGGAGATGAAGGAATGTGAAAAATTTCTATGCTTCACTTTCCATACGCGGGTTCTATTAACAAAAGTCGCGTATACACGCGAGTTCCAGCAAACACAGTTGTGTATGCATTGATGATAAGAGAATTTATATGATAGCTGAAGATCTGCAGCAGAGGTTCAGGGGGAGCATCAGTCTGACTGTTAATAACTGTATTATTGACTCTGTATCAGCTCAGTTTCTCAGTTCTAAATAATGATGATATGATACATGGTTTCTTGTGTTGAAGATTGTGGATGAGTCCTGTTTGCTTGTTGATGAAGAGTATTCATTGTTGAGATGAAAGTCCTATAATTCAGAGATAAGGGCAGCCCATGCAGAGATTGTTGCTGATGACTTGCTGATGAACGTTTTCAAGTTGCACAAGTTAAGAAGGAGCACTGGTCCAGGGGGAGTAGCAGGTTGAATTCTAATGATTGCATTGTTGGCAATATGATTGCTTATTCTTTGGTTTTTGTAATACTCATGCTCAAATGATGATGACTTGGTACATGGTTTTGAGCCCTGGTTGCTGATAAGTATCTTTTGTGCTCACACATGGATGAGTTGGATGTCGTTTGATTCAGAAATAAGAATAGATCATGCAGAGTTTGTTACTATGGTTGAGATCTTTTGCCTACATATGTTACTTCATGTTAAATCTTGAAGATCATGGTGATATTGAACCACATGGATGATTGACACATAGTTGAAAATGTTGTTATGGTATGATAATCTCTCTTGGAAAGATTGTATTGATGCTACAAATAATCTGAAGGCTTGGTTACTAATGGGCTTATGCTACAACCGGTGGATGACGCTTGAAGACACAAACTACACTGCTCTATCTATCTGCACTCCAGGGAAGCATTCAAATATCTCAGAAAGAATCTGAACACTGTCTTTTCTCACAGAGGATCAGATCTGGTTAAAATTTAGAAGATGGTATTGGATACGTGGGTTTCCTGAAACACAGTCGCGTATATACGCGAGTTCATGCACAGAAAACCGCGTATGTTTGATTGCTGACATTTTTTTTTTTGGAGTCAGCTCTCTTCAGCACAGCTGCAGTGTTGTTTGGTATCTCTGATACTGTTTGGTATCTCTGATGGTGTTCCAGTTCTTATAATATTGCTTCAATCTCTGATGCTTTAAATATTCTTTGATGATTGGTTGAAAGTGTTCAGGATGCTCAAACTAAGGGGGAGCCTTAGTCATATGGAAAGGATGTTCAGATGCACATTTTCAGGGGGAGCATTAGCTTTGCTGAGTATAATGCATTGATGACATTATGATGGTTCTGATATAGGATCTATCTTGAAGTCTTTCTGGTATTGGTCATGAAAAGTCATATTTGTATTTTGATGAAAAGGTCATGTTGAGACCCATGATGTAAAATTGTAATATTCAGTCATGTAAGGACTTGTCAAATTTGTAAACCCACATGGTTGGGTAGCTGAGTCAAATTTTGTAAACCCACTTGGTTGGGTAGCTGAGTTGAAATGTGTAAACCCGCTTGGTTGGGTACTTGAGTCTCATATGTAAATCCACTTGGATGGATCTTTGATGTAAGTATGAGTCATTGGTGATAGGAAATTCATAGAGTACTTCTTTGGAAAATATGTTTGAAGATTCAGCATGAACTCAGGGGGAGCTTGGTCACTTCAGTATATATCAGATCTGCAGAACGCTTCTTCCACATGCGGAGAAAAGGGGGAGAGTATGTTGGTTTTTATCCCCGCCTTGCCCTTGATGTCAAAGGGGGAGAGTGACATGTTTGGTTTAAGAAAGAATGTGTCAAAAATTAGAGATAATGACATGGTGCCATCAGATTCTTAATGTACTCATTCGTCGTAGTAACTAAACACCATCGTGGTTGGCACGTCATCTCCAACAGGGAGATTGTTGGCACATATTTATGTTGTCCTTATGGCAAACTCATCAATGAAGATGAAGACATAGACAGTGATGGCAAGGTCTGTGAGGAAACCACCATAGAAGTTGTTCTCACTCGATGGATGTAAACATAACTGAGCAGAAACATGTTATGAAGTAATGATGTAGATGCTAAGTGTTGTCCTTGAAAGGCAACCCACTTGATGAAGATGATGACAACTTACTTGATGAAGCTGTGCTTGATAGAATATGTTTTGATGAACTAAATCTGATGTATCTATAGTGAGTACAAAAGACAATGAAGAAAGGAATTCAGCTTGTGCTAAATCTATGGTGAAAAGAGTATGTCTCAAGGCATACGCGGATCTGTCTAGGGGAAGTCGCGTATGCACGCGGGAAACAACGTGCCAAGTCGCGTATGGAAAAAAGTGCTCATAAAGTGCAAAACCAGGGGTAACCACCATGGTATTGACCCATTGTATTGGGCAATGATTCGTCTAAATGACCCCGTCCAGGAATACCATCGGAAGTAATGTAGTTTTGGGCTCATGGTATTGTTTTGGCTCATGGTATTGAAAAAGGGGCTCATGGTATTGAAAAAAGGGTAAACCTATATAAGGAGAAGAAATTCATTGTGAAAATCATGAGTGTGGGTGCAAGATGTTTGAGCTTGAATGAATACTTCTCTGTGAAGTATATCTGTATGGAAAGGGTAAAGCTTGATGATAGATCTGAATCTATGATGCACCAATGAAGAAAATGATGGAGCGGGATATCTAGATCTGAAATGTATCTGTAGTTGCTAGATCTGTTTATGAAGGATTAGATCCGAGATGAGAGGCTATTATCTTTCAAGTAAAGGGTAAACGAATCAATATCTGATCTCAAGAAGTATGATGCTCTACAATGATTCTATAATGGTTGAAGATCTATACGCTAGTTTGCTGAAGAGGAAGCGCGTATATACGCGGCTTCGCCGAAGAAAAAGCGCGTATGCGCAATGAAATTGGCTTTGTAATTTATACAGAAGTATACGCTGGTTTATTTGAACGAGAGCGCGTATATACGCGACATCAGAGAAAGGAAAGCGCGTATGCAAACTAGGGTTTGCTGAAGTCTGTGGTAAGAAATGTCTGATCTGTTCTGCTGGTTTACTGATATCTGTCAGTAAGTTATATGTATCTGTTTCATGGTTGACTGTGCATAAAAGTATGGAAAGGGTCTAGTATGAAAATATGATGAATTGTGGTCTGCAAGTGGTGTCCTAAAGGAAGCTTTGGATCCAGTGTGAAAATTGATGAAACGTGGTCCGTGAGTTTATGGGTTGTAGCCTTCTACTGGGGTTTATTCTTCCAGGAGAGGCCGGGGTAAAATGAGGTCAGGGGTTGTAGCTCTCTTCCGTAGAGCTGCAAACCTAGATCGGTGGTCGTGAGCTCCCTTCCGTGGAGAGAGGTCAGAACAGTCGTGTTCAGAGCTCCTCTCAGAGTGGTTGGTGCTGCTGTGGGTGTCTCGTGTTTGCAGTAGTCCAGACTGTTATTGTATGTTGTAAGATGTTTTATGAAGAAACATTAAGGTCATGCAAAACCGCATGTGGTTCCCTCCTTACGGGTTTCCACCTAAAAATCCTGGTGTTCATGTGTGATGCTTTGTGTGATGATTTATTCTGTTCTTATTGCACATGTTTACTGTTTATAGAACATCTAATGAATGAATGATGGAATGATATAAGTGAAGAACTAATGGCATAATTAGATCTCTGGGTATACGCAAGTTTTATGAAGGATATCCGCGTGTATACGCTAGTTGGCTTCAGCAAAGTAGCGTATGGGTTTTAGAGCATGAAAAAGTAAAATGTTTTAGTTTGCCCTAAATACTGATTCACCCCCCCCCCCCCCCCCCTCTCAGTATTTTTCCCAACATAATGATGTTAAAGGAAAAATGATTTTCCTTTCTCTGTACTTTCCCACACTCTTAGCACTGTAGCATGGTCTACTAGTGCTCCCTCCTTCCTTGGATCTATGAAAGGAGCATCAATGTATGAGACATCTTCCATCAAATATGATTCAGGTGGTCTCCGAGATGGTACACCACAAGATAATGATGTCTCATGGTTCATCCCCATGTAAACAATAGATGGGAACATATCATGATTGCTTCCACTATGAAATTCCATCTCTGATTGCTGTGTGGAAGTACCATGAAATTTGGAGACCCCTCTTAATGGTGTAAGAGTGTCTCTGATTGGAGCCCTTGCGTCATTTTCAGATACTGGATCAGCTGTGTGGCCCCTCCTTTTTTTTGTCTCATTTCCTTTTAGCAAATACACATGTTTCTAATGTCCTCCATATGGAGGAACCTCTAGAATTCCTTGCAAATGTGCAAGAATCCCTCTAAGGGAATCCATTGCTTCATCTCCATTTGAAAATAGATCTCCTTCTGCTTGTACAGCGCTAGAGGATCTTCTTTGCTCTGTCTCTCCCTCCTCCCCATTCATGGAGAATGCTTCATCATCAAGAAATCCTTTTCCTTGACTCCTTAGTGAAGAAGGGATCCTCAAGTCTTCTCTTTGGGAAAAGAGATATTGCTGAATTGGGGCCTTTGCCTCTGGTACAAAGTGCAGCAAATTTTCAACCCCTTCAACAATGTTTAGGACTGGAGTTGGTTCCATGGAATCTTCCAACTCATGCAAAGATTTAGATTTCTTGGGCTTGATCTTCTCCCCCCACTAAATCTCAAAATGTCTCTCATCAAATATTTCCACTAGTCTCCAAGTGAATCTTGCATAAGAAGAGATTTTCCTCCATTTCAAGGAAGAAGACTCAAATAGCCACCAAGCATAAGAATTCCCTTGAAGATGCAGCGCTGCTACTCTCAAGGCTTCTCCTTCTGATACTTGATGCAACTGAAAGTATGTGCCAATCTTCTTTACCCAAGACTTGGATGAGTCTTTAGGTGATTAATCAAATGTAGGTAGAGAGAATCTACCCAAAGTGTGCTACATGCACCCTTTCCTTCCATTGTAGCTGCAGGATCTTTCTTCTTTGAGTTGAAAGAACTCTGAGAAACTGATATGTTCTCTGAATCCCTCTGATTGAGATTCATATTCTTGGAGACATTCAACAAGAGATCCCTCCTTCATTTTTTCTCCTCTTCCTCCTTCCTTTGGCAAGAAAGCAATTGTGCTACCATGTTGTGGACTAGATTGTGTAGCTGGATGCTCACACACATCATATGAAGTACTGGGGCTATCCTCTTGTGCAAACCTTATCAAGAGATCTGATGATCTTCAATTCCTTACTCCCCTGATTTCTCCCTCCAGCTCATGCAAAGCTTGAGAAAGAATGTTAGAGAACTCTCCTCCTTTTACTCTTTCAATGGTGTAACCATTTTTCTTCTGTCTTCTCCCATGATACCTCTGCTCTCTGTCATTGAGAGGTTCTCCTCCCTATGAAGACATATTGGCTCCAATAATGTACAACCTATGCTAAGGATATTTCTCTAATTGGATCTGAAATCCACAGGCTGAGCCAAGATGGCAGTTTTGATACCACTGTAATATCCCAAAATGGGAAATGCTAGCAAGGCATGACTGGAAAATGCATTTTCCAGTAATGGCTGCTATAGTAATGAAATCCAACACTTGGATCCCTTATATATGAGTATCTAAGTCCTAAATCCAAGTGGGCTTCAGAAATAAATCCTCCTAGGTGGGTTAAACATATTTCCCACACCTAGTTGTCTTCTGAAATGCCTCAAAGAGAGACTGCAGCAATAACAAAGAATTTTTCTTTGAAAATAACACACTTTCTATAGAGAAGTGATAGGAGGCTCATAAAAGATGTTTTAATAGTATTTACAGCAACAAATAAGTCTCACAATTTAGTCCATCAAGTACATAGCTAAAAATACAAGGCAAAGATGGAAGAAATCTCCTCAAAAGAGGGCTACAACCATATGTTTGAAAAAAATTTGCCTTGATAGTGTTATTATTATTGAGCTACACTAATGTATGTTACATATTAGATCTAGAGTAGATCTGTGCACAAAATGTCAGATATATATCAGATCCATGCACTAGAAAAGCTCATCTTTCAGATCCCCTTGGAATTTCGGGGTTTGCACCAAGCATGAGCAGTAGATTTGAGATCTAAGAAAGAAGATCTGCAGAAATATTCAGGATTACTGAAGCATTCAGATTATGTAGATCAGATCTGAAAAGTACAAGTATAGATATCCTCCACAAGATCTCAAAATGAAGAGTGGATACTCAACACTCCAAAACCAGCTCTCCAACTGATGCACCCAAACCCCCTGTAACACCTCCTACAGGAATAACGCAGTTCTAGAGAAAAAAATACACTGTAGAGGTTATATAGCTGACGGCCCCATGCCAAGATCATAAATTAAGGCTCATGCACTCCAATACACTTCCTCCAATAGAGTAGAGGCCTCCCCCACTGAAAAAGAGCACTGAAATGACTTAGATATGAAAAGATCTGATCTCCATGAAAATAACGTAGTCCCTCAAGGGAGACTGTGCTTCAGCTTGATTAACTGATTTGATCTGATGCCAAGATGCAAAAATGAAGCTCAACAATGGATGCACTCTTCCAGGAGGTTAAAAGACACACTCACTGAGAAGAGGCTCCAATACAGTCTAGATCTTTGCAAATCTAGAGTTCCACTTGCTACACCTCACATAGACAACACAATCCTAAGCAGAACTGTGCTGTATATGCAAGATGAGGCTTGGCCAAATGCCGGAAAGTGGACTAGACAAACAAGGCTCCTCCAAGAGCTGCTCAAGGAAGGAGGTGGGAGTTCCTAAACAGGAAACCCCAACAGAGGGGTGTCTCAACAGACAAAACCTTTAGAAAATAATAACATCAACAACCTTCTCTTTTTGCCCTCCTCCTTCTTTTATAGGATGAATGCCTTGTCAAACCCTAAACCACCTCAATGAGTTAACCCCTTTCACATGTGGAGCCTCCATCTAGAACTACGTTGTGTATCCATGAGGTTCATTGCACCTAGACTGCACTGTTGATTTGGTTAAGGTTGACCCAATCTTGTGATTTAAGCTCATTCACACCTTCAAGATATTATTTACATGGCCTAGATATGTCTCTGTTTACATGGGCATTGATTTATTCATGGCTTTTAGGAGTTTTACATGTCTTCCTTCATATTTTATTCATAAACATGAAATGCAAGATCAAATAAGGAAAAATAAGATATTCCCATAGGCTTGGCCTAAATGGGAATATTACAAATAGTGAAAAATTATCTTTAAGGATGATGAAGGCAGTGAGATTTCTAGAACTCACAATGTTCAAGAACCTTGTTCCTAGAAATCTAGGGAAAAAATTTAGTCATCTATGCAGGCAAAAATTACTGATGACTAACATAGCAAAGAACAAGGCGCTAAAACTTCAACCTGAAGGGTATTTGTTTAAGCATGTTTAATTAGTTTAAGCCATGGTTTAATGATGTTTAAACGTTATTAACAATAAAAATTTTCTTACCATGAAAACAAGCTTATCCACCCACTAATCATGAATTACACTAATTAATCCCAGAATTAATTTTGGTGGGTTTTCTGGAGGCACGCCAATCTTGGCATTGTTGCTAAATTTAGAAATCTAACTGGTAGTCTCTCCAGTTTTGGAGGAGAAATTGGGGCAAAAACAGTTTTGGTCATAACTCACTCAAGTTTCGACCAAAATGAGCTCAGTGAAAGTCATTCATGGCTAATTTGCATGCTAGGAACTCAATGGATCAAGTTTCAGAGACAGAAAAGGTCATCTACAGGTGTTTTAGTACATTTGAATATTTTTTAAGGCTAGGGCCAACACGTGTTGGAGTCATTGTGACAACACCCAAAGTCCAAATTCAACAAAAAAATAGTCATTTTTTGGAGATTGTGATGTTTTAAACTCATTGGAATAGGTTCCAATAGGTTCTGAAGTTTGTAATATAAATTTGAGCACACTTGAAGCTAATACAAAGGTCACACTATGAAGCTGGACCAAGGAGATGTAGCCCAAGAGGGGTGAACTCCTTTATCAAAATTCTCTGTGTTAAGCTCTGTTATATGTTCTTGTTGTGTTTACTATTGCTTATATTTTGTCATTTAAAATTATTCTTTTTAAACTTATGAAAAACTCATAATTTCACAAGTACATTGTTGCCATTCACATGCTCTTAAACAAACTCATGAAGGATAAGTAAAGCAATGCAAATAAATATTTATATTTGAAATGAAACTAGCACAACATTAACTGGCAAGTAATTTCAGATCAAGTTGGTATCAGACCATAAGGTTGCTTGCTTTTTTTACTTGAAGATTTTTTAATAGTGAAAAATTTATGATTCTTACAAGATTGAGATTGCAGAGAGGAGAAGGGAAGCTACTGATAGCTAGTCCAGAAGTTAGGAAAAGAAGGAGGAAGGTTGAGATAGTAGCATCCTTATCGAAAGGACTACTCAAGGAAAAACTTGAAGCACAAGAGGAATTAATTGCACAAGAGGCTGAAGTGGTTGAAGAGATACAAGTTGCAGATATAAAGCTTGAATCAACAACGAAAATGTCAAGCCATGAAGGATCTCATGAAAATTCTGAGGAAGAGGATGTCAAGAAGGAGTTCAAAGAAATGCAAAGGATTGTGAAACTTTTGTATGAAGCTTTTATGGCAAAGGAAACTGGAGAAGGTTCAAAATACCCTCATAAAGAATAATCTTCAAACAGTAAAAAGGAGGAAGAGAGGAGCTCAAAAGCCAGTGGTGGAAAAACACCTCCTTCTCCACCACCACCACCATCATCATCCTCATTTGCATATTCATCCTCCAAATCCACCACAAAAACTCATACCCATACTCATTCAATATCCCAAAAGGTAAGGCTTTGTTACTCAAGTTGGACATCAAATTTGACCTTCCTACATATAATGGAGAATTTAAAGCTGAAAAACTAGATAATTGGATTCGTCTATTAGAAATTTACTGTAGAATTCAAAATCTACAAGAAGATGATATTAAAATCCAATTGGCTTCATTAAGGCTACAAGGAGCAGCATTAGTTTGGTTAGAGGAAAAGACACAAGAGGAAATTCACATCCATGGTAAGATTTCCATTACTTGGGTCGAATTCATTTCTTCTATTGAAAGGCAATTCTATCCATTAGCCTATATGTAGAAAGAAATAATGTGTTGGCAAAACTTTAGACAACTAAAAGATCAAAGTGTCCTATAGTATACACAAGAGTTTAGGAAAAGGGCTTTATTACTTGGAGTAGACTTAAATTCACAAGACACGCTCTTGAATTATATAGGAGGTCTACATTCCTACTTAAACATACTATTCTCATGTTTAACCCAAATAACTTAGATGAAGTATGTTTGCAAGCCACGCATCTTGAAGCAAGGGTAAAAGTATTTCTGAAGAGGGTAGTAAGAAGAAGCCATTCAAGGGTAAGGGAAAAGAGAAAGGAGGAAAATGGAAGGGAAAGAAGGATGCAAATGTGAAGCAAGAAGGGGAGAAAATAGCATGCAAACATTGTTCCAAAGAGGGCATGATGAATCTCACTGTTGGAAATTACATCTTGAACTAAGACCAAAGAAGCCAAATAACAAAGGGAAACAAAAGATGACTACCACCACACAAAAAGATCTTGTATCTGATTCAGGAGATGAAACCAAGATAGTTGCCATGTTTAAAAAAGGAAAGGAAGCAATTGCAAGTTCTAGTACTTCAAATAGTCACAATAACACTTCAAATGAGAATATAAGGATAGAATTATTCCATGTTAGAATAATTTCTAATCATACAAAGATTGATGCCTTATTTGTTACAGGGTCACAAGAAAACTTGATTTTAGAAGACTTAGTTAAAAAAATGAACCTTGAAACTGCACCTCATCATAAGCCATACCCTTTGGGTTGGATAGTTAACAATGAAAATTTACAGGTGACAAGGAAATGTATTTTCAGATTTGCTATTATTGCAAACTTTGTTGATGAAGTTGAGTTAGATGTTGTACCACTTGATATTTCCGGGATTATATTGGGTAGTCCATATTTGTATGATAGGAAAGCGATATTCTACCTTCATCAGAAAAAATATCATTTAATCAAAGATGGAGTGGAGTATATTGTAAGAGCGCATTGCAAGAAATTGAATATCTCTTTAGTTAATGCAGGGAAAATGAAGAGGCTAGTAAATGTAAGTAAAAGTTTTGTGCTTCTTATGATCAAGAAAAAGGAAGATGTTAACTATGAATATTTTGAAGGATGTGATGACAAATTGAAATATGATTTGTCTTATGTGGTAAGTCAGCATGGTGAGATGTTTCAGGAACCAAAAGGGTTGCCACCCAAGAGGGGAATTTAGCATGAGATTCAGCTACAACAGGGTGTTCCACTTTCGAATATTGGTATGTATCGCTTGTCAATCATGGAAAGTTTGGAAATCAAGAAGAAAATCCAAGAGTTGAAGAATAAAGGTAGCATATGCCCATCTACTTCGCCATGTTGTTCTCCAATAGTTTTGGTTCCAAATAAGGACAGGACGTGGCGCATGTGTATCAATTTTCATGCACTGAACAAAATCACGGTAAAGAATCGCTACCCACTTCCACGCATTGATGATTTTCTTGATCAGTTAAAGCATGAAAATTATTTCACTAAGTTAGATTTCATAAGTGGTTATCATAAAGTTAGTATAGATTAAGAAGACATTTGGAAAAGTTCTTTCAATACTAGACAAGTATTGTTTGAGTGGATAGTTATGCTATTTGGCTTAACAAGTGCACCAAATACTTTTATGAGAGAGATGAGTGGTGTACATAGACCATTTCTAGATGAATTTTTCATTGTTTACTTATATGACATAATCATATTTAGCAAACCAAGAGAAGAACATGTCATGCATGTGAACAAGGTACTTGATGTTTTGAGAAAAGAGCAATTGTTTCTTAAGATGTCAAAGTGTGAGTTTCGTAAGACTTCATTGGAATATTTGGGACACATAGTTATAGGAGGTGAATTGAAGATTGATCCTTCCAAAGTTGAGGTCATTTTGAATTTTACCAAGCCTAATACAATTACCAAGGTAAGAAGATTTTTAGGGGCAGCACAATATTGGAGGAAATTTATTGCTAATTTTTCTTCCATTGCAGCATTGTTACATGCATTGACAAGCATAAAGAAAGTCTTCCATTGGGGAGATTTGTAGCAGAAAGGATTTTACGCTTTAAAACAAAATATAAATTCGGCAGTAGTACTAGCAATTCCAAATCTAAGACAACCATTTTAGATCCAAACGGATGCAAGTGATCATGCTGTGGGAGCAGTGCTCATGCAACATGGTAAGCCTATCTCATTTCATTCTGAAACTTTTAATGGAGATGTGACTAAATATCCTAGATATGATAAAGAGTTATATGCATTGGTACAAAGTGTAAAGAAATGGAAGCATTACTTGATGGGAAAAGAGACCATTATCCATACCAACCATCAGCCATTGCAGTATTTACAATCATAGTCCAAATCATAGCAACCAAGACATTTTAGGTGGATGGGTTTTCTACAACAATTTCACTTGGTTATCAGGTACAAGAAAGGAATCTACAATAATGTAGTTGATATTCTCTCTAGGCCTGTTGTAAATTCAACCATTATTCTCAAGCACTGTTGGAAAAAAAGGAGGTCTCTGGGCAAGACCCAGGTTCAGGTTCAAGGGCCAACAAGGTTTCTGCAGTAGTCTAGCACAACACTGTTATTATTTGGTCCTGAAGTAAATGGAAAACATCAACAAGGGGGTTTCCCTCTATTCTACATTAGCTTAAACATTCATGATAAAATATTACATAATGCTATGCTGGATTTAGGAGCATCTCATAACTTAATGCCTAAAGCAGTAATGGAAAAATTAAACTTAGACATCACCAGACCCTATAAAGACCTGTTCTCCTTTGATTCTAGTCAAGTCAAATGCCTTGGCCTGATAAAAGACTTGTGTGTAACTCTAGTCCAGTGCCCAGCAAAGAGTATTGTTATGGACATAGTAGTTGCTAATATCCTTCCCAAATATGGTTTGTTATTATCTCTCTCATGGGGAGTAAAATTATAGGGATCACTGCAATTAGACATGTCATACACTACATTTTCTGTATTTGGTCAACAAAGGAAGCTTTATAGAGAAACCTTGATGAAATTAATGGTAAGTAGTTCAGAAAGACCACAAAATTACCCTATCTATTCCATGAATTCTGATCTGGACTCATTTATCTTATGTAATTCAGACAATGACAAAGATAAAATCACAGTTGTAGAAGAGAAACACAAAGAAGTCGATAGTGAAAATATAAGGCATGAATCTATGTGGTATTTAGATTTTGATGGCTCTGTAAATATATTAGGAGCAGGAGCTAGAGTATGGATCTACAATTTAGAAAATTTTCATTTAGAAGGACATGCTTACAGATTAAATTTGAAATGCACTAACAACATGGAAAAATACGAAGAATTAGTGCAGGCCTTCAAATCGTAAGAAAATTTGGAGCTAAAAGAGTTTCCATCATGGGAGACTCAGAACTCATTATAAAACAAGTCAAGGGAGAGTACATTAATAATAACCCTAGACTTAGGTGTTATAGAGAAACCATCCTAGACTTGATAAGATGTTTTCTTGAGACTGAATTTGTTGTCATTCCAAGAAAGATGAATATTCAAGCACATAGCTTAGCCACTTTTTCCAGCACATGTAGGTTACCCTTTTAGCCAAATCATCAATACACAACTGAGGTAAGACATAGACCAACCATGATAATTTAAAGTATTGGAAAATATTTTCATAGGACAACCAGATTCTTGATTTTATGATTTCTGAAGGAGAATTTCAAAACGGTAATATAGACACTGACT
Organism: Pinus albicaulis; assembly: GCA_034641835.2. Taxonomy (NCBI): domain Eukaryota; kingdom Viridiplantae; phylum Streptophyta; class Pinopsida; order Pinales; family Pinaceae; genus Pinus; species Pinus albicaulis. The sequence goes on from CM076581.1 coordinate 1,657,470,599, forward strand.
GTACACTAGATTATACCATAAATAATGAGATAGATGTAAATGATGTAAATAAGATAGAACCAACTAGATTCACAAAAGTATAAATAGAACAATTAGAAGCAATAGAAATTGAGGAACTAATCAATCATGAATCAGAAGTTTTAAACCTCAAAGAAAACATTTTTCCTAAGGGATTAGCCCCACTATAAGACCTCTTTGACTCCAATGATGTAGCTAGAAAACCTAAAATAGAGCCTCTAAGTTTAGATATAGAGGAATGCAACATAGGAACAAAATAAAATCCCAAGCTTATCAAGATATATAAGACATTATCTCCAGCTAAAAAGTTGAAGTACATTAGCTTGTTTAAAGAATTCCAAGACATCTTTTCCTGGAATTATGAAAACCTCAAGTCTTATGATACCATCATTATCTAGCATAAGATACCAATTAAATAAAATTAAAATCCCTTTAAACAAAATCTAAGGAGAATTAACCCCGTTATTATGCCATTAATAGAAAAAGAATTTAAAAGGATGTACGATGCTCGAATCATAGCACCCATCAAATATTCTAGTTGGGTCTCTAATTTAGTCCCCACTAGAAAGAAAACAGAAGAAATAAGATTCTGTGTTGATTTCATAAACTTAAATAAAGTATCACTGAAGGATAACTATCCCCTCCCTAAAATGGACCACATTCTCCAAAGGGTAGTAGGGTCATTCAAAATTTCATTACTTGATGGATTTTCTGGATACAACTAAATCCCAGTCCAACCTGAAGATCAAGCTAAAACTGCAATCACCACTCCTTGGAGAACTTTCATGTACCTGAAAATGCCCTTTGGACTGATGAATGATGGAGCAACATTCCAAAGAGCCATGGAAGTATCCTTTGCAAAGGAAATCCATGAATTTTTAGTCATTTACCTAGATGATATCACCGTTTTTTCCAAGTTAGATAATGAACATTTAGATCATCTAAGAAGAGTATTCATAAATGCAGAAAGTTTGGCATATCCTTAAATCCTAAAAAATCACTTTTTGGATTAGAAGAAGGAAAAATCCCGGGACACATCATTGTGAAAGAGGGCATTTGAATTGATCCAGCTAGATTAGAAGTAAGTCTAAATATTAGTCATCCTAGAAACATTAGAGAATTAAAAGCGTTTTTAGGCAAAATGAATTTTCTTAGAAGATTCATCCCCAACTTATCAGAACTAATTAGAAATTTAAATAACATGCTAAAAAATGATTCAATACTTAAGTGGATAGTAGAGGCTAAGTAGTCTTTTGAATCAGTCAAAGAAGCACTTACTAAAACACCTGTCCTCATAAGTCCTAATTTTAATAGGGATTTCATAATTTTTTCTTTTGCTTCAGAACACACTATTGCAGCAGAATTGTTTCAAAAGAACGATGAGGGTCTTGAACAACCCATTGCTTTCTTCAGTAAAACTTTAAGAGATGCAACACTAAAGTATAATATCATGGAAAAAAAAGCTCTTGCTTTAGTGAAAGCCATAAAATATTTCAAAGTATATATTCTATATTCTCACATAATAGCATATGTTCCAAACTTAGTTGCAAAGGACATTCTAACTTAGAATGGGCTTGATGGAAAAAGAGGCAAATGGATTGCCACAATACTAGAATAAGCTTACAAAATTAATCAAAGGCCAAGGTTCGGCCAAACTCATGGCTGAATCAAACTTTCAAACCTTAGACATAAATTTCATTGTTGCCATAGATGATCAGGAAGAGATGGTGACTCCCCAAATTAGTGAAGCTTTTATAGATTCACCCTAGTATGCAGAACCTACATTTGTTTTACTCAAGTTACAAGCTTCTCTTGGTTTGTTTAGAACCAAAAGTAGATTCTTAAAAATGAAAGCAATGAAATATTTTATCCTAGATAATTTTTTATTTTGGAAACATCATGGTGGAATCCTATTAAATTGTTTATTAAAAGATGAAGTTGAAAAAGTCATGCAGGAATATCATGTAGGAGATTGTGGAGGACACCTATATTGGAAAACAACTGCTAACAAATTTTGAGGGCAGAATTTTACTGGCCCACCCTTTTTGCAGATGTCCAAAAGTATGTGGCCTCCTGTCACAAATGTAAAATATTTGAAGGGAAGAAGAAACTCTTACCATTACCCCTCAAACCTATGTCAGTATAAATTCCATTTCAACAATGGGGTTTAGACTTCATTGGTGAAATACACCCACCCTCCTTTGCCCAGCATAAATGGATATTGACAGCCACTGACTACTTTACCATGTGGATTGAAGCCATCCCTTCTAGACAAGTCACAGACTCTGTCATTATTTCATTTCTTGAGAACAACATCCTTTCTATATTTGGATGCGCACAAAATCTCATCACTGATAATGTTGCTACCTTCAAATCCAAGAAAATTATAGATTTTTGTAATCGATACCATATCACCCTAGGCCATTCCACTGCCTATTACCCTCAAGGTAATGGACCAACATAATCTTCAAAGAAAAGCCTAGTCAACGTCATCAAGAAGCTATTAGAATATAACAAGAAAACCTAGAATAAAAGGTTGGTGATTTCCCTATGGGCAGACATACTAACTACTAAGAAATATATTAGTACATCTCCCTATCAATTGGTATTTGGGATGGATGTTGTTTTTCCATCTTCATTAGGAATACAAGTAATGAAAATGATTCAAGAGTTGAAATTAGAACCAAATGACATCCAAAGGAGGATAAATCAAACAATTCATTTATAAAAAACAAGGGAAGAAGTTTATATCAAAGCCCAACTAATTCAAGATAAAATCAAGAAGATATTTGATAAGAAAACTAAAGCAGATGATTTCTTCATAGGTGATCAAGTGATAAAATGGGATTTTAGAAGGGAAGAAAAAGGAAAACATGGGAAATTTGAATTTCTCTGGAAAGGCCCATACTTTATTTATGGTTACAAAAGCAACAATGCATTTTTCTTGAAAGAGTAAAATGGGAGAGACCTATCAGGTGGACTAGTCAATGGTCGGATGCTGAAGCACTATTTTTTCACCAGATTTACCAGTAGCTCATTTTTTATTTTATTTAACTCATTGTAAATACCATAGAAAAGTTTAGATTTGAGTGGATGATTATCTTCTAAAGTTGAAGCCTGAAGAAGAAACCTTAAAGCTTTAAAAGATATAACATCATATGTTTGAATAAAGGAGATCACAGAAAGAAGTTCAAAGCAAAGAAAAGTAAAAGTTCCAAGGCCACTGATCAGAAAGTTCTTGACATCTCACAAGGATATTCCATCCCGAAGTGGAGCCACTATTAGGTTCCTATAATAATAGGGATCATAATTTTGAATTGGCTATGTTAATTCTTGTAATATTGTACATACCTTTGCATTTCTACAAATGTTTTCCATATTAAAAAATTAAAAGAGGGTATGTCCTAAAAGAATAATCAAAGGACCGAAAGAAAGAAAGATAAAAAAATAAAATATGAACCCCATAAAAAGAAACAAAAATAAATTCTGAAAGTGTTGCACATTCAAATGCCACCACTCTTAGTTTACTTTACTTTTGCAAATAAAATTGTGTGCAGCTTGTCCAAAATGCCACAATTCATGATGATGATGCAATCTAATATTGATCATTCACGCCTTTAAATTTTATGTTATGATAGTTAGTGAATAAATATCTAACCAAACCATTTAATCTTGGAAGATCAGTAGTTAGGTAGAGAATAAAATGAGCTCATAATTTTAATCTGAGCCATTGAAAGATATAAGGTTAGAAATAAGTTATTTTTCTTATAGAAAGAAAATAAAAGGGCCAGCAAGCTTAAATGCACCCAATAAAAGAAAGGAAAAAATGTTAGGATGAATAAAAGGGTAGGTAGAATACTTTTAAAAAGTTATATAAGTATCATTATGCTTATCAAAAATAACTTTCTAACTCTTCCCCTTGCTAAAATCCCTTTCCCCTTTAAAAACCCTCTTCCCCTCACTAAAATCCATTTCCCCCTTCAAAAACATTTTCTAAATCCCTTCCCCTTTTCCTCTTTGAAAAACCCATTTTATCCTTGACTAACTTTATGTTTTCATAAAACAACAAAACACATTTTTCAATAGTTCAAAGTGAGAAATATTAAGTGGACCCCCCTTTTTTGACTTAACCCCTCCACCTAATATATTTCTTAACCTCCCGCTTAATATATTTCATAAACCCCCATTTCATTTTACACCTGTGCCTAAATAATTTCTCGACCCCACCTCCTTTGAAAACTCCGAACTCCTCCTACCGCCCAATCACCGCTGATCACATCGAACGGTCTCTGATCCCTTTTGCACTCCCCGACGTTTGAAGTTTAAAACAAAAGGGGGTTGTGAAATAAGTGGTTTTCCCCACCCACTTCCCTGCCACGCGGCGCCTCCATGTTTTATCACACCCCCTCCTACCAAAACCACAAACTACTCTTGCGTAGTGTGATAAACCACCCAAATTTCAAAAATAATAAACCCCATTATTCCATTATTTTCCTATCTCTGTCGACTTGCAGAAAACACTGAAGCCCACTCACCTCGCTGCAAACCCTTTTTTCATTACAGGTATTTTTATTTTTGTTGTGCAGGTGATTAACAAAACCAGGAGATGGAGGAGCAGCTTGATACTAGTTCCATCCTGCTTACTCCAGACCCACAAGATAGGAATTCGAAATAGAAAAGGAGTTTTCATTAACATAGCCTTTATCCTAAGAAAAACAACATCAAACTCTAGAAAACTTCTTTTACCTCCATCATGAGGTAAATCACCTTTTTTGTAAATAAGCCTATGTTTGCCAAATATTTAGAGGTAGATAAGATTTACTGTAATATGATGAAAATCAAAATCCCAGATGAAGAAACATGGGAAAAATGGTGTGATTTACTATAAAGGGTGAAAGAGCAGACAGATGAAAGAAACAAACAGGTAACAATAATCAAATAATCAGGGCTAGATATCAGTCAGTTGAAAGGTTTCACTATCTTTATGCATAAAGATATTTTATTTTCCTAGAATAAATCCTAGTCAGCTGACAAAATATTTTTTGTAATCAAATTATCAAGTGTGGATTTTTGAATATTTCTGTAGCTAACTGATCTATTTCCTGAGGGTTACTGTACCAACTTCCAGTTGACAGAAAGAACAAATTATAAAGAAACTTCTTTACAGGATTCATGTGTTGAGCTATCTCAGTGAAGTATAAATTTCAATTGTCCATGTTCTCTTTCCAAGTATTCCATAAAATTATATGTGTTTTGAATTTGAATTTTATAACAAGATTTTTACTGCAGAATTTGCTTAAACATTATACTCTACTTTTAATTGTTATACATTTCTATGTTCTCTTCTAATATCTGGTTTAGAGAATTCTTAATTTCCCTCTGATCCCGATTGACTTCTTTACCCTTCTTCATTATTTGGTTTAAGGAATTCTTAATTTCTCCTTGATCCCGATTGAAAAATCACTTCACCATTCGGCCTTGAGATCTGATATTTCTCACCTATCCTTCCCTGTAACACTTTATTTATAATTTTATTTTTTTTCTGTTTTCAAAGCATATTGACTCCATAGCCCAATGGAAAATGGAAAAGCACCTATTCATCTAAATCATTAATTCCACCAATCAATCAAAATCAATCCAAATTAAGCATACATAACTATCATAAAATCTATTTAAAAAATAAAATTAAATCATATAGAGAGAGCCTTCTCTGAGTTTAGGAAGGCTAGATCCTAAGCTCCAAAAGTGGTTTGTAGTTACCTCTGATATTTATTTTTAACTCTTAGAATAACCTTTGGAAATTTCAGAGTGATAACAGTGGGAATCCCAAACTCATCCTCAGGGGACTTCGAGTGCCTACTCAGGAGATATTATTGAGCTGTATACTCCACATTCTGGCATCAAGCCAAGCTCCAGTCTTCAGCTACAATGCATTTTCTATTCAGAGTTGTATTGTGTTATAGGGTGTTGCAGTGGAGGATTGATAGGGCCCATTTTTGTGTTTGTTTTTCGGTGGAGAGGTAGCCTTTCCATTGGGAGGCCAGAAAAAAGGTATAGGAGATTTATTTCATATTTTGGCACCAGGCCAACCTATTTCCACCTCCTACAACACAGTTTCCCTCAAGGACTGCGTTATTTCAGAGGGAATTTGCAAAGGAGGGTTCAATGCTTCAGTTGGAGGGTTAGATCTTCAGTGAGGGGATCAACCTTTCATTTGGAGGATCTATTGGAGGAGATCTATTCATTCATATCAGTTTTTGCCACCTCCTTCTAGTATTGAGTTGCAGCTGCTATTCATCCCTAGGGCTACATTACAACATTTTTAATTTTGGGTCTATTTCCGAAAACCCTTTTTGGGTTGTCTTGGAAATGTGTTTGGGAGCTTAGATCTCTACTCTTGGCACTTTGTGAGCCATATATCAGTAGATACATGTATTGAAATATTCCAGCAGTAGTTATATCCACTAAAACTATGTTGTCTTAGCCTTGGGCATTATTGTGTAGAAGTGTTCTTTATATTTCATGTACTGGTTCTCTTGAGGCTTGTTTTGCCTAACTTCAGTGACTTTTTCCTCAAGACCTTGTACACCCTTTTGTTGTTATAATATCAATATGATGGCTATATGATTTGCTCACATATCATGTGTTGATTTATCATTGCTATTTCCATTATTTTGTTCTATATTCCTGTCTTTTCCATTTTGGAATATTACATGATATTTCCTTGAACATGAAAGGAAAAGTGTTCTGGCAGAAGCTCATGGAGGAGATGCAGGAGGACATTATGTAAGAAATTCCATTGCGTGGAAAATATTGAGAGCTTGTTATGGTGGCCAACACTACATGAGGATGAAAAATATTTTTATTGACCATGTGATGTATGCCAAAGAACAGGAAAGCCATCTAGAAGAGATGAAATGCCATTAAATCCACAGGTGACGTTGCAAGCATTTGAAAAATGGGCTATTGAATTTTTTGGATGTATTAATCCACCAGGAAAGAAGACTAGCGCAATATATATAACTACTACAACTAATTATTTGATGAGGTGGGCCGAGGCATAGCTAGTGAATGATTGTAGTGCAGACATCATCGTGAAGTTCATATTTGAATATATTTTGTCCAGATTTGGGTGTCCAAAGATATTGATGAGTGACAATGGTTCACATTTCTTTCATAATACTATTGATTCGCTTACTGAATAATTCCAAGTATACCATAAAAAACATACCCATATCATCCACAAGTGAATGGGACAGTGAAGCCTTTAATAAGATTCTAGAGAATGCACTCATAAAGGTGTGCAATGTGAACATAAATGACTGGGATATAAGGATTTCAATGGTGTTGTGGGAATATAGGACAACATGCAAGAAACTGATAGGCCAAACACCTTTTAGGTTGGAATATGGACAATAAATAGTCATGCCTATGGAATACATTATGCCAAGTTTGAGAATTGCAGCCTTTATAGACATGGCAGACTCTGCTATAATGGAGGAAAGGATGACAAATTGATTTCTCTAGAAGAAGACAAGTTTATAGTAGGTTTTCATCAGCAAGTGCAAAAAGGAAGGGAGAAATTCTGGCATGACAGGCACATGAAGTAGATTACATTCCGGGAAGGATATCTTGTACTTTTATATGACAAAAAACTCACGAAGTTCCCAGGAAAATTTAAAACACATTGGTCAGGACCATATATCATCAAGCTAATTTATGATGGTGGCGTAGTCCAGCTCGTGAAGTTAGATGTTCAGTTGATTCCAGGAAGAGTGAATAGTAGCATATTGAAGATATATAGGGACAACAATGTCCCTGGAGCTTCACACTAAAATATAAAAGGAGAATAGTCTTAGTGCCACCTGCAGTTGAAAGTGGGCACTATACTATAAACTACTCTACAGAAGGGACTTCACAAAGGAATATTACTGCATAATATTCAAGATTATGTCCAAGTTTAGAATAACCGTGCCAAAGGAAGATTCCAACGCAATATTCAAGATTATGTCGAAGTTCCAAAGAACCATGATGAAGGAAGGATTATTGTGACATGGTGAAGGATGTGTTGAAGTTCACCGGAAATATGACTATTGGAAGGAAGACGTTGTTTTTAAAAGGGAAATTGTCATTAATTGGCGTGGGAGAAACACATTTACGAAGCACAACTGGTTGGCTCTAGCACCATATCTACATTAAATGAACAATATCTAAGATATCATGAGATTTGAAATTCAAATTTTTTATAAGAGTTATGTCTGGCTCCAAATTTTACACTTTTCTATCTTGAGAATTAAGTTGCGAATTTGTAACCAACTGTGAAGTGTTGATGTATATCTGAGAGAGGTTTTGAAGATCTTTCGAGAGATTTTGTGAAGAAAGGGCTAGCAGGAATCATGAAAGTTGCAGCATCGAGTATACCTGTGTCCCCAAGGTGTGCGAGGTCGCTATGAAAACAAATAGCCACAAAAGAACAACCGAAGAAAAGACAAGAAAAGAGACCAAATTATGCCTCTAAAGTAATTACATCCCCGAGAAATAAGGTAGCAAAATAAAAGTGGATGAAGAAAAAGTAGGATAAGAAACCTGCGGAGAAGGCAAAGAAACCAATGTAGGAGAAGCAACCAAAACAATTCATGACAGTGAGGAGGAAGCTGCGATGGAGAAGATGGAGACAGAAGGTACAAAACTTCCCTCTATGTTGCCACCATATTTTCCACCAAGGAAATTGGGTGGAAAGCCGATTAAAGACCTTGAAAATGAAAAATTTTGCATTTTCACACCACTGCTTCCAGAAAAAGTGCAATTTCACGAAGAACCACTTAGAAAAATTCCACAATTAAACATGGAGGACTAGAACTTCAATGACCAAAGTAAGTACCTGTTGAGTCTCAGAATTGTCCTTAAAAAGACATCCACTTTCACCATCATGTCCAGTATATCACCTCCATTTCACTTCCATTTCACTACCGTGTCATTACATTCATCTCACTTTCATCATCATTTGGGTTACCCTTGTGTTTTCCAAACAATATTAATTTCTAGTGTTTTTAAGTGAATTTGTGATCAAAAGCTAGGAAATAATATGAATATGCTTATACATTAAAGGTGGAGATAGTTTTGTGACATGTGTAGGCTCATTGGAAGCTTCCAAGGCCCTTTTCTATGGCTCCCAAAGATCAAATTCGAAATTATATTTATGATATGAAGGAGATTTGGAGGAATATGTGGCCTATGGTTAGAAAATTGGATGAGAATATTATGGATTAAAGCAGAGGAAGAAGGATCCTCATTAATGAGGAGGTTGCTTAGGAATTTGTATAAATAGGATATCTCTCTCCTTTATTTGTAACTCTTGTTACTTTAACTTGTCATATTATTATTTTGTACTTTGTAATTTTGGAGAACTTGAATAAAGTTTTGAGGTTCCAAGCATGGAGGAAGATGTGAAGTAGGAGATATCATGGAGCATATTAGAATGTAAGATAGAGTAGGTTTTATTTTGCAATTTTGTTTTGATATTAGTTTTTATTTCATTCAAGTATGTCATTTCGTTTTAATTTTTATGATGTTTTCATTTCATTGGAAGTTTGATAGTTTATATTTTCCATTCATGTAAGTGTGTTTGACCAGTCAATTGTTGATTTATTTTTCATGTAAAAGTGTTTTTTTTTTTAATTCATAGATTATGCTAGATTAGAATTGATTTATGCATGTGTGAATTCATGAATAATGCTAGATTAGATTTGATTTATGCATGTGTGTTAGATTATTTTTCAATTTTGTAAGCATAGATTAGAATTTCAATTACGCAAGTAGAATAGATTAGGATAGCTTTGATTTATGCAGATTTGATTAGATTAGTTTTGAATTTTTAAAGAAGATTACAATTCAATTATGCAAGTAGATTAAATTTAAATTCCTGAATGTAGAATATATTTTCAAGTTAATATAGGAATTGTGTGATTAGGTTAGTTTTTAATTTTCATAAACTGATCCCTAGCATATATCAAGTACGTATGTCTCACAGGTCCTACAGATCCTGAATTGATAATTTATGTTTGTAATCTAATATAAATTATTTTACTCAACATTTTGGCGTCGTTTTAGGGGAGGCATACATAGGATTAGTGTTAGTTTATAATGTTGTTTCATTTGTTAGCTCAGTTTCAATTCCATCACAATTTCATTTTCACAATTTTGGTTTTTCGTTATTAGATAAATTTTTTATTCTTTTAGAAATTATGGATAATTAGTTTTTCTTCTAATAAAAAAATAATAATACAAAAAATTTTTATTTTACCTAGCATACTAGGGATTAGTTTTTTTTTTTTCATTTTTTTTTTAAATTTATTTTTCATTTTCCATTTTTAAATTCAATTTTCATTTTCCATTTTTTTTTAGATATCATTTTGCTGCATATAATTTTAATCAGTTTTTTTTAGACTTTGGAAATGAACATTTTTTTTAGGTAGGACAAAATAATAATCAATGGTGAAATTCCTTTTCTTAGATTTTTTTTTTTAAATTAGAATTTAAAAAAAAAAAAAAAAAACATTTAAAAAATACAATAAACAAAAACAATAATAAAAACAAAATATAAAAATAAAAAAAACATAAAAAAATAAATAAATACAAAAAATAAAACAAAGGGCTGAATGAAACAAGAAAACACGGGTTTGAATTAATAGGTGATTGCATAGGTCAAAAGGATGGGCGAATCCAACCACTGCTCCAGCCTTGGCTTTATTTTAAACCTGCAAAATATTAAAGCCAAATTTTTTCAATGCGTTGGTTAAAGAGTTGAACTTTTGAAATCAAAATATTAAGTTAGCGTTGGGAAAATTGGGCAGATCCATATATATATTTTAAACTGATTGATAGAAGATAATAGGACTCGACCACCCTCTTCAGCCAGCTTTTGTTCCTTCCTTTATTTATGTCCTGTCGTTGAGACAATGAAATCAAGGGTGACTATTATTCTAATAAAGGCCTTTGAACCAAGGGGTTGAGATATCAGTTATTTTTTGGAGCGAGAGGGAATACAGTCTCAGTCTTTTCCAGTCGTACGTGTTGACAGCTATGGATTCGAAACATAGTAGTGCCAACTATGAAAACAGTTCAAGTCATTCACCCAGTTGTCTCCTTCAGAAGGAATCGATCTTCTAACTCCACCTCTGTAAGTCGAGATTGCCCCCATACCCCCTCATTCTTAGCTCTCGTTCAGGTCCTCCCCAGACTTAGATGGCCATCAGAAAGAAAGACTCTTAAATTCAGCTCTCGATCGGAGTTCAATTAAAAAGTAATTTAATGGTGAATTCGTTGAAGGGAAGTGGAAGAGGTCAAATTAAAGTCAAAATTCTCAGTCGCAACTCAAAAATCTCACACTTTGGTGCAATTATTGAATTCATTGAAAAGTGAGCGAAAATCATGGGTCAAATTAGAATGGCAATCTAGAAGCAGCAAGAGCATTTCTAGAAAACGCACTAGTTTAGAAACACATTTTTGAAATGCATTTTCAGATCGTCTGAGGGCGAATCTAAAAAAATGAAGACATGGTTTTTTATCAGAAAGGGGTGAATTAATTAACCCATAAATTATTTCCTCACTTTCGCAACCGTTTGAGAGAAATTTGTGGTTCTTTGGATTCTTAATTGTTAGACTACGTGAGGAAAAACGATTTTTAATGCACAATTAATTGTTTCAATGTGACATGCTAGAAGGTGGAAGAATTCAAATTAAAATCAAAATCTGTTGTGGCATTCTTAAGATTGATCCACTTGGCACGTGATTTTTCTAAATCAAACAATCTAATTTGTTTCTTGATATTATGTCTTCTTCACCCTCTGTGCAGTTATTTATCTCACCGTCTAAATTCAAATTCAATGTTGGAAAATCATGTTTTACTTCTCTCTTTTAAGGTTTTGTTTATGACCAAACTCGACCCTAATGGCACCACTCTAGGCGATTTATATTTCTGCCTCTATGATTTTTTTTTTTTTCATTATGGCTCAAGGAGGACTCTCTTGGCCAGCTCTTGTATTTTCCATTAATCAACCAAAAAAGGCTCACACGTAAATATATATATAATAATAATAATAATAATAATAATTTTCACTTCAGAATAGATAAAGAAAATATGGATTTGCTCGTTCTTCTGGAAGAGGTATTAGTGAATTTAAAGATCAAACTGATTACATGCATAGTTGAGTATAATTAACTTTCTGTTCAATATTTTTAGCTACAGAAACTGTGCAATTCTGCAGCTGAACATCGATCCTGTAGCTGAGAAACCTCACTATTTCACTCAAATCTCAAATTAGCCTAAATTTCTCATACGATATCAGATTTCGACGATTCAAGCGTCATTGGAAAGATCTCGATGATATCAACACAATGAGAAAGCTATCATCAGAGTTTGAAATAGTAAAGAATGAAGAAATTGCTGAAAATACATAGAAGGTAACTTGAGGCACTCATTTCGACACAGTAATAAATTCTTTTGGTTTTCCTTCGTGAACTTGTTTTATTAGTAAAAAATCTCAATTTTTTGTATAAATTTAATCACCAAAGAGATTGACCACCTCTCTCTTTTGAGAGTCTTACATTCCATTGCAGAAGAAGTAATATTTTTTTTTTCAGGTTCCAGGAGGAAGGACAGATGACTACAAGCGAACAATGTCTCTCTCAGAGACCACATTTCTTTCACCAGAAGATGATCAGAACAACAACAAAGATGAAACAAAAAGGCATGAGCACATGCTAATATCAGATCCAGCTCTTGCAAGCCTTTCAGATGCCATTGTCTCTATTACATCCATGCTTCTTAAATCAATAAAATATTCACCTCATTTCCCTTCATATTTTCCATTCACATTCATTCTTCATTCACGTTCACTATCCATTCGCATTCATTTAGTTACATTTCACGTATAAAAAAAATATCTCACTTACATGATGATTAAATCCATTATATTTTTCATTTTCATGTTCATTTTCCTTTCCCAAATAAATACTTATTCAAAGAAAACCATATATCTATAGTCTTTTTTGAGTCTTAAAAAACTTTTCGAAAAGTATCTTGAGGCTTGCATCCCTTAATGGCAAGTTCTCTTGCTGAAAAACAATGGGAATAAATTAATGTCCCTTGTTTGACAGATCTTCTAGGTGACTCGACATCAACAAATTTATTCGTACCTAGCAAGATGTGCTTAGGAATCTTGACTCTCATTTTCATCAATGGTGAGAGGTCTCGTGTTGATTAGTGGCATACATTAATGGCCACTAATTGAACAATTTCTTACTATGTTCGACATCAACATATTAATTCACATAGATAATAATTGTGCCAATATGTGATAATTACATGAAGACTATCATATCCATCATTATTTATAATTTGTAGCAGATGTAGTAGATGTAGAAGATTCAGCAAATTTAGTAGCAGCAATAAAGACTCACTTTCACCACTTCATCCATTGTTTTCATGACCAATTGAAGAAGCATCAGATCCGATTTTTGTAGCAGCTACATATGCATATCCTATCCATTTCATAGGTAAGTGAAGGTATGCTCTTTTCTAAATTTTTTATCATGCAATTCATTAAAATGCTAAAGTTATAATTTTTGGAAAAACACTCCACAATATTCCTTTTCTCACTTCATAAAATTGGAAAAAATTGTCAGTTGGGGGGAAGGGATATCACTCTATATATTTACATCTTATGCCACATCACTTTCATATAACCAACATACAACTACTATTGCATTAAGATTCAAAATATTATATGTTTTGTAAATCATCAAATTGATGAGCTTATGGCTAATTTAAAAGATAAAGTCTCAATGTTTTCAAGATATTTGGATGCAAAAAAGAATAAACAAAGTATTGTTTCTCAAGAACCAATACTCATTAATTATGGTTGTCACACAAGAACCAACCATAAAGAAAATCCATTTTGGTTGTAACACAATAACCAACCATAAAGATGAATGTTGCAATCTAATGTATTTCAAAGTAAAATTTGCAAAAATAATGAAGATATCAAATGCTATGATAATACAAAGTTAAAGGATAATTAATACAAGCCAAAGATCACTCAAAAGAAAGACAATTCAAAGATCAAATGAATCAATGTAATAGGTTGCATGATGACATGCAACAACTTCAGTTGGGGGGTATGTTGGGTCTCAGAATTGTCTTTAAAAGGACATCCACTTTCACCATCATGTCCATTATATCACCTCCATTTCAGTACCATATCACTACATTCATCTCACTTTCATCATCATTTGGGTTTCCATTCTGTTTTCCAAACATTATTAATTTATAGTGTTTTTAAGTGAATTTGTGATCCAAAGTTAGGAAATAACATGCATATCATGCTTATACCTTAAAAGTGGAAAGAGTTTTGTGACATGTGTAGGTTCATTGGAAGCTTCAAAGGCCCTCTTCTATGGCTCCCAAATATCAAATTCGAAAGTATCTTTATGATATGAAGGAGGTTTAAAGGACGGATATGTGGCCTATGGTTAGCAAATTGGTTGGGAATATTATGGATCAAAGGAGAGGAAGAAGGATCCTCATTAATGAGGAGGTTGCTTAGGAATATGTATAAATAGGAGATTTCTCTCCTTTATTTGTAACTCTTGTTACTTTAACTTGTCATCTTATTATTTTGTACTTTGTAATTTTGGAGAACTTGAATAAAGCTTTGAGATTCCAAGCATGGAGGGAGATGTGAAGTAGGAGATATCATGGAGCATATTAGAATGTAAGATAGAGTAGGTTTTATTTTGAAATTTTGTTTTGATATTAGTTTTTATTTCCTTCAAGTACGTCATTTCATTCTAATTGTAATGATGTTTTCATTTCATTGGATGTTTGATAGTTTATATTTTCCATTCATGTAAGTTTAATTCACACAAGTGCCTTCGAACGGTCGATTGTTTATTTAATTTTCATGTAAAAGTGCTTTTTTTTTAATTCATGGATTATGTTATATTAGATTTGATTTATGCATGTGTGTTAGATTAGTTTTCAATTTTGCAAGCATAGATTAGAATTTCAATTACGCAAGTAGAATAGATTAGGATAGATTTAATTTATGCAGATTTGATTAGATTGGTTTTGAATTTTGAAAGTAGATTACAATTCAATTATGAAAGTAGAATAAATTTTAATTCTTGAATTTAGAATATATTTTAAAGTTAATATAGGAATGGTGTGATTAGGTTAGTTTTTAGTTTTCATAAACTGATCCCTAGAATATATTGTGCACATATGTCTCACAAGTCCTACGGATCTCGAATTGATAATTTGTGTTAGCAATATAATACAAATTATTTTAATGAACATTACTCAAAATTTGAGCCGAGTAGGTACCTACACCAGGTATACTATCCAGAGAGAAATGAACCAAGTTGGAGCCACACTAATGGGCCGAAGGATTGCATATAACAGGTTTGTTGAACATGATGAATGTGCCACACTTTGGTATAAGTACCATCAACATGATCTCTGCTCGAAAGCTGCTTGTATTAGTCCATGATGGTTACCTCTGGTTGGGAGAGAGGATCCCGATTGATGAGATGTTGATCAGAAGGATTATTGGGTTGAATATACAAGGAAGGACCCCGCCGAAGAGTTTGTCAGCAAAAGAAAATACAAGGGAATAGCTCAAGAAATGAAGGACAAGTTCAGGTTGATAAAGAAGTCACGAGGTTATGACATTAACTCCATCAACAACCAAGCGGTGCACTTTGTCGCGCATGTCTTGGCTGGAAAGATTATGCAGAAGTGCAGAGAAAATGAAATTCCCGCGGCTATTATTTCCTTAGCCACGCAGTGCAGTAAAAGGTTTTAGTTTAACTGGGCTGGATATTTATGCAAAGAATTTTTGGAGGACTACAGAGAAGCACAGGAAGAAGGCAATAAATTTCACTACATGTGGTTGATATTGATCATCATGCTATTAGCATGGAGGTAACCAGTACATTCTCAATTTCCCACAGTCGAACTAGATGTATGCAAAGTTGTGTGATATGCCTCACTCTAGCATACCAAGGAGCCAACGTGTGCATAGGAAAACAAGAATTTTTGGGTATTGGTGGAAATGGACTTACGCATAGTGGTGAATCAGTATCCTAGCCTGTCACCAAGGTTTTTTGAGTAGTATCACAATATCGTAGACTTTAAGACGAACTTTCACAAAATATACATAAAGGCTCGAAAATATTTGATGGATACATGGAATCCTCTGTCATATACGGCCACCGAAGATGACCTTGTCAGAATAATACAACGTTGGTCATAAGAGTGGATGACTCCAACCATAGGAGAGAAGGAAGTAGAAGATGAACACACCGTGCAACATGCTGGCACAAGTGGAAAGGAAAAAGAAAAAGATGCAGAGGAGATAGAACCAGAGCATGATCAGGGTACCTAGGACCCTCTCAGTGACATATAGACAACAGTTGACTTTTCATTCATCATGAAAAAGAAGACACCTGCAGCGACTATGGTGAGCACAAGGAAGAAGTAGAAGGTAGAAAAATCTTGGGTTGCAACACCACTTGTCCTCACTAAGGGGGACATCGACGAAATAGGGGACAAAGTTCAAGAAGTGATAGAGGAGTCTAGGAAAAGGATAGAAGATCATTACAACGTGCTCCTAACCGGTGTCAAGAAAATAATGGCATAATTAAAGGTACTAGTGCAGAGATCAAGACAACCGACACATATGGGTCAGCTAGTACAGTTAGAGTGATGGATCGAGAGAACACTTGGATTGAGGAGCATGCAGATACTATCTAGAGAATTACAATTCAAATCCCTTGAAGATAGATATCGAGCAAAAGGATGGGATCGTTTCAATATGAACGTCATTGCATTACCTATTCAGATATTGCACAATTTCCACGAAAATATAACAACAGAGGTGAAGGAGCGAGAACAACGCACTTCGTTGATAAGCATTTAGGTGGAAAAGGAACGAGCTTCATTGACAAAGTATCTCGACCACCTGATCAAGGAAAGGGATGAAGCACACCACCAATAGAAGCATCTAGAGGATGCCATCACCAAAACCTTTAGTGAAGTTTCGAACGTCAAGGTCCACGCATAAGACTCACCAGCAGAGAAGGTCGCAAGGTTTGGCCTCACAATCAAGGATTCAAAAAAACAAGTTCGTCGATATGAAGTTTGAGTATGATGCGAAGAATTTTGAGATGAAAATGAGGCTGCAGCCATCCATGCCACTGGAAGTATGTGAGCAGAGGGAGATGGACCTAAAATCTACAATAAAATTCATATTTGACACAGTGGTAGAGTGTGATAAACTCCTAGTTGACACCATGCATATTTGGACCTCACTATAGGAGGATCCAAATATTCATAGGATTGAAGAGGATATCCAAGTGAAGAAAAAGTAGTTGGAAGAAATCTGGGCAACTGCAAAGACCTTACTAGTTTCATAGAGGCTTGCCCGCATCACTGAAGGGAAGACTCTTCAAAAGAAGATTTAAGACCTTCGTAGAAAAGAGAAAATTTTCATAGAGAGGACCCAGTCGTGGCAGGATGAGGCCCTCCATATTTCGCATATAGTCAAGGATAGGCTCAAGGAGCTATCAGAAAGGAATAAGGAAGTGTTGCAAAAGACAACCATACCAACAACAGAGGCACTACTGGAAGAAGTGCGAAAGAGGAAAAGCAGGTAGCAGAAATACTTCAGCAATATAATGCCACATACATGAGAATCACAAAAAATATTTAGGGAAGAATAGCTAAGTGACTCAGGATGAGTCACATGTGAGTGTTGGGGGCCTATTTTGCGCAACCCAAATTGGTCCAATTTTGGTAAAACACTCTGCATTTTGAGGAGGGGAGTGCATGGTACCATGAATTCATATATACAACACGAACTTCTAGGGGATTTGGGATGGTTCAAGGCCCCTCATTTTGTAATGGGCATTGGGGTTTTAGTTGATTTTTTTGTCAAGCCCATGGTATGTGGACCTTGGTGTTGTAGTGATGTAATGTCATATAGAGAGATATAATTATTTGTAGAAATGAATCAATAAATGAATCTAATCATAGACGTTGAGCACAAATTTTTGTGTCTTTTGTGTTTTGGGCCTTAAGGAAAGGCTCCGCAACTGACTCTGCGGAGACATTGGAAGAGTTTTCAGCTTAGTGCGTAGACCACCTGTAGCTATGTGCATAGATCAAGAAGTTGAATGTACTGAAGAGACTCATCTTAATAAAGAAGAAGAGAAGTTTTTGGCAATATTTTTTGTTTATGTGAATCATTATGTTTTCTTTCTATATGTGATGCAAAGTAATGATTATGTTATGATAGTGTAGTTACATTTCTCTGTAATATTCTTAAGTTAAACTGAATGTGTCAAATAAGTAGTTGAGTTAGACTGCGCAGTAATGATATGTATGCCAGAAGATTAAGTAAATATGGAAAAGAAAATTAGAATCCACCTCATGTAGTCCCTCAAGGCTTCAGAAACATGGTTTTGCAACCACCCATAGCCACCTCGGGTGAGACTCGACCTTCTTGCAGTTTGTTTCCAAAAGGGCCAGTGTCTAATCGCTTTGTTGGTGTGAATTAAAAGTCGAACCTGGGTCAAGCCCAACCAAGCCAACAGTGAATAGATTCTTGTTGTTACGATTGTATACGATGACTATGTTTTGTAGACAAGTCCAAGCATATCATGAAACATTTTACAACAATGTACTACTCATGTACAAATTCATCTTGAAGACGTTAAATCAAATTTATGTTGTTTATGATTTCCAAGATGGAGTCAAGTTTGCCTTCAACAGTTTACCTTCAGGGATGAATTTTTTTGGAGCCATGAAAATATGAGAGTAAAGATAATGTTCAGATTCGACTCATCAGTATGCTATTCCTGCAACAACAATAAGAATGTTGGCTCAATTCTTGACAGGACAACAGGTCTTCATGAGGATGATAAGTGAAGTGCCTTGATTGCGGCTTAAAGAGAAACAATTAAAAAATTTTCAATTTGGATTGAGTTTTTGAGTATTTTTGGGTTCCAACCTCTTTATATTGACTAGGGAAGTAAAATTTTTGAGTCCAAAAGTTCCTAGTGGGGAGGTGTGATCAGGTGAGCAAATTTTCACTCAAAAAATGAAAGTGCCCATAATTTTTTGCAACTACCATCAAATCAAATTTCTTTTCATTATGAATCCAATGATGTTTGTTTCACCTCAATCTGACACTGAGAGCTCAAGTTATAGCACGTTGATTGTTTTCCCAAACAAGCAAAAAATGGGCAAAAATGGGTTTTGACTATATTTTTTTGGGTTGGCCAATGGCAGGCTTATTACTTGGCCTCCCTCCATTCATTGAAATTCTCTGCATTCTCATTGGTCAAATAAGGACCAGTAGCAAGGATTCACATGGCCCAATGGGAGGCAACCACATGGCCTCCTAGCCGCACTAGTCCAAAATTTTATCATGAAGGTCGAGCACAACTCAAGGGAGTCGAACTCATTACCTCCCACCAAGAAACCGCAAGAATTACCTATATACTACTGCATGTCTCTTGTGACATATATGGTGAAAATTTTATTTAAATTTTTATGGGAGTGCATTTGGGGGTTGGGCCAGGGCTAACCCTCTGCCCTGGTCACCACGCCCACAAGAACTAAGAGGCTGGACCAAGGGTCAGGGCTTAGCCCCAACCCTATATACGGCCCAAAATTAGGTCTCAAGGCATTAGAATACGAATTAAATATCCAACAGAATGCACCGATGGTTAGCTAAATTATGAATAGAAATTTTTGCTTCGTTGGCGATTTTCGAGGTAGATTTGTAGGACATTTAGCCATAAGGGTGAATTTGTGGGTCAATTAACTGTAAATTCATGCGATAGCTTGTAGCTCATAACTTTTGGATTTTTGGCCAAAACTAAGCTCATATAAGAGGCTAATTAGGGGTTTTTGGATGCTTTGAATCCAATGGTAACATCTGATTTCTGAATTGAGGACATCTATAGAGTCTTTTTACAGGTTGAAGACCAAGGGTGTATGGATCAATCAGCCTTTTGAGCATAACGTTTTGAGATTTTATCCAAATTGAGCTCAGAAAGAGGCTTCTTGGGGGTTTTTAGATGCTAAGAATCAAATGGTGACCTTAAATTTCTATTTTGAGAAAATCTAGATGACAATTTTGTAGACTGGAGGTTAAGGGGTGTGATTGAAATTTAGATTGGGGGCAAAAATTTGCCAAAAATTCAAATTGCTCAGAATTGCACCAAACTATAATAATGGATTCAAACTGTTGCCATGAATCTGGCACAATTAGTTTCACTAAAAACAAAGTCCGTATGAGGAAGTTAGAGCCTGCTGATTGCCGTGTCAAACAGGGGAATTTAAAAAAAAATGGTCAAACAGGGTCAGAGGTAAAAATTTGGGTTTTCAAAGGCCCAATAATAGGATGAAAAGTGTTAGATTCTCATTGGCCTTAATTATAGGCACATGAGAAATTTGTGATTGGTTTAATTTTTAATCCAATGGGAAGAGGACATGTGGCAAGCCCTGAGGCCACCACGTGCCACCCCTCCATGGCCGAATTTGAATTTGGCGGGAAATTTGAATTTGATATTGGCGGGGAAATTTGAATTATTTTTGGCGGAATTTTTTTTGGGTGGAGGTCAGGGTCGAACCCACGACCTCCCCCACACAAGCACATAACACTACCATTATGCTACAACATTAGAACTTAATATAGAAAGGTTGCAAAATGTATTTTAATGTTGTCAAAGGTAAATTCGAGGGTTTAAAGGGCCATCCCTTGGTCCATGGGACCACATCCCAGGACCAAGCGGAGCACCCAACATAATGGCATGAATTTAACCATTTAATATCATTTAATTAACATTAAAACTATGTTTTTTGCGCTAATCACAATTTAAAGGCAGATTATGATAAAATGTGCCATTAGCACTAACTAAGGTTATTCATTAATTAAACTTCCACTTAAACATAATTAATCCCAAGATTAATTTGGAGCAAGTTTTGGCGGTTCCAACAATTTCGACGCCACCTCCACATTTGTCGGACTTAACTGGAGTTTTTCCAGATTGGTGGCGATTCCTAGGGAAAATTGAATGAAGCATAAATTTTGGCTCAAGAAGATTCATCCTTAGATTATTTTGATGCTCTAAAGCTAATGGAACAGGTTGCACAGGCATTGGATCACTTCTAAAATTGTTTTTTCCACTTTGAAGATTAAAGAAGCCCAAAGCCACCAGGAGAGGAGGTCATGCCTAGATCATTTGGAGATCGTTTTAAGAGATTGAATAGTCTATTTTGAGGTTTTTGGGTCTTAGGAATCCAATGGAGGAGGTTTGAAATTCATTGGAGCACTATAGGTGCATTTAATTATAAATTTGACCATTAATCCCAAGAGAGCCTAGCCAATTGAAGTAGGTTCTGGAGATGTATCCTAGGAGAGGTGAACTCCTTTATCAGCTATTGTGTAATGTGTAGGTTGTGTGTTGTTTCTCTACATTTTATTTTCTATACATGAGTTTTTAAAAGCTAATTAACTCATAAATTTCTCATCAAGACACTTAAAAACTTGACACATGAACCCCTTCACAATTGGCTAACATGAGATGATCCTAAACACCTTTTTATTTAACTAATGAGGGAGCTAGCATAGAAAAACTAGTTTGCCCATATTCCGATCAAGTTGGTATTGGAGCCAAGTTTAGCTCATTTTAGCCAAGGTTATCTAGAAGAATTAGCTATTGGTTTTTGAATTTGTGCAAGGAGACTGTGTGCAAGTTTATGTGTGTGAAGAGAAGGTCAAATTGAGGAACTCGTTCTCAAATCATAGCAAAGAAGCTTTTTATGCATCAAGTGTGATGGAAACTTCATCAAGCATTGCTTCTATTCAATCTCCCTTAGCAAAACTCTTTGATAAAGAGATGTTGTAGAAGCTCTACATCATGAATGCTATGGTGCAAGAGATGTATGAAGATAAGAGGGAGATAATTACACTTCAAGAGCAGTTTATTGCCATGATAGAGGAGAAGCAAGAGATTCTTGAAATGATGCATGAGATGGAGACTGCTCCATATTGCAAATGAAACCCTTGAAAAGATGCATGAGATGGAGACTCATCTCCATGATTCCAAAGAAACTCTAACCAAGTATGTGCATGAAAAAAGGTATGCAATTCAAGTTTATCTTAATTTTATTCTCAATATGAATGTGTAGGTGCTTTATAAAGACACACTAGAGGAATAGGGTCCAAATTATTGCTGAAAATGGGCTATGAAGGTAAAGGATTGGGAAAACATGTAGAAGGCATAGTTGAGCCAATTGTTGTTGATGAAATGCCTAGGTATTTGGGTCTTAGTTATGGACAACATGATGGAGAATGCTCCAAAGCCATGAATGCACATGAAGGCATTCCAAGAAGGACTTTCATTTCATGTTCATTACCTCGAGCTTGTGAAGTTTGTGTTCATGAGGAATGCAAAAGTATTACACCCACTTTGTAAGAAGATTATCATAAGCATGCAACTAATGAGAATGGAAGAGAAGAGGATATTGAAATCTCTAAATTCATTGAATGCATTGTCTGTATTCCGAAGAGAGTCACTACCTCATCAAATTCACCTCCTCAAGAAGGTGACAAAGGTGAATGTTCAAGGTATAAATCTTCCTTTAATCAAGTTTCTTTTGATTATGATAAACATGGAAAATTATCACATAATATTTGGTGAAATTTTGCATGTTCCTTTTGTGGTTTGAATAACCATATTGTTCCAATATGTTGGAAGAAGATAGCTATGCCCAAGAAAATTTCAAAAAAAAGGAGGCAGAAAGCCAAAGGTCCATTGGACAAAGCAAACTATGTTGAAAAGAAGATGCAATTGTTTTTCACTCATTTCCATAAGCAAGACCATATTGTAGACAAGTATTGTACTTCTTATCCAAAAAGTCATCCATGACATTTGAAGAATGTGGAAAGAGATCTTGACAGGAATGGAAAAGAGGATTCCATAATCGACGCGGGTCAGGATGATTCGCATGATGAAGTGCAGCTAAAAGAAGCTCCATTGAAATGGTTTGGTAAGAGATGGTTATATTTCTTATCCAATTGAGGTCTTGCATGTCTTTTGATGCATTTCATTTCCAATTGAAAGTATGTTGCATGTAGCATGAAGCAAGGTGTTTGAAAGTGGAGTATGTTGACTCACTATTATTGCAGCAAAATTTGTTCATTTCAACTCTTTAAGCACATGTACATATGAATGGGTTTCTTGTACTTATGATTGTACTTGTGAGAGATTTGAAGCGTTAATACATGCATAAGAGTTTGTGTGTATGAACATGCATGAGTGATCACCTTGTGTGGGATTGATTGCTTTGTTTAACATGTATGTTATCAACTTGAGAGTGTTGATTATTTTCACATGCATGAATGTCAACTTGCGTCAGTTGATTTATTGTTACATGCATGTCATATCGACTTGGGAGAGTTGATCTTGTATCCAAAAATGAAAGGGAGATGTTGACAAAGTTTTTCATGAGATGTGAAATTCTGTTTGTATTGGAAAAAGAATCGTCAAATTGTTACACATTCTTATGCTTGACTTGAGAGTTAATTGTTTGAAGAGGCATGTTTTTTCGACTTGTGTTTGGTCAATGGTTTGTACAATAAGATGTAAGAGTGCATGGCGATGTTCAAATGATGTGACATTTGTTGCTTTAAAGGAGCAAAAGGATATGTGTTTTTCATATTGATGGTTGTGTTTGTGACAAGATGTTGCAGGATTTTGGGAAGGTCCACTCTTGAGCGAGAGGCTCATGATTAGCCTTCATTCTAAAATCATGGCATGAGCAGCATGTCAATAACTAGAGGATGATGGAAAGAGGGACGAGATGTCAAAGAATTTGTAGCCAAAAATTTTGCAGCCATTGTAGACCATTTTATGTGTTGATGCCATGAAGCAAAAGAGATGGCGAATGCATTATTCTGGATGTGGAATTTGGAATTGTTGAGGTAAAATAATGGTCATTTCTTTTATTGTTATTATTGATGTTAGAACTTATTGTTTTAGTTCACTCAAATGGGCTTAACTTTGAAAAGTGGTTTCCAAGGAAAATATTGCATCAAATGCATGTTTGTGCAAAGAAGGAACATAATTCTTAGTGGGAAAGCCATTAGTTAGTTTTCAAAGCGCTGAGGGATCTCTTTGGTACAACAAAGTTTTTTATCAATCAGCAAGCAGCCAACAAGTGTTGGATTGGGTTAGTAGCAAAAGGAGAACATTGTTTGAAGTGCTAAGCCATTTGGAAAGCAAGGCATGTTAGTGAACCCAAAGTGGTTGTCATGGAGATTTTTCCAAGTAGTATCAAGATGATATAACTTGGGAAAGAGAGGAGTGTTTATCTCTCATGAGATAACCAGCTTTTGTGGGTCCAAAATAATGTCAGTGGGAAGGAGTGATTGGAATCTGGATTGAGGGCAAAAAATTTCCGAAAATTCAAAGTGCTCCAAATTGTACCAAACTAGAACGATCAGATATGTCCCGTCACCAGGAATCTAGCATAATTCATTTCACTTAAAATAGAGTCTGTATGAGGAAGTTAGAGCCCGCTGATCACTGTGTCAAATAGGCAAATTTAAAAAAAATGGTCAAATAGGGTCAAAGGTAAAAATTTGGGTTTTCAAAGGCCTAATGACAAGATGACAAGTGTCAAATTCTCATTGGCCCAAATTCTGGGAACATGGGAAATTTGTGATTGGTTTAATTTTTAAGCCAATGGGAAGAGGACACGTGACAAGCCCAAAGACAGCCACATGCCCCCCCTCTAAAGCCGAATTTGAATATGGCGGGAAATTTGAATTTGAATTTGGCAATAAATTTGAATTTGAATTTGGCGAGGAAATTGAATTATTTTTAGCGAAATTTTTTTTGGGCGAAGGTTGGGGTCAAACCCACGACCTCCCCCACACAAGTGCATAACACTACCACTATGCGACAACATTAGAATTTAATATACAAAGGTCATAAAATATATTTGAATGTTGTCAAAGATAATGTGGGGGTTTAAAGGGCCAGCCCTTGGTCCACAGGACCAACCCTTAGAACTAGGCGAAGTGCCCAACCTAATGGAGCATATTTAACCACTTAGTATTGTTTAATTAACCTTAAAACTACGTTTTATGCACTAATAACAAATTAACGACATATTATGATAAAACGTGTCATTAGTGCTAAACAATGTTATTCCTTAATTAAATTTCCACTTAACCACAATTAATCTCGATATTAATTCGGCAAAGGTTTTGGCAGTTCCACCAATTTTAGTGCCACCTCCACATTTGTCGGACTTAACTGAAGTTTTTCGAGATTTGGTGGAGATTCCTAGGGAAAATTGAATGAAGCATAACAATTCCTATTGTTGACCAATTTTGGCTCAATAAGAGTCATTCTTAAATTATTTTGATGCTCTGAAGCTAATGGAATAGGTTGTAGGGGCGTTGGAGCACTTCTGAAAGTGTTTTTTCCACTTTGAATATTAAATAAGCCTAGGGCCACCAAGAGAGGAGGTCATGCCTAGATCAGATGGAGACCATTTTTAGAGATTGAATAGTTTATTTTGAGGTTTTTGGGTCTTCTAAATCCAATGGAGTCAGTTTAAAATCCATTGGAGCAATGTAGGTGCATATAATCATACATTTAACCATTAATCCCAAGAGGGCCTAGCCAGTTGAAGTAGGTCCATGGAGATGTAGCCTAGGAGGGGTCAACTTCGTTATCATCTATTGTGTAATGTGTATGTTGTGTGTTATTTGTCTACATTTTATTTGTTGTGCATAAGTTTTAAAAATTTAATTAACTCATAAATTTATCATAAAGACGCTTAAAATCTTGACACATAAAACCCTTCACAATTGGCTAACTTGACACGATCCTAAACACATTTTTATTTAATTGATCAGGGAGCTAGCATAGGAAAAATATTTTTCCCATATTGAGATTAGGGTGTATGGATCAAGCAGGTTTTGGTAGAAATTCCTAAGGGTGTTGAGCATGAAGAAGACCTTGTAGGGGTTTCCTCTCCTTCAGACTTCATTTGCAGTAGTTGTAACTGGTAGGGTTCAACTCAGGTTTAACTTATTTCATCATGAACTTTTCATTATGTGCTTAAATTTGGAATTAAAGGGTGTACATGATGTTATTAACCCATTTCAGTTGAATTATGTCATCTTTGTAGGATATGTTTTGAGTTTTTGTTGTTGTGAGAGTTATCTATAGGAGAATATTACCTTTTAGGGGTAATATCCACATGTTTATTTGTAGCAAACTTTTATGTACTTCATTGTTGGCTTGAGGGGTTCTGGCCCAGGTTCGGAGTTTGTGGATAAACCAAAAAAACCTCCAACTAATGGCCCTTTCCACATTGATCTTCTTGCACAGACCAAAGTCTCACCCGAAGCAGTATGGGGGGGCTGCTGGAACTAGGTTTTTGTATCTTGAGAGAGAATTTAATGAAATGGTCCTCGGAAAAAACCTAAGTTATCTTCTACAGATGTGCATAGTCCGTTTATAGCAGAATTATAGATCATGCACAATCATCAATAGAATAACATATAAATAATTATCTTCACTTAGCACGGATAACAAATCAGAACCATATCTTGATATTAATCAATGTAATACTTAATAGATGTCAATAATCATGCATAAACATACCAATTATCCCTGCGAATTCATCAATAAGTAAAAAAACAATGCGGTCTCATCAAAGAATAAACATAAAAGATAACACATAACATACATAGTTTTCCAAAACTATTCTTTCTATTAGTCTTTAAGATCTGTCAATACATCATCTTATATTCTTGCAAAAACCCTTACAATCCCTTACAAACCCTTCCGTGCACATAGCTAGCAAATTCCACACACAACCACGACTAGGTCTCCCCACACACAGCTAGCAAGAGCCTTTTACCCAACCCAAAACCCTTACAGACACAAAACACTATCAATATCTCATAACCTTCATCATCTTATCTATGACTTACTTAACTACATATCTTATACGAGCACTATATATTTATAATATGCCTAGCGCACATATACTATCATCTCAAACCATGGTTTTAGGCCCATAGTTTAAATTTAATCTTGATTACATTCAAAATTGGGGCTAAAATCCCTTTGACTTCATCTGCGCAGCACGCACATACAAACATACAAAAAATACCTTTGGAATTTGTGCCTCAGGGGACCCCACTCCAACAGGCCCCCAACACAAACATGTGACTTGTCCTGAGTCACTGAGGCACAATTGTTGTCTCAGTTTTATCCTTGAGCATCTTGACAGACATCTGGAGAGGGAGCACTAACTCGAGGCTTTGTGTTGCTACACCATGTGCTTGCTAAACCATTTTACCTGTCGTAGGCCCTTCAGTGGCCATCTCCACAATGCGTTGGTTATTAGGGTCCTATAATAATAGGGATCATAATTTTTAATTGACTATGTTAAGTCTTGTAATATGTACATACTTTTTCTCTATGCAAATGTTTTCCCATATTAAAAATTTTAAAGAGGGTAATTCCTAAAAGAAAAATCAAAGGACGAAAAGAAAAAGATCAAAAAATGAGATAAAGTATGAACCCCACGAAAAGAAACAAAAATAGATCCTGAAAGTGTTGCACATTCAAATGCCACTACTCTTAGTATAGTTACTTTTTTAAATAAAATTGTGTGCAAGTTGTCCAAAATGCCACAATTCATGATGATCAAACAATTTAATATTGATTCATTCATGATTTTAAATTTCAAGTATTGATAGATAGTGAATAAAGATCTAGTCAAACCATTTAATCTTGGAAGATCAATAGTTAGGTAGAGAATAAAAATGATCTCATCAGTTTAATATGAGCCATTGGAATTTATAAGGTTAGCGGTAGGTTAGTTTGCTTATCAAAAGAAAATAAAAGGGTCAGCAAGCAAACACACCCAATAAATGAAGGAAAAAATGTTAGGGTAAATGATGGGTAGGTAGATTACTTTCACAAGTAATGGAAAGCATCAATTGGTTCATCTCATATCACTAATATCCCCCAAAATCCCCTTCCCCTTGCTTAAAAACCCTATTTCCACTCTTAGAAGGAATTTTCCCTTGTAAAAAGTCCCCTTTCATTTGAAAATACCCCTTTCCCCTTAATCTAAGCCTTTCACCTTATTTCACCCCTTTTCCCTTCCTAAAACCCATTTTCCCTAGTTAAAAAACACATTTTCATTTGAAAAGTAAATTCCCCTTTACTAATTCCCTTTTTCCATTTAAAACACACCAAAATCCACTTATCCTAAGTTTTAAATGTTTAAAAATATTGGGACCCACTGTAAAAATTGATTCCCTATATCATTTTAATCTATCCCTAGAATATTTCTAAACATCCCGCCTATAGTTTATTTTATATACACCTCCGCTTTTCATATTTCATTAACCCCACAGTATATGCTAAACCATCCACTATATTACCCACTCCCACTAATTAACCCGGGTCCCACTTTATATTAACTCCTACTCAAATATATTTCCTTGGACCCTTTATGTTAGTTTAACATATAATTTTTATTTTATTACAAGCCCTTCCATTATAAAAATTCCCTGGGTCCCACTTACTTTAACTCCGCATATATTTTTTTTTTCTAAATAAGACTACTTTCTATTAATGTAACATAAAAATACAAGGAGGCTCAGGCCTCTGCAGTCCTAGCCTATTTCAAAGGCATAATTATCAAAAATATAAAAAATGGGACTGCACACGAAGGGGAAACCAGTCCAATAAGTAGTTTTTTCACTGCCTATAGAGAGGAAACCAACGTTACACATGGAAAACTGATAATTGTTTGCAGACCTTAAACAAACATTGAAACCATAAACTAAATAAACAGGCCCAAAAACCTTGGAACCAAAAACCATGAACCAGAAAGAACCTCAGAGCTTAGGTGTCATTTGGAGATGGAGGTGTCTCTTCCACAATTAGACACCTGCACTCATCGGTGTCGTCTACTCGCATGTCATGGGTGGCGTTTTCTACATTCCGGGGCTCCATGGTATCATGAGCTTTGCCATGAACATCTTTACCTTTCTTCCATTCATCACTGCTGCTATCGGAACCTTTGTTGCGGCTGTTGGAAGCAAGGTCACTCTTCTCAGCTGTAGAAGGAGCGCTCTGGCTGGAGAATTTATGCAATTTTCTCAGGCGGAGGCCAGTCACACTCGTGGGTTTCTCTTTGAAGGAAACAATGATAGTAGTCGTGACGCGCGGTCGGTCTAGGGTGCACATGAAGTGAAATTGAGTTGAATGGGTGGAAGGCAAAGAGGCAGTCATTTCCAGCCAAGGTAGCGGTGGTGTTGTGGTCGTGGCAGGAGTATGCAGAGCAAGTGAACAAGACTGGATTGAAGTTCCAGCACGACCACACCCACTGTAAGTGGCTGGATATCAACCATGGGAATGCTCCAGGGAGGAGGGAGTAGTGTCAAAGTGGGATGAGGGAGAGGAGTGAGCGACTCGCCCTTTGCTGCTACCACGTCTATAGCGCATGCGGTGTCGAAGACGAGGCATGGTGGAGTAGTGGGGAGGGTGAGTACTCTGAGTCGAAGAAGCAGTGTGGTGATGGATCCAAGGCACTGAAGCAGGGGTGAAGCTGTCTGCCAAGGTGAAATTCGGACGACAGAGAAGGCTTTGCGAGAAATGGAGGCCAGGGATCACCTCAATGCAGCAGAGAAGACTGCAACGCTACCCTGTAGGCGTGCGGGAGCTCAGCTCCGCGAATCTAGGGGGGAAATTGCAGCTCACAGGTTGAGGCGAAGGAGGAATATGATTAGACGAAGGAGGAAAACAACCAGGTGGAGAAGGAAGACAACTCTGCGCATTAATTTTGAAGGAATGGCAATGGCATCGATGATTGGGCTGAATTAATTTGTGAGTGTGGGAGCAGTTAGAGCAATTTAATGCTCACCGTTGAGATCTGTGGGTGGCCATGTGGCTACGCCACTTGCCAACCCAAAAGCCCACCCACTTATCAGCCTTAATAAACACCCACATCCAGGATTAATTCTGCATATATTACTTCCCTAACCAATTCAAATTATCCAACCCACATCAAATAAACCCATCGCATAACTCATTCTCTGTCCCACCTATAAAAAACACCTCAACTCATCCCTCAACACCTGTCAACCATCAGATTGGCGCCCATCAGATCTAACCATTCCGGAGCCCTTTCACACTCTCAAATATGTGATGTTTAAAACCAATAGAGGGTGCGAAATGGGTGGTTTTGCACCCCCGCCCATTTTTTGATCAGTGGTTATCATTGATGTCAACCCAAGCAGCACCAGGGGCTACCCTAATCTTACATGGTAATTTTGACGTACCAAATTACTATATTCTAGGTCAAGAATATTTTTGAGGGTTTCTACTTGTCGAGATGTTTCCGTTGATATGTGGCATGCCATTTAATTCTTCATGGTTTGAGAGATATTCATGTTTGAAGTTTGTAACCACAGTTAGTGGGCTAAAAACCCATGGGTTTGTGGCATAGGTAATTGAAAATTCAATAATTAATAATTTTCAAGCTCCTAAAATCCCTCCCATGTTCACTTGTTGAAGACTCTCTCAACCTAAGAATTTATATAAATTGTGATCCTCACATCCTCCTTATGGAGGGATTTTGCTACCTGAAACAGGTCATCGTGGAATTTACGCCCTAATGTTTTTTCTACGAAGGTTCAAAAGCTGAAATTTTTAACAGAAGATGAAAAAATCCTGAATAATCTCTTGTAAAAATTTCATATCAAGGAGTGCAATATTTTCGGAGATATGATTTGTGGAATTTAATGTTTTTGTAGGCTCCTGAACTTCATCTCAAAGAAGTGACCTTAATAAAATCATCATAAATCTCTCTCTCTGAGTATCGGATTGGAAATCTATAAAAAGTGGCAGATAGTGCATGGACTGTAGTTTGTGATGTATCAAGTTCAGAGCCGAATGAAGAAACAGTGACACATGACATGTTGTACAATTTCGCTCTACTGAACTAGTCCAAAATTAGGTCATTGTGAGAGAT
The DNA here is from genome assembly GCA_034641835.2 of Pinus albicaulis. Taxonomy (NCBI): domain Eukaryota; kingdom Viridiplantae; phylum Streptophyta; class Pinopsida; order Pinales; family Pinaceae; genus Pinus; species Pinus albicaulis. The sequence continues at coordinate 1,657,501,773 of CM076581.1, forward strand.
TGGGCATAAATCTCACTTGAAGAATCCAAATTGGGTCAGACCTATGGCATTGGATAGAAGACTCATGGGAATAGTGCAGAACCGAAAATCACATATTTGGGATATGAAATAATAGAGATACACCAGATTCAATATCGATATCCTAGAAGGCAAGAAAAAGCTAGATCATGTGTTGTCAAGGGCTGCAAAGGACCAGACTTTCTGGGGAAACAAATCAAATCAAGGTGCAACAGAGAGTAGCATGACAAGAGCAACAATAAAGGTGCATAACAAAAACAATAATTTCACCACATGAAGTATTCAAGTGGGTAGCACTACATACAATCATTATAAATGTATCATTGTAAAAATTGTACAAGTGTCTATCTGCCAAGAGTTGAAGAGGTAGTGTCGGGAGGTCTAGGATCATCATTAGGTGGTTGTGTCATAATTGGGGTTATGGTCTAGTGTGTAATCATCTTTGACATCATTCTATATCATTGTAAAGTGGACTATTTTCCTTAGTACGGGAGTCCATTCTTATTTTATTCTTCTATAGGGTGGTAGGGTGGTGCTAGGATAGTGCATGAAGTCACCAATAGGTTCAAGCCTATGAAAACTTCAGGTTGTTAGGGTGGTGCTAGGGTGAGTTGTAGCTCATTGGGTGTTGGGGCATTCGTTCAGTTAACTATTGAAGAATCTCAGGAATTGGACAGTCCATACAGTTAGAGCTGGAGAAGAATTGTTTTTCTAGATTCTAGGAAGTTGGAGATTTATTTTCAATTGGAGTTGAATATTAAAGAATTAATAGAAAATAATTCAGGTGGTTTTTGTCCCCAAGAGGGTTTCCACCTTAAAAACTGTGTGCAGTTGTGTTCCTTTTGTTTACTGCTATCATTGTAATAACACTGATAATAATTGAATATTAACTAATGCTCTGAAACATTAATAATAATACTAATTGAAAGGAACACTAATTCACCCCCCTTCTCACTATTTCCAACAATTGGTATCAGAGCCAGGTTCCTTCAATAGCAGTTTACAACTGAAAGGAGGTCATGGAGCACACCAAAAATGGTGTACCTCTGTTCAATGAAAATAATTATGCACTCTGGAAAGGAAGAATGGAGGTCTATTGTTACAGGGCAAATGACCTCCTCATCAGCTCAGAGGAGAAGGTAATATGGAAGAAAGAAAGTGACCTAGACAAAACCTATTTCTGCTAAGGTAACGCACCCCAGGAACTGCTAAGCTGCGTTATAATTCTTCTAAGCCATGTAAAGGCCGCGTTAGTCACTAGGGAAACGCTCTAGCTTTCCTAGAGGGAAATGTTACCCATGTTTAAACATGAAACGGGAAAAATCCCGCGGATAATGATTGGAAAATCCAACTTTTTCTCATGGAGAGTCAGCACAAAATATAAACTGAAAGGCACTAACCTCTTATTAGGCCTTACCAAAATTAAATAGACTCTCAAGGAAGGCAAAAGCATATAAATCTAAGGAAACATCTTGGTTTTTTCCTTTTCGAACTGGTTGAAAGAGTTGGGAAAGATCTTCCCTCTCCATCTCCTATAAAATGGAGTTGTGGGTTACTAGTCCAAGGTCGAAGGTTTTTTGAATACATGTGGAGTAGATTTACGTTGTTACTATATGGTAGTTGAGGATTGGTGAAGTGACATTGAGAGATTACCATCTTGATCACCATCACATACAAGGAAAGAGAGAGAGATATTGGAAGACTGAGGAGAGCTTGTTCCAACCGATGGTTGTAATCCTTCTTTTTATAAATCAATAGAACTGTATCTATTTTTTCGATTTGATGCTTTGATATTGTCATTGTTTTCCAATTTTTAATATAGCATGATATGAATGGCTTAGATCTGTGTTGTTTTATGTTTCTCATATGTTGATTTAAGTTAATAAAAGGTATAATGTTGTAGAGATTACACGAGTGCTTTGTTTGATCGCGGGACCTAAATTTGGAACTAGTGAAGGAGGATCTCTGCTTTGCTACTCAGTGTTTTCCAAAGGATCTGGGATCAGAAAAGAGGTAATATCCCATCTCGTTTTATTAATTGATATAAATCAACTTGAACATATGTGCAGTATCTTTGTGAACTATATAGCTAATCTGATTGTCTGCCTCCGGCATCAGAAAGCCTAGAGAGGGATATTCGATAACCACTACCCAAGCATATTACCCTATAGCAGAATTGGCGACTCCGCTTTGGAGAAAACCCCAAGTTTCCAGACTATTCCTATCACTCTCCTTTTTTATTTCCTTTTGTTCACATATCCTTCTGACCAGTTTATATGCTCAGTAGACATACCCTGCCTAGCCACCTGAAGAATTTTACCCTGACTAATGTTTCCATTGTTAGTATTTTAGTGCATTATAACACGGTCTAGGCTTAGAACAGGTGCGTTAGTCCCTGCATTAACGTGGTCCAGGCTTAGATACAGTGTGTTACCCAGCCAAAAAAAATTTGTTCATACCTGTGTTGTGTTTCCTTTTGGTGGTAAAATTATTGGCTATCAGAATAACTTCTCTTACTGGATCCCTGTGCTTGTTTACCAGCTAGCATTTCTATCTTTTAATCTCATTTAAAAAATTAATGTCAAATGCATCTACTTTTTGAAGAGAACATTTTATTTTTATTTTTCTGAACTTAGCTGAATTAATTCAATTTTTTTTTTTGGTTAAAAGACTGTTAAGATGAGATAAATAGATGTCTGAATATTTAAGTTTGAACTTTGTTATTTGAATGTTTGGTGCATGGATGTTGAAAGAAAACCTCTCCTTGTAGAAATACTCTTCATCGAATTGAATATTTAGAGCATATTTTTGCATGGTTTTTTGAGTCAGATTCTCGTCACATTTCATACGTCCACTCCCCCTCCGCAAGAATAATAATAAAAGTACACTAAGAATCAAGAAATAATAAAATCAATCATATAAAATTTTCTGAGCTCACACCAACAGTAGTTCAGGCTAGGATCTTGGGGTAGGAAAAGTGAGAAAATCACCCAAGATATACAAACTTGAAACTAGAGTCATTAATGAGTGAAATCCTACTACACTCATATTATTGAGACCACTCCATTACTGGAGCTAAGCACGAGACAAAAATCGGGTGCATGAGAAGGTAGCCCACCTTCGAGTGCATTCAGTGAGAATTCTATATATTGGGGTTCCCTTCGGGGATGTCAAAACTAGATCTGGGATCTAGGTGTTCTTCCCATATAGCATGCTATCTAAGATCGTGACCCCCCTGATGATGTCTGTGATTTGAGGTATCCTTAGTGGCCAAAATTTTTAGGGACTTACAGAAGGTGACTGGGAAGGGCTGTCCTGGTACCTAAAACAAAAGAACCTACTCTGTCTTCGGTCTTTAGGAGGGTACTTGTCTCCACAAGAGTACTTACACCTATCGTCTGAGGTTCGGGCGAAGCTCTAGAGTAACTGTAACTGTACTTACGACTAACCCTCTCTGTATTCTATTGTGATACTGGGTTTCATCTCCAGCAAACGGTAGCACTCAGATAGTGCACCCTATTCTGGCTGCTTGTTGATTGATCTTTAGAGAGACCTTGTTTATTTTTTCTTTTTTTAGGTGTGTGGTTACTGTCACTGAAACTTTATAATACATCACAAATCATTAAAATTTGATAAAAATAAACAGGTCACTATGGCATATTTCAACCATCGCCATTTGTCTCGACGACAACAAGGTCTCCCTCCTTTGACACTGGAGGAAGAACTGAGTCTTGGTGAACCTGTGGCTTCCATGGAAGAGTAGTCTCCATTGACAAACCCAGATTCTCACATAGCCCCGTATCATACAAAATTTCCAGAGGACCATTTTACAGAAGGTGTTGTACCTCCTTACAATCCTCCACTCACTAATCCGTTGGCACCTGTGATAGTTCAGATTACACCACAAGAAATGTCTTCAGCCACACAAACATCCATTTCACAACTGGCACCTATGGGATCGGTACCAATGGCAACCAACCCAGGTTCGCCACCATCCTCCCCACCGGTAGTAAGTTCTATACCAATAATCGGTAACCCCAGTAGTAAACCTCTACCTGGTCCCAACCCTATAGTCATCAAAACTGTCAGTGGATCCTCAAGTCCTTTGGGATCTACTCCTATAGTGACCACAACGGGACCCACGGTTCCCCCTCCCATGAGTGGGACTACTTTGGTTCCTTTTAGCAACCCTTTTGGTTGGTTGAGTTCAAAACCCTTGGCCTCCATACCAGGGGGCAGTGTCACTAACATGCAAACAATAGGGAACATTTGGCTACCCCTGTAATCGTGAGGACAAACCGGAAAACCTATTGGTAACACTATTCCCTTAAGTGGTCTAAATATTAGTGTAGGATCCACGTCATTGCTTAGTTATGCACATATCAGCATGCCTCCGGCCATCTCTATTGTGTCCATATGGGCCAATCCACCCCAACATCCATCCGGACAAGGGGGGCACTTTTATCCTAGTGGCTATTGGGGTTCCTATGTTTTGGAAGATTTGGTAATACCAAAAGATAAGACAACATCAAAGCCACTTTGGGACCTCAGGATCTAGCCCTCCTGGGTCCAGAGAGGGATCTCTCTATAAAGGCAAAGATATATATGTCTTTGAAGGTTCGATTTTAAGGTATTATGCTAGTTGTAGGCACAAGGGTTGTTGTTTTGTTTGTTTTGTTTAGTTGTTGGGAAACATGAAGGAAGGTTTCAATGTAAGACAAAGTAGTGAGACAGAGAGGATTTTGGCAATGGGGAGATAATTCAAAGAACACTCGAGACCATTGGGTAATGGGGTCATCAAAGGGTTTACTTGAAATTCAATATCTAAGGCTTTCCAATGGGCTAGTCATCAAAAGCAGAGGGTCTTAAAGATGATAGTGTGGGATGAAATGATAAGGAATGAAGGTGAATGGCAAGGAAACCTTCGAAGGTGACCTCCTAGGAGCTATTCTAGGGACAAGAAATGCCTTAACCATCTATGACCAAATTCCTAAGGAGGTTAACTCTTCAGACAAGTGAAAACATTAAAGATTTTAACACAAAGATGAAGCCTAATATCAGTGAAAGGATTTGAACTTTCAATGCTTTGAATTTCAACTTAAGGGAACTTAGAAAGGTTTAACAGTTAGAAAAGGACCCTAGTGAGACAGAACCAACTCTAATCTCCCAGTATCCCAATTCTTCCAATTAAAACCAGACAAGAACATCGAAGAACTGACTCTGGAGTTCACACATCAGCAAGAAGTGATAACCAACTACTATATTGGTTAAATTATCTAGAATTAGTTCTTAGATTGCACAATTAGTAGAAAACATCAAAGATAATAAGATCAGGAAGAATTAGGGTACCATGCAATGGTATATCCTAATCCATATTTCTAATTCTTATTAGAGAAATTAAATATGATGAATTACAGAAGGAAAACAGAGACAAAGGTAGAACACATCACCGCTGCTTTAAATCGTGATCCAATGAAACACACTTGTCATATTAAAGAGAAACACCAGTCATATACAACATTTTCCAACAACTTGATATTCAGTCTAAAATTATCTCCTCAGCCTATTTTACAACTAATACACAAAATTCTATCTCAAGAGAACAACTTACAATCCACTGTTATCCAATAAAAAACCTTTACAATGTATTTTTCAAGAGTTTCATAGCTAAAAGAGAGGCAGAGGAGCTATATGGATCTTTAAATGAAAAATTAAACAGAGGAAGAAGAGAGCTCAAAGCCCATTCTGCTTTAATATTACTACATTGACTTTCAGTACTCTTTGGATGAAAGAGTCGTCTTCGACAGGCTGATCATAACTCCAGGTATGTTCTTTGATGTACTTTTCGGTTGTAGTACTCTGGAACAAATAAGGCAGTTAAATGATTTTAGGCCTGCCATGCTGTGCAACAAATTCTCTGGAAACATTAGGACTTTCTGTCAAGGTGGTGATCTTCTCAGGAACGTTGATGGAGAATAAAATATTATGGGAACTCGTCCTTTCACGGGAAAGAAACTTTTGCTGATGTGAAACACTGATAAGATTTGTTTTATGAGCCTTAGGCCTTATTAGGCTTTCTGTGTCATTCATAAGGTCTTCAATATGTACATCTGCCCCTTAAACATTGAGTTAAAGCTTTAAATATTCAATAATAGGCTTTAAATCACTTTAAACCTTCACTGATACTCTTTGCCGCTTCTGTTGACTGTTTCGGTGAAAACTCAGGTTTAATGGCGCTGGAGGGTTTGAAACAGAGTTAATAACTCTGAGTTGGATAAAAAAATTCTTTAAACCCCTCTCAGGAGTCTTTCCTGATATCTCTGGCTCTGAAACAACTTCCTCTGCGCTCTGTGTCACTATGACTGTGACTATGAGCAATAACGGTTTTCATTGTCTGTAACCCTGCAAAACACAGAAAATTGTTAAGAAAATCCATGGAGATGGAGGTGGATGTTGTGGAGATGGAAGCACAGTAGTGAAAATAGTGGCTATAGTGAAGAAAACCGTGAAAATCGCTGTGTAATGGTGGAGAAGGCAGTCTGATGAAGGTATGGTGAAAACATGATTCTCGAATGTCGGATTAGACAGTGGGATGATGATTGACGACATAGATTTATTGGTGGAGTGGCCTTAAAAGGTTAGATAGAGAAATTATAACTTTAGTGTAAAACATAAAGTTAAGCCTTTGGGTGAAATACACAGGAAAATCATGAAAATCAAATGAACTGGGGCTTTGAATGGTGGGACCGGCAGGCGGAGGGCGATTTTGAATATGGACCATTAGATCTCAGGAGGAGATCAACGGTGGAGATTACTTCGATGAAACTCTGTGGAATAATATGAACGAAAACGTGATGGAATGAGGGCCATAGATCTATACTGATCAACGGTCAGGATTTTCAGAGGTAGAAGGGGGGAAGTGGTTTTTTAGAAGAAACAATTGTTTTCACGCGGTTTAGGAGTGGTTTCGAAAATCTCCCAAATAAACAGGATATGCTCTGCTGTCCGACACGTGTCCCTTTGAAACCGCTTTTATCGCATAAGTTTGAAGCATTAAACTTCAGATGCCAAAATAGTGCGATATGCACCACAACCATTGGATTTAGAGCGGGAAGATCTAACGGTGCCGAATAGTGTGCGATATGGAAAGGTGCACGATCAATAGGGCGAGAAACAGTCAGCGGTGGTTTTAATATAGGCCATTGGATCAGCATGATGGAAGGTGGAGATTTAAAGATGAGGCAGAGGCAAAGGGGCCAGTGCATGAGTGAGGAGAAAGGAGAGCCGTTGGATTAGTTGGAACGAACGGCTGAGACGCAATCTCATCGGAGAAAGGCGGGGGCCAAAACTCCAAGATTTGGTTTTGCGATTATGCGCGGACCGTTGGATTGGTGGGAGATCAATGGTGGAGATTTGATCGAAGGGGACATAACAGAGGGTACTGGGGTGGAGCGTGATCAAATATTGACCATTGGTTTTTGTGGATTCAACGGCCAGGATTGAATCGACGGATCGCAATCGGGGGAAAAGAAAGTGGGGAAGCTTGGTTCAGTGCGATGCGATTTTGCGCCAGTCGTTGGATTTGAAAGGGATCAATGATCAATGTTCAATCGGGGAGGGGGGGGGGTAACAGAACGATGTAATGGGCATGGTGAAGGGTTAGCGCTGACTGTTATATCTGTATAGATCAATAACCGACCTTGCAGCGCGGCCAACAGAACAAAAAAAATCTCGCATCAGAAGTTTTCAAATAACAAAGGAATGCGCCCATAACAAAACTCTCGATTGCGATTGGTGCCCAAGGGCTTAGCGCCTGGTCTTGGCACTGGTTGTATGTGGAGAAGGGGTTGGGGCTTAGCCGAAAGGGGCTTAGGCCTAACATATGGTAAAAAATGGGTTTTTAGGCCTAAAATCAGAGTTTTTAAGGCTGAACAAGGGCTGTAGTAGGGAAAGAAAAGGATTTTTTCATCACATGAAGGGATTCACATGGTTTTTAAAGGGGAATTGGGTGATCTGGATGACTTAGGAAGGGATTTTGAGGGTTAGAAAGGGAAAATTTGAGAAGGGAAAAAAGGGTTAAAATGGGGAATTTACAGGGATACAAGGGAGCAAATGAAGGATTTCTTGAGCATAATTTCTTCACAAACAATGGGCTTTTTGATGGAAACAACAGTGAAGATATTTTCACAGGAAAAGGGCACAGAGAGGCTTCAAGAATGAGATATTTTCAAGGGAAATCTATCTCTTGAAGGATCAGAAATAAATTTAGCCACCTGTTTGCTCTGTCAAAAATTTATAGGTGACTAACAGGGGAAACCAACCATTCGTCTCACAATACAATATACCCTACGAACAGCAACCATATATCCCTACACTTCCACCCATAGGAAATTTTTATCAACAAAGTCCTACTTATCCTACTGGTAACACGTTGACGGGCAGACTCTATGGTCCAAATAGTCAGCCAATACTTCCTTGGCTAGATCAGGGAGAAAACACACAATTTCCATTTTTATCAGCTCTAGAAATCCTTGACATCTATAAACTGACTAATGATCCCATCAATCACAACCCGCTTTGGCCTCCAGTTCCGCACAAGATTCTATCTGACATCCCAAAATTCGACAGGAAACAAGGGGAGGATCCAGCTTCACACATCACCACCTTTCATCTATGGTCTGTATCTAATTCCATGGTGGATGACAGTATCCAGCTTCAGCTGTTCCCCCGCACTCTCACTGGCAATGCTGCCAAGTGGTATATTTAATTACCACGTGCCGCCATCAACACTTTTGGTGCCTTAGCTACGAAATTTCTAAAAAAATTTCAATTACCTATCAGATATGAAACTGGTACGAAAATGTTAACCTCACTGTGCCAAGATACCGCCATCCACATCCCCGATCACATTCATGAATGGAGGCATAGGAGGAGGCTGGTCAAAGCGCCAATCCCGGATCATCTCCTAGCTAATTGGTTTTGTAAATCTCTCTTAACAACCTTAGCTAAAGACATTGGCCTATCTGGTGTGGTCACAGAAGATCAATCCATTCATCATGCCCAAAATTTAGATTTAATCTATTCGCAATCTAGGACACTATGTGATTTACTCCCCCATGCCCCTGGTAATCCAAATTATCTCGCTACTCAAAAACCCGGAGTCCATGCCGACGGTCTCGTTGGCACAATCTCTGGCATAGCCACAAAACAGTCTCGGGTGCAAACCTCCCAGCCATCTTTAGCTACCACCGCCCCTAACCATTCGACTACTCTTCCTCCCGCTGAGGTAAATTTTGTGCAAAATTCACAAAAACCTAGCAGAAAGAATAAGAAGAACAAGAAAAAGACATCTTCTTCGAAAGAGAAGCCGGACCATTAGAATAATCCCAATTAGAAAAGCACTGCTAAAAATGACAAAGGGAAGGAGAAACCCATGAAATTTCCTTACAAAATCTGTGTGGAGGACCACTTGACATACAAATGTCCTCGGCTATAGGAATGCACATATTTTATTGCAAACAAGGACTCTGGGAGGACACCTGCCATCCTACATAATCCCTTCCCTAATCCACAACTGCAACAAAAACACATGGTTGCAAACCTGCCACAACCCCCGCAAAGGGACAATGGTGGTTCACATCCTTCCAGTGAAGGATCATCTGCCATTTATGGCATAGAAAGTGTTGAACTTCAGACAGGAGCCAAACTTTATGGAAATCTTGTCATAAATACTCAGGAACCTGGTGCCAGTTCAAATCCACCGCCGCCCAATGATTTTCATATCGAACGACCTACTGCTAACCCCGCGATTCATCCCCCCAAAGGGACACTTCGACGCATGACTCATAACACCTCTACATGTGCTGCCCAAAACTACAACATTGTAGAAGATTTGGCGCAGGCACCATCAGCCATGTTTTCTCTCGAAGTGTTGCAAACTTTTCCAGCACAAAGGAAAGCAGGGATTGACCCCCATGATTCTACAGTAGCTATTTTCGACATGGAGAAATCTAAACCTCACCTCTCACACCAACTTGCATTCTAGATACAAGTTGTGTCGAAAGGGAGACCAATCCATCGTACTATCATTGACGAAGGTGCTTCGACCTGCGTTATGTCAAATACTTGTTGGCTCGCTTTGGGTTCTCCCACTTTGTCTCCACAGTCGAATTACCTTAAAGCTTTTGATGGCTATAATTTCCTCCCAAAAGGCTACCTTTCTACTTTCCCATTACACTTAGTGGGAAAACGATAACGGTGGACGTTGAAGTCATAGATCATCATCTCGACTATAATCTATTGCTGCGTCGCAGTTGGTCATATGCAATGACTGCCATTTTTTCTTCTGTTTTCCAACTCATCCTCTTTCCATTGGATGGGAAAATAGTCACAGTGGACCAGTTATCCTTCTGCACCCCTGATTATGCCACATTACCAAGTAGCACTATACCCCTAATAGGAGGTGTTCCTGACTCATACGTTAGTATTGGTACCAGTCTTCTAAAGGCATCTTCCTTAATGGGTTTTTTTCCTCTCCCGCCGCCTGAGGTTCCAAATACAATTGCAATGATATCCACCACATTGGATGGCTCTATCGACCCATGGATCCTACCAAAACCTTCATATATTGATTCCTACGGAGATTAGATGCCGCTCTCACCAGCCGAGTTGGTTTACCAAACCATCCAAATTACATCTGAACACTCCATTTCTATGGTTTCGACCAATGGTACGAACTCCCCACCCATCAAAGTTCCTTCTAAAGATCTCCTCGATGAGGTCCTACCTACGAATGAAGCTATTCGAGAAATCATATCTCTAGAAGAATGACCTTGAGGAGAATTCCACCATCGCACTTCGATGTTTGATTCAGACGTGATAACTACTCAAATACCATCCTTTGACCCACCTGAGATGGTCCCTTCTCTTTACACAACTTTTCAAACCATCGATTCGGAAGGGAACATGGGAAATATTTATAAAACAATGCTCATAGATATCTCGGTCAAAACGGGTATCGTGGAAAACATTCAGATTGGAACAGATTGAAATCCTGAGGAAATTGCACACTTCACATCCCTCTTTAAGGAATTCTGTGATGTGTTTGCTTGGTCTTACGATGAAATGCCCGGCATAGATCCGTCTTTATTCAAGCACAAAATCAAATTTTATGACAATGCTAAACTTATTCGACAACGACTCCAACCTATCCACCCACGCAAAGCAGTCGCCATCAAAACTGAAGTAGAAAAACTTTTGAACGCTGGTTTCATCTATCCTGTTCCTTTGATAGAAAGGGTTTCCAATCCGGTCCCCATAGACAAAAAACAAGGCACCATATGAGTTTGTGTTAATTATCGCGATTTGAACGCTGCTTTTCCCAAAGACAATTATCCTACGCCGTTCATAGATCAGATCCTTGATGATTGCACTGGATGTGAGTATTTTTATTTTATGGATGGTTTCTCGAGGTATAACCAGATTTCGATTAAAAAATATGACCAACATAAAACTACCTTCATCTGTCCTTGGGGCACATTTGTGTATCGTAAACTCCCATTCGGTCTGAAGAATGCAGGAGCAAATTTTCAAAGGTCTATAGACTACGCTTTTCACGACATTAGGCATATTGTACAAGCATACTTGGATGACCTCTCGGCTCACTCCAAGAAGCGATCCCATCACCTTGCACACCTCAAACAAATCTTTGCCCTATGTAGGTTCTACAATATACGTCTAAATCCACATAATTGTGTATTTTTTGTCGAGTATGGACGTATTCTAGGTTTTATTGTCTCCAAGCATAGGATTAGGGTTGATCCCGATAAGGTTAAGGCAATCGTTGAATTGCCCACACCATAATCCATCCTGCAACTCCAACGTTGGGAAGGGAAGGAAATTTATGTTGTTTCATCGTTAAATATGCTAAGATGATGAAAGAATTTATGCGATTATTAAATAATGGAACACTATATCTATGGGATGACCAAGCTCAACAGTCATTTGACGCCTTGAAACGAGCACTCATTTCCGCCCCACTTCTTAGTGCCCCTAATTATTCACGCGACGTTATCCTCTACTTGGCAGCCTCACCATCCTCACTTGGCATGGTTCTAGTTCAAGTTCACAATGATGATAGTGAACATGTGATATATTACTTGTCAAAAGGTCTCATCAGACCCGAACTACGATATTTACATGTGGAAAAACACTCCCTCGCGGTGGTCTTTGCTGCCACCCGACTTCGACACTATATATTACTACGTCAAACTACTGTTATTGCTTTGGAGAATCCCATGTGACACATTTTGTCTCACCAAGTTATCGGAGGAAAATATTCCAAATGGATAGTGATCCTCCAATAATTTGACTTGGTTTTCGCTGTTTCCAAAGTAAAGAAATCTCTAGTCTTCGCCGAATTACTATCGGATCTTCCCAGAATCGACCCAAGAGATGTAGCTCATGATCCATTTCCTGATGAATCCGTCTTCTTAGTTGATTCTTCTGATCCTTGGTATGGAGACATTTTGGTCTACCCAAATAGTGAATTCCTACTACATATTTGTCGCAACTATTTTTTTTTATTACCGATGTTCTGATGAGTTTTAAAATGTATATATGCAGATATGACCAATAGTCGATCCCGAATCAAGCATTATTTTTATGGAATTTTTCTAGCTCATTAAATCTAAAAAACCTCGAGCTTTATTCTTTAGGCTCGTTAAAACTAACATGAAGAAGCAACGAGCTTTCTTTTTAGGAACTTTTTTCTACCTCGTAAAATTGAAAAAATCCCGAGTTGTTTTTATCGGGCTCATTAAACTACCATGACAGAAGACCATGAGCCATTATTTTCATCTTTTTCAAAGCTCTTTAAAATGGAAAAAGTAATCGATTTTTTCTCCGCGTGATTCGTTAAAACTTCATGGAGAGCACTGAGTTTTTCTCTGTTGGACTCGTTAAAATTTCACAAAGAATATTGAGTTTTCTCCGTCTCCTCGTACTCATAAAAAAATGAGGTAGACGTCCATTAAACATAGATTTCTCATTTTTCCGGCTTCGATGGACTAACTCATGGAAAATGAATTGTTTCGAGCTTACTATTCTCCCTTTGTCGTGCCTGATTATGAAGACATGACAAAGGTGCCCCTCGGAGTTGTCTTTTATGACATTTTTCAGACTCTCTAAATATGAAAAATTCACCGAGTTTACCCATCTGGACTAGTTAAACTTAATCAGACGGGGACAAATTTGGACAACATGGATACTACTTCTGTTACATTTAAGAAAGGATGATTTGGCAGCAAAAATATTGAACATGGCACTTCCCAGAAAACTCTTTCGCATTTTTCCGAACCCTACCATCTATGAGTTTAACCTTTATCTCTCAGTGTTCCTGCACTGCTCAAATGCTAAATACTCTTTGGTGTTCATTAAGCCTAAGCTGCCTAGTACCCTGTTAGAGTGCCTTCTATTGTTCAAGCAGATCTCGCTATCTACTGCTCCTCATATCAACCAAAGCGATCATCATGCCAGAAATCATTTTTCATCAGTTATTCCCATTTACTCTTCATATTATCCATTAAAAACAACATCATCTCTTCCCGTTTTTTGTTGACTGATGTAGGACGCCTCAGTGCCTACCTTTTGATAGGTCTCTTCCTATCGACTGCAACATCTTATCTAGGAAGTAGACCCAGAAACACATCAGTACCTTGATACTTGCAGACATTAGTAGGAGGTCATGTTTTATTTGATTGGGTGTCTTCATTATTGGCTCCCGATCGAATGATTCTACGAGTGTTCGACATCAACTCCTTTATTAACACTTGCTAGATTGTACTGTGCATCTTGGAGACCATCATCATTATCGGTGGCCACCCTCACATCTGTTAACAGTTTTCCTTACTGACTGGTAATCAGATGATTTCCCACATGTTCGACAACAGATCCTCCATTCACATGTAGGGAAATATGCAGTTTAAGTGAAGCGGCGGCCAAGACCTTGAGGCGAAGGTTACACCATTACAACTGTGTTTCCTTCCCCAAGTTGCGATATTGTTTATGGAGACAGATTTTCAGTATTGATCATGTTCTGACAGATACTTCCACATTACGATTATCAGTGGACACACTGTTCATATCTCTATTTTAGATAAATCATGTTGATTAGCTATTGAGCATGGGAATGCGCGACTAAGGACAGATACTAAATTTTTTGACATATGTTGTTGTTTCAGGTTTTCCTCATTCCTCCAATCTCTCTAGTTCTACTACACATATTATAAATTATTTTGGCCATCATCTTCATCTCTGAACTCACATTTTAGGGGGCATATGTTATAGGAAAAATGACCTCCTCATCAGCTCAGAGGAGAAGTTAATATGGAAGAAAGAAAGTGACCTAGAAAAAACCTATTTCTGCCAAGGTAACACGCCCCAGGAACTGCTAAGCCGCATTATAACTCTTCTAAGCCATGTAAAGGTCATGTTAGTGACTAGGGAAATGCTCTAGCTAGCCCAGAGGGCAGCGTTACCTGTGTTTAAACATGAAATAGGAAAGATCCCGCGGATAATGATTGGAAAATACAGATTTTTCTCATGGAGAGTCAGTACAAAATAGAAAATGAAAGGCAATAACCTGTTATTAGGCCTTACCAAAAGCAACTAGACTCTCAAGGAAGGAAAATGCTTATAAATCTAAGGAAACATCTTGGTTTTTTCCTTTTTGAATTGGTTGAAAGAGTTGGGAAAGATATGCCCTCTCCATCTCCTATAAAATGGAGTTGTGGGTTACTAGTCCAAGGTCGAAGGTTTTTTGAATACATGTGGAGCAGAGTTACATTGTTACTATATGGTAGTTTAGGACCGGTGAAGTGACATTGAGATTTACCACCTTGATCACCATCACATACAGGGAAAGAGAGAGAGAGAGATTGGAAGACTGAGGAGAGATTGGTCCAACCGACAGTTGTAATCCTCCTTTTTATAAATCAATAGAACTGTATCTGTTTTGTCCATTCAATGCTTTGATATTGTCATTGTTTTCCAATTGTTAATATAGCATGATATGAATGTCTTAGATCTGTGTTGTTTTATGTTTCTCATATGCTGATTTAAGTTAATAAAAGGTATATTGTTGTTGAGATTACATGAGTGTTTTGTTTGATCTTCGGACCCAAAATTGGAACTAGCGAAGGAGGATATCTTCTTCACTGCTCAACGTTTTCCAAAGGATCTGGGATCAGAAAAGAGGTAATCTCCCATCTCATTTTATTAATTGATATAAATCAACTTGAACATATGTGCAGTATCTTTGTGAACTATATAGCTAATCTGATTGTCTGCCTTGGGCACTAGAAAGCCTAGAGAGGGATATTCGATAACCATTACCCAAGCATATTACCCTATAGCATATATCTATTGGTGCAAGGTTACGAAGTATGGGACACTGTTCAAAATGGATTTACATCAACCACGGATGAACAAGGTAAGAAGAATTTGGTAAATCATGCAAAATAAAAGAATATTATTATCAGTGGACTTATTGAATCTGCTTATCATAAGGTGTTGGGTTTTAAAACTACCAAAAATGTATGTGACAAGCTTGAAAATATATATGCAGGTGACTCAAATGTCAAAGAAGAAAAGCTTCAAATCTACAGAGAAGAATTTGAGCAACTCAGAATGAAAGAAGATAACAACATTGCTGCATAGTTCCAACACGTTGATGAAATAACTGACACTCTAGAAGGATTAGGATAGTCTATTGACAAGAAGAATATTATACGAAAGATTCTTAGAATGTTACCAAGGAGATTCAACCCAAAGGTATCAATCTTAGAATATAATGCAAATATGGAAAAACTCAGCAAAGAGGAATTACATGGAGTTCTCATAGCTTATGAAATGAGACTTGATGAATAAGAGGGTACTTCGCATCTAGAAACTACGTTCACTGCTTCTAAGAAAACCAATAAGGAGAAACAACCTTCAAAGGCACAGACCTACATCTACAAGTGTGAAGAAAAGGAAGATGATGAAGAAGGTCTTTCAGATGGACAATATGCTTACTTTACGAGAAAACTAAAAATTGGTAAGGGAAAATTCATGGGTAAACTTCCATTGATATGTTTCGGCCATGGTGAGGTTGGGCATTTTGTAGCAAAATGTCCGAACAGAAGTGATGGAAACTCAAAAGAAAATAAAGGCTTTAAGAAATTCAACAAGCAAAGAAAAAATAAAGGATTCAAAAGGAACTTTATCTCTAAAGAAGATAGCTCATCATCTAATGAAGACAATGACAGTGAAGAAGAAGCCAATGAGAGAGTATTGTTTATAGCCAAGCACATTAAACAAGAGGTACCAAACAATAAAGATGAAGGGTTGACCATAGAAGAATTTTCTAAGGAGGAAATCAAGCTTATAAAAGAGCTCAAGGCTGAGAAGATCCGTTCCAATAATCTTGAAGAAAAACTTCAAGGTCTCAAAATTGAAAATGAAGAACACAGATGTATTGAAGAGTCACTTTGAAAGAAGTTGGAAGAAAGAAACCAAGAAATGGAAGCATTAGAAGCCTAAGTAGTTTCGCTGCGTGAGGAAGTGAAGAAAGGAAAAACTGTCCAAAACTATGCCAACAGCTCAAGGGCATCGGAAGAACTCATCAACAATCAACGATCTTACAATGATAGAACTAGCCTCAATTACAAAGAAGAAGAAGTAGGACCTTCTACAACAAAATAAAATGAACCTATGAGATTTGACATGCATGTAGACTTCATTGGACAATATTGGCAACAATGGCCTTCGAAGACAATTCCTCGACGAAGTTTTCCATCCAGGTACCAACATATTTTTTATGGCTATTGTTATTCATGTGGAAAATTTGGTCATAAAGCTGTAGAATGTTGCACGTACCCTAGGAACCAATACAATTGCAAGAGATATGTCAAATATGAACCTACAAGGGCTCAACGAAGCATCAATAGATTTGAACATTTAATAAATAATATTGAATGTTACAAATGTCTAAACTTTGGACACATAGCCAGAGATTGTAGACTTGAAAATCCTCCAAAAGAATCTTCGAAGCCACATAAAGAACAAAAATGGAAGAAGAAGAAGACTGATAATTGTGTTCTCACTCTCAAGGCTCAAAACAACAAAGATGTGTGGTATGTTGATAGCAGTTTCTCAACGCATATGAATGGAGATAGAAAAAAATTTGTATCCCTGAAAGAGAAGAAGGATGGAACCGTGTCCTTTGGAAATGATGGATCTTCAAATGTATAGGATCAGGTACCGTCACTCTCGGAAGAAAATATTCTCTAGCCAATAATGCTCTATTGGTTGAAAACATGAATCAAAATCTTCTCAGTGTTGGAAAAATGTGTGATCAAGGACACACAATACTATTTAACTCCACGAAATGTGAAATCAGGAAAGGCAGGTATGGTGAAATTGTGGATACAACAAGTTGAGTTCCAAATGACATATATGTTATAGATGAAGTAACTAAATAACATATAATAGCTAAAGAGGATGATATAATATTTGGTAGAAATGATGATTGACTAAGTAAGAACTTTGTGTAATATTCCAAATCTAGAACAACATAACAAGCTTGCTGAAATAACGCACTCCTGGGAGATTGATGCACAAAAATGAGTTTACGGACCTTGGATCCCTTAGATCAGCAGATTTGGAGTCGATATCCAAAAGGGGAGTAAAAACAAATCAAACTGTGTGGTAAACAGATCTCCCACCACCTAGTCTAGCTGAAAAACACCCTACAAGAGGGGCTACAACTATGCACAACAAACTACTTCAGAAATAACGCAGTTTTGGGAAGCATGAGTAGGAGGCCATCAAATAAGATCAAATTATGAACATATAGCAAGAAATTATAATTACAATGAAGCTCTTTCAATATACAGTAGAATACAGGAGACAATAGAGCAAGAAATATTCAGAAAAGAAGGCTGCAACACATAGATAAACTGTAAATTGGCTCAACAACGTTATTTTAAGGAGCTGCAACAGATGAAAATTACATCTCAGATCTAGGAAAATCTGTGGAAAAAACATCAGATCCATTTCATATTTGGAAACTAGAAAGACTTATTTACAAGATCCCCTTGGGGTTTTGACCAAATCATGCATTACAAAGAGTAGATCTGAGTTTTAAGTTGCATATATGCAAAATGATTCAGGAATTTTTTAAGATAATTTTACATTGAAATAGATCAGATCTAAATAGAATATGGATCAGAAAGCTAATCCGTGGATCACCAAAGTGAAAGGCAAAACCCAGCACCAGAGATCTCTCATCAAGAATGGGGTCAAAACACCCCGCAAAACCTCTACTGAAAATAGTGCAGTTCCTCAATGAAAACTGTGCTGTAGCTTGAATTACGTAGATGGCATGATGCCAAGATACAAATCTAAAGCTCAAATAGTGGATGCACTCTTCCAGGAGGTTAAAAGACACGCTCACTGAGAAGAGGCTCCAATACAGGCTAGATCTAAGCAGATCTAGAATTCCACTTGCTGCATCCTAGAAAAGCAAGAAAACCCTCACTAGATCTGTGTTGCAGTTGGAAGTAGAGCTTGGCCCAAAGCCTGATAGTGGATCAAATCAGTGAAAACTCCTCCAAGAATCCTCAAGGGAAGAACTGAAATTCCTGCATAGGAACTCCAAATGCTAAGCAGCACAATTCTCCACTAAACAACAAAGAATAGTATTTGTCTAAATAGACAAGATACATAGAAATATAGAAAATCAACAACCTCCTCTTGCTGCCTTCCCCTTCCTTTTATAAGATGAGAGCCTTTGCAAACCCTAAACCACCTTGATGAGTTAGCTCCTTTCACATGAGGGGCCTCCTTCTAGAACTGCGTTGTCCCTTTATGAGGTACATTAAATCTAGACAACGCTGTAGATTTGGTCAAGGTTGACCCAGTCTCATAGTTCAAAACCCTTTCACACCTACAAGCGATTTTTTACATGGCCTTGATTTATCCTTGTTCATATGGGCATTGATTTATTTAGCCTTTTCAGGAGTTTTACATGTCCTCCTTTATTCATGCAACAAAAAGAAAAACAAAAATGTATATTCCTCTTAGCTTAGGCTAAGTAGGAATATTACACTTTGCTACAAAGATGAAAATTGAGTTCAATATGTCTTTACTTGGTGTGCTGTCATACTTCTTAGGGCTTAAAATATCTCATCAAGAGAAAGGAATATTTATATGTCAAGCCAAGTACATCAAGGAAATGCTCAAGAAATTCAAAATGGAATATTGCAAACCCATCCTTAATCCAATGGTAACAGGTTGCAAATTGAGCATGGACGACTCATCTAAGGATGTGGATCAAAGGTTGTACAGATCTACGATTGGTAGCCTTCTATATGTAATAGCCTCCTGACCAAATGTTATGCAAGCAGTTGGACAAGTAGCAAAATTCCAAGAAGCACCAAAAGAATCACATATTATTGCCATCAAAATAATTCTTTGATATCTAAAGGGAACAATAGAATATGGCTTGTGGTATCCCAAGGGTAAAAATATCATTACTCAAACCTTTACAGATGCAGATTGGGAAGGAAGTGTTGATGATCATAAGAGTACTTGTGAAACATTTGAATATATTCACCAGAAGCTTGGGATTCTCCCAAGTTCTCATTAGATTTTCCTTATTTAGAATATAAAGGGGGAGTGGAAGTGTGTACAGGTCCACAGGATGGTTGTTTGTCAGGGGGATTAGAAGTGTGTGTAGGTATGCATAATGATTGTGTGTCAGGGGGAGTTACTCTTTGCCATTGATGTCAAAAGGGGAGAGAATGTTGTAGGAAGAGGTGTCATGATCGCAGGGGGAGTACTTGTGTTGCCATCAATGTCAAAGGGGGAGATTTTTGATCAGTGGTTGTCATTGATGTCAGCCCAAGCAGCACCAGGGGCCACCCTGATATTGCATGGAAATTTTGACCTACCAAATTACTATATTCTAGGTCAAGAATATTTTTGATGGTTTCTAATTTTTGAGATGTTTTCGTTGATATATGGCATGCCATGTAATTCTTCATGGTTTGAGAGATATTCATGTTTGAATTTTGTAACCCCGGTTAGTGGGCTAAAACCCCATGGGTTTGTGGCATGGGTTATTGAAAATTCAATAATTAATAAATTTTAAGCTCCTAAAATCCCTCCCACATTCACTTGTTGAAGACCCTCTCAACCTAATCATTTATATAAATTGTGATCCTCATATCCTCCTTATGGGGAGATTTTGCTACCTGAAACAGGTCATCATGGAATTTCTTCTCTAACTTATTTTGTACGAAGGTTCAGAAGTTGAAATTTTTATGAGATGAAGCTGAAATACAGAGGAAGCTCCTGTAAAAATTTCAGATCAAGGTGCGAAATATTTTCAGAGATATGATCTGTGGAAGTCAGTGTTTTGGAAGGTTCTTGAACTTCTTCTCAAAGAAGTGACCTTGGAAAAATTGTCATAACGCTCTCTCTGAGTATCAGATTAGAGTTTTGTAAAATGTTGCAGACAGTGCACGGAGTTTAGTTTTTGCTGTATCAATTTTAGAGTTGAATGAAGAAACAATGACACGTGACACGCCGTACAAGTTCGCTCTACTAAACCAGTCCATAATTAGGTCATTGCGAGATATTGGGCATAAATCTCCCTTGAAGAATCCAAATTGGGTCAGACATGTGTCATTGGAAAGAAGACTCAGAGGAATACAACAAAACTGGAAATCACATATTGGGGATCTGAAATAATAGAGATACAAAAGATTCAATATCGAGATCCTAGAAGGCAAGAAAAAGCTAGATCATGTGTTGTCAAGGGCTGCAAAGGACCAAACTTTCTAGGGCAGCAAAGAAAATCAAGGTGCAGTAGAGGGTAGCATGACAAGAGTAGCAATAAAAGCTCATAACATCAGCAAGAAGTTCACCACATGAAGTCTTCAAGTGGGCAACAATGCATACATTCATTATAAAGGTATTATTTTACTAAGTCATTGTAAATGTATCATTGTAAAAATTGTACATGTGTCTATATACCAAGAGTTGAAGAGGTAGTGTCAGGAGGTCTAGGATCAACATTAGGTGGTTGTTTCATAGTTGGGGTTATGGTATAGTGTGTATTCTTCTTCTACATCATTCTATATCATTGTAAAGTGGACCATTTTCCCTGGTACGAGAGTCCATTCTTCTTTTATTCTTGTATAGGGTGGTAGGGTGGTGTTAGGCTGGTGCATGAAGTCACCAACAGGTTCAAGCCTGTGAAAAATTTAGGGTGGTAGGGTGGTGCTAGGGTGAGTTGTATCTCATTGGGATTTGGGGAATCCGTTTCGTTGACTACTGAAGAATCTCGGGCATTGGAGTGTCCATCCAGTGGGAGTTGGAGAAGAATATTTTTCTAGATTCTAGGAATTTGGAGCTTTATTATCAATTGGAGTTGAATATTAAAGAATTATTATAAAAGCATTCAGGTGGTTTTTTCCTCGGAGAGGGTTTCAACCTTAAAAACTGTGTGTAGTTGTGTTCCTTTTGTTTACAGCTAGAATTGTACAAACAATGATAATAATTGAAGATTAACTAATGCTCTGAAATATTAATAATAATACTAATTGAAAGGAATACTAATTCACCCTCCCTCTTAGTATTTCCAACACCATTTTCCACATGGAAATCCTACATTATGTCACATCCCCCATCCTAAAATAGCATAACCACTTTTTGCAATGCGATAAACCACCAGGCTGTTTCTGCCCATTGCGATGAACCACTGTGATTCAAAATTAATCAAACTCACACCATATTTTTAACTACCTCTAGTTAAAACAATAAAGCCCGCCCTAAAGTATTTTTTCACCAAATTGCGAGAAATAAGCCTTTGCCGACCTATTTTGAAGCCAATCCAGACTGGAATTAAAGCCTTTTGCTACCAAATCCTTTGCAGACCCAATTTAAAGCTTTGCAGACCAGAGTTAAAACCTGTTGCATCCAAAACCCCTTCCAAAGACCGAAATCACCATTTAATAGGTAATCCTAAGTGCTTGAGACTAGTACTTAAGCAAGAAAGTAATAAATTGATAATTGAACAAGTTAAAATGGCCTCCCAAAGTATTATAAGTGTAAATCCTCTACAACCACCTGTATTTTATGTTGAACACACTCCTTTAGCATACAAAGACTTCAAAATCAGTGATACAGTCATTAATTTCAACCTCTTAGAGCTCCACTGCTAGAGCCATGATAAATTCATAGACCAAGCTAATGATATCCACCTCTGGCATTCAAACCTACCCAGGTACATATTCCCACAGACTTTCCAGTTTCCAGAAATCATTAGACTCTGTCAAAATTAATTACTTTCCCAATGAAAGAGCCCTAGAAACCCCAAGCCAAGATATTTTATTCACCATCACTGCAGAATCCATAAGTCAAATGTTACAGATCCAACCCAAGCCTGATGAAGCCCCATTATTAATTGAAATCCTCACTGAACTATATCTGAAGTTGGAATTTCCCAAGAGGTTTCAAATATTCCAAACCTTCCTTCCTCCATCAGTGGAAACCCCAAAGAGTAACCCCCCTTACTCAGCTCCAATTTTTTCAGAGAGAACCAGACAGATTGTCACAATGTTGTCTTGCATTTTAGGGTACTTTACTAATGAATATGTAGATGCCTCTATGCTAAGTTTTCTGTCCATTTTCTGCCTAGGACAACCTCCAGATTTTACATTTAACTTTGCTCAATACCTATTAGATGCCATCCATGAGAAATTAGTTAAATTACAAGAGGAAAGAGTGTTTAAGTATTCATTAGTTTTGTTTCATTTGTTCCTATATTTCCAATCAGAAAGGTTTGCAGTTAGCCTCCAAAAATTGGACACAGAGGGTAACCCCCAATTTGTAGTCTTCTAGACATCCTTGTTGAGAAAGGATTCCACAAAATTCATCTACAAGGAATTCATTGATTCATTTTTTCATCTATTTGTCAACATGCTAAATAGTAGCATTCAACCTAGGGTCAATGAAGAGATAAAGAAATGCAATTGTTTGAAAAAAGTAGAACATGAGACTGGTATTTATACTAGAACCACACTGAAATTAGGGTGTATCGATGCCAGACTATTCCATACAAGCTCCCCAAATACCTCCCAATGAGGTTATTTGCATTAGAATATATCAGGCAGATGCTAAATTCAAATGAAGTTAATTTCATGTCAGCAAAGAATAAAACTCAGTTTAAAATTAAGAACCAGCTTGGTCCTTTCATTTGAAATAGTAGGAATGTTGGGAAACAAGCATATAAGTGTTTACAAGATTTAAAGTTCAGTAATAGTTTCAAATGGCAGTATGATCCTTTGTGAGTCATCAGTAAACTAAGAGTCAAATTCAAATTAACTCCTTTTGTTCATGAGTCAAAACCAAAGATTGAAAAGTATCCAACCAGTCAGAGTGGTTGGAAAATACTTTCCAAGAGGTGGAAAAATAGGTTGATACTAGTTCAATCCTGCATACTCCATCCCCACAAGACAAGAACTCAAAGAGAGCAAGAGAGGAAGGATATTAGTCTGCCGAGACCACTACTGATACAAAATTTAAGCTAATGTACAGGAAGAAGCCCAAGCTGAATCTAGTAATTGAACAAGAAGAAATAGTGGACACAATTGAAATCATTGATACCGATATAGTGGTCAGAGATAATGCACCTCCTACTGTTTCAGAGGAAACTCATCAAGCATCAACCTCTAGTGCTCAGATAATTTAGAAGCAAAATATTGTAGAGGTCTCTTCATCAAGCAAACTAGTAGAAAAAGAAAAATATATAATGGAGAAGTATAAAGAAATCAAATTGAAGAATGAGGCATTGAAAGCTATGACTTATGCCCAATATTGGAAACAAACTCTTAGTGGTCAGAACAGGTTACTTTCAGCCTTTGATTACAAGACTAGGAAGATGCAAATCACCTTTTTACAGCCAACAGTGTAGGCTCCAAAATCATCAGCGGACTACAGGAAAACAACCTTTGAAGTTATGGCTAAATATCCACATCCAATTGATCAAATTGAATTTCATAAACAAGCAGGAGAAATGATCTACTCCACTATGACCAACAAAGCTATGAGTGTCCAAAAACTACAAAATTCTTTAGAAAATATTAGAGCACAGTTGAAACTAGAGAAGGCTTCTTCACAAGCCAAGGATAATAGAATAATATCACTTGAAGAATTGGTCATGGAGGTTGGATATGATCCAAAAAACATCAAAGCAACTGAAGAAATTATCAAGAAAAAGAATGTAGACATTGTTGCATTGAAGAAACGACTGAAATTACCTCCCACTGAACATCCACAAACTAAAGAAGTTTTGGAGAATTAAAGCTAGAAATATGAAATGATGAATCTCATCATTCAGTTAACAGATCAATTGAAAGATATGGAGAATGAAGTGGATGAATTAGTGCAGGAAAAGAAGGAAAGAATGGAAGCAGTTACTGTTACTGTCATTCCCATAGCCTCAACATCAACTACAGTTCTAGTGACAATAAAAGCTTCAGCAACACCAGCTACTACACCAGCAACAATAGCAACCCATCCCAATGATGACGCATGTAAATTGGTTAAAGCAATGTAGGATATGTCAATCCAAATAAATAATATCAATATACTTAAATGAAAAGTAAAAAGTATAGAAGATGAAAATTAATTAGATCAGATGATGCATAAGGCTGAAACACAACAATAAAATAGATTGACTGACAGGATTCAAAAGCTAGAAAAAGAATTGACATTGGCAGAACCTTTGGCCCAAGAGAAGAAACAAATTTGGGCCAATATCATTAACTCTGTTAATAATATTTGGCCATCTATCCAAGTTATATTTGAGCATAAATATTTGATAAAGGAAGCTAGTGAAGCTATTCAGAAGTTCAAGGAAGAACTTGACAAAAAATCAGAGGAGGCCACTGAGATAATTCAGTTTCTCAATTCCAAGAACAAGCATGAATTAGAAGAAAATGGAATAAGTGACATAAATGAAACAATATTAGAGGTAAAAAAGGTAATTTCCAAGAGAAACTTAATGACACAACTTGAAGATAAATGTCAAACCATCGAGCTAGCAGTAAACAAATTTATGAATAAATTGGATGTTTTGAGGAAGAAAGGTCCACCTAATCCATTAGTGATCAATGAAATACTAATGAGGCAGGAAGATTATGACAAGAAGATCAGAGAAATGGAAAAAGAAAATTCCAACAATTCTTATTTAAAAGGAATTCCCACAGGAAAATTACTCTATCAAATTTTTGAAAATCTATTTTACATCCAACATGAGGTAAATCATCTCTTTGTAAACAAGCCTACATTCACCAAGTACACTGAAGAAAATGAGATTTATAGGAGGATGGTAAAGATCAAAATTCCATATGAAGAGACTTGGTAAAAAGTGTATGATTTACTGCAACAGTTAAAAGTAAAAGCAGGTAAAAGAGAAGTCAAGGTTAAAGAGTGAACAGAGTAGGCAGATAAAGTAAAGACAGATTAAAGATAAAAATAGAGTTAAAAAGGTAAATCAGATGACAGCTATCTTAAATATGCAGCCAATGTAAAGAAAACAGCCAGAGAGATAAGACAACAAAATATCCAAGAAGCAAACAATAGATCCAATAAAAAGGGACAACTTGCAGTTAGTTAAATAGATGTCTCTAACTTCTAGCATGAAGATATTTTATTTACCTTGAATAAATTTGAAATCAGTTTTAGGATATTTTGTATTACATTTTGTATAAATACTTTAGCAATTCGAAGTATTGAGGGTGGATTCCTGAACATTTCTATAGCTGTAATTGATCTAAATACCTGAGGGTTTATTGTACTATTTTCAAGTCAATAGACTGGAAAAGTAATAAAGGCATTGCATTACAGGATTCATGTGTTGAGCTACTTCAATTTTTCATTGTTATATTTCTTAATTATTCCATAAAATTATATGTTTTTCCAAATTTAAATGTTATAACAGGAATATTATTGCTGAAATGGTTTAAGTACACTATGTTCTGAACTGTTATTCATTTTAATGTTTTCCTCTCATATTTGGATCTGAGAATCCTTAATTTCTCTCCCATCCCGATTGACATCTTTCACCTTCATTCATCATCTGGTTTAACGAATCCTTAACTTCTCCTTGATTTTGATTGAAAACCACTTTTCCATTCAGCCTTTAAAGATCTTATTTTTCTCAGCTACCCTGCCCTATAAAGACTTCCTTTAGAACTTGATTTTGTCCTGTTTTCTTGATATTATGACTCCATAGCCCAATGGAAAATTAGAAAATACAATTATCCATCTAAATCAGTAATTCCACCAACAAACCAAAATCAAACCCAATCAATCTTTCACAACTAGCCTAAAATCAATTAAAAACAACAAAGTTAAATCATAAAGAGAGAGCCCTATCTGATCATTAGGAAGGCTAAATCTTGATCTCAAAATTAAGTTAATAGTTACCTCTAATATTTCTTGAACACACATGATAACCCTAGGACATTTTGGAGTGATAACACTGGGTCTGCTAAATAATATTGAGGGTTTTGTCCAGCGTCTGACAGAGTTGCAATGCTTCCTATGCCCATAGTTGCTTACGTTCTTTAAGCACCTTTTCTTTGCGGCACAAGTTTGCAATTTCTGCTTGGAGTCTGTTAGGGTCCTATAATAATAGGATTCATAATTTTTGAATTGACTTTGATTAGTCTTGTAAATATGTAAATAATTTTCTTTCTACAAATTGTTTTCCCATATTAGAAAAATAAAAAATATAAAGAGAGTAAAAGTCATAAAAGAAAAAACAAAGGAATTAAAATAAAAAATATGAAAATGGATAGAAAAATGGACCCCAAATAAAAAAGAGATAAAAATAAAACATGAAAGTGATGCAAATCCAAATGCCACTACTATTACTTTTACTGCAAAATAAATGATTATGTGCAACTTGTTACAATGCCATAATCCATGATAAGTCAAATAGCTTAATATTGACTTTTTCATGCTTTAAATTTCATATTATTAGTTAGAGAATAAAACATCTAGCCAAACAGTTTAATCTTGGCAGATCAGTAGTTAGGTAGAGAATAAATAAGGAGCTCAATAGTTTAGTCTGAGCCCTTGGAAGAAGTAAGAATAGAATTAGTTAGTTTATTGTTTTAAAAGAAAAATGAACAAGGGTTTGCAAGTTCAAATGCACCAAAGTAAAATGAAGAGAAAATGTTAGGGTAGCATAAGGGTAGGCAGAAGCAATTTTTACAATCATGGATAAGCAGAAATTGGTCAATTCATTCACTAACTTCCTTAAACTAGTCATTTCCGCTATAAAAATACTTCATCCCCTCCATTTTGACTATTTTCCCTTTTCCCATCATCATTCATTTTCACTTTCAAAAATACCCTTTTCCTAAGTATAAAACTCATTTTACTTAGGGAAATTAAAACCCTTAACTAATTCCCCTCTACTCTAAAAATACCCAAAAACCCAAAAAACATTTTATCCTAAGTTTAAATATAAAAATATTATATTGGGACTTTTAACAATTATCCCTTTATTTATGTTTTACATTAAATTTAATTTATTTTTTATTCCTCATCGCACTTTATTATTAACATATTAACTCCTTATCAACCTTTATGTCCCGTATTATATTAAAAACCTTTTATTATTATATCCCAAACCCATATTTTAAGTTTTAGCCAATGTTTTGTTACCCACGTAACATATTATCCCCACTCCCATAGGTTAAAACTATCCCTTTTATATAAAACACGCCCAATCCTAATATTACCCTTATAAGCATTTCATTCGTTAAACACTATACCCACCTATCATATTCCATATATATACTTTATATTAAAAGCTCATGTTTTAATATGTCTTTTACTCCCACCGCATACATTTCCCGGGCCCCACGCCCATTACTCCGCAACTTCATCACTTGATCATAGCCGTTCACTCCTATTCGCTAGATCTAACGATACAGATCTCCTATCGCAGATTTGATACCATGATCATTAAACAAATCAAAACTTGCAATAAAATTTGTTTTAATGTTTTTCTCTCCCCTCCGCACGTCGCCTTTTTGTTGGATCACATCAATTCAAATGATACCACTTACCATCGTTCAACGGTGCGAAAACCACTCGGTCGTAATTCCCCCCCTGCGCCCAAATCGCCCATGATTTGAATTAACCGGCAGTAAATGCATTCACTGTTTAAACAAATTCTTTATAAAAATAACTGAATGCACTCATTTCAAGCCTTCTGTTACTATTTGTTTCTCGTAAAAACTTCCCAGACTAAGAAAAATATGTTGTCGCCTCTGTTTTGGCCTAAAAACTAATAGAATTAGTCAAAAACAGCTACTACAACGCTGCGGAAGCCTCCAGACTGCATATAAAGGCTAGAAGAAGCTTTTGAAAGCTTTCAAAACCTAGCCAAACCCTTCTTCATAGAAAATTTCCAAATTTCACAGGTATTCTTCATAGAAAGAGACTCATTCCTCAAACTGAAAGAATTATACTATAAATTAAATCCTTTTAAAGGTTGTATGCCTAAGGAACAACCCTATTGCCTCATAAATTCATCTTTTGCTGTAAACCCTAAGCATTACTTATAGTTTCTGAAGCTGTGACCTGTTTTAGAGCAAATTTAGATTGATTTAAACCATGTGCAGACTTAAAAATCCTTTTGAAGAACTCCAAAGACTTTCTATAGTACTCATAAATCATTTTTGCACAAGGTTTGATGTTTTAGGATTATTTCTTCATAGAAATTTCACTGTAAACCCTTAATATCATTTGTTGAGGCTATAAAGGTCTGGAAATTGGTTTTTAATATAGAATTGACAGTTTGATTCGGAATAACTAGAATTATATCCTTTTGAAGTCAAAGGTAGAACCTCTGTTATATTTAAAAGTCCTTTTGTAAACAGTTTCATATTACAAAGGTGTTTCACAATCCTGAAAATAGAGTTTTAAATATCAACAATGTTTAAAATTGATAAATCAAACCTAACAATGGCATCCAAAAGCACTATTGTGATCAACCCTCTACAACTTCTTGTTGTAGATGTAGAACATACTCCCTTGGTAGATGTAGACTTCAAAATCATAGATCCTGTGACTAAGTTTAACCTCCTTGAGCTCCACTATTAGATCCAAGAGAAGTCCTTGGACCAAGTAGATGATGTGCTTATTTGGGATCAAATTTGCCTAAGTATGTTGTTCCTCACACCCATTAATGCCCATACGTTATCATATTATGCCAATATCATTATTCTCCATATCAAAGAGCCATTATCAATTCTGAAAAAAGAAGTATTTTTGACCATAACAATTGAATCTATCAACCAGATGCTTCAATTACAGCCTGAGCCTAATGATGTGCCTTTATCAATTGAAGCTCTCACAAAGTTCTATTTGGAGTTGGATTTTCCCAAGAGATTCCAAAATTTTCAAACCTTCATGCCCTCCTATGTGGAAATCCCTAAGCTCAATCCTCCATATTCCTCTTATAAATTCCCAGAAGGAACCAGACACATTATTTCCATGCTATATTTTATCCTTGGGTATTTTACTGATGAACATGATGATGCATCAGTACTTGGTTTCTTGTCCATTTTTGTACCTGGCCATCACCCTGTAGTTATTTTCAATTTTGCGCAATATATTGCTAATAGCATCCATGAACAACTTGTCAAACTACCTACTGAAGGTGTCTTTAGGTATACTTTATTTCTTTTCCACATGTTTCTTTATTTTTAGTTTGAAAGTTCCCTATTAGTCTTTAGAAGATGGATGTGGAAGGAAATCCCCAATATATTGTATTCTAGACTTCCTTGGTTAGGAAGGAGTCAGGTGAGTTTACTTATGCAGAGTTTACAGATTTTTTCCATTCATCCATTGGTAAATATGCTAAAAAACAGTGTGTAGCCTAGGATCAACAATGAAATTAAGAAAGTTTTACAGTTTTCTGAGCAAAGCAGAACAGGTGATTGGTATTTATACCAAAATCACACTGAAATCAGAGTTTATGGGCCAAACCTCATTCCTTACAAGTTGCCAAAATACCTCCCCATGAGGTTGTTTTCTCTAGAGTATATAAGACAGATTTTGAACTTAGATGTTGTAAATTTCTTGTCTGCAAATAAGAAAACCCATTTTAAATTGAAGAATCAAGTTGGTCCATTCATATGCAATAACAGAGAAGCAGGTCCAGAGGCAGAAAAGAAATTAAAGGAGTTCAATTTCAACACTATATTTCTTTGGTATTATGATCCCTATGGTATAATCAGAAAAACAAGATTTAAATGTAAAATAACTCCCTACATTCATGAAAAGAAGCCTAATATTGAGAAATTCTCAAACCAAACAGAATGGTTAGAGAATACTCTGGTAGAAGCTGATAAGCAAAGTGATACTAGTCACATTTTGCAGACTCTAGCTCAGGAAGATAGAGGCATAAAAAGAAACATGGGAGAAGGCTCTTACACTTTTGAAACCACCACAAAGACAAAGTTAAAACTCAGGTACAACAAAAAGCCAAAGATTAATCTAGCAGACAAAGAAAAAGAGACAGTTGAGGTTATAGACATAGAGATTCCAGAGAAAGATATTGTGCCTCCCATAGTAATTGAAAATGAACAACAACCTACCACTTATAATACTCAGTTGATCCAAAAACAAAATAATATATAAGTGCCATCATCAAAGAAGACAGAAGAAAATGATATGGACATCAAGGAAAGGTACAAAGAGATTAAAGCAAAAAATGAAGAAATCAAGAACAAAATATACTCTCAGTGACTTAAAGAAGACCCCCAACATACAAAACATGCCGCTTTCAGCCTTTGACTACAAGAACAAGAAAATGCTGATGACAGTGCTTCGTCCCATAGTGTCAACTCCTAAAACATCATCTTATTATAAAAATGTTGATTTTGAAGTTCCAGTCCAAGACAGACATCCCTTGGAATAGATTGAATTACATAAACAAGCAGGAGAGATGATATATTCCACAATGACTACTAAAGCATTAAGTGCTCAAAAGCTTCAAAATACCTTGATAAATGTAAGAGATCATCTCAAACTAGAGAAATATTCATCATATGCCAAAGATATCATAATAAAATCATTAGAGGAGTTAGTGATTGAAGTAGGCTATGATCCTCAAAACATAAAAGTTGTTGAGGAAATTATTAAAAAGAAGAATGTTGATATTGCTACACTTAGGAAAAAATTCAAATTGCCTCCTACAGAGCATCCATAGGCCAAGGATATTTTATAAGAATCTAATCAAAAGGATGAGATGACGAGTCCCATATTGTAGCTAACAACCCAAATTAAAGAGATGGAGATTGAGATGGACAAATTGGTCCAAGAAAAAGAAGCTACTAAAGCACAGGAAATCCCAACCACTATAATTCCTATGGTTACAACAATAGTTCCATATACACTGGTAGAAACATTAGATCCAAATGTTCCACTGGCTACAACAGTCACCGTAGCTTCATCAACAACTTCTGCCACTGAGTCTTTAGCAACAACAACCTGGCAATCAGATGAGGCCAGTAAATTGGTAAAGGCAATGCAGGACATGTCCATACAAACCAATGAGATAAACAGGTTGAAAGAACAGATTAAAAATCTGGAAGATGCAAAAATCTTGCACAGATTATTGCCAAGACTGAAGAGAAAAAGGCTAAGAGGTTGAGTGAACAACTAAATAAATTGGAAACATAATTGACTTTGAAAGAACCTATGTCACATGTTGAGAATCAATTATGGTCGAAAATCATTGAAGCAGACAATGATACTTGGCCATCAATACATGTAATTTATGAACAGAAATATTTACTGAAATTAGCAAAAGAAACAATACAAAAGACAAAGGAGGAGCTAGGTAAAAAACTTGAAGAGGCCTTGGAAATTATCAAATTCCTTAATTCCAATCATAAACAAGAATGGGATGAAATGGGAATTACAGACATAATAGAGACCATACTTGAGGTAAGAAAGGTAATATCCAAGAAAAACTTGATGAATCAATTAGAGGAGAAATGCCAAAACATGGAAGTGGAAATTACAAGATTTATGATAAAATTTGACATTTTAAGGGAAAAGGGCCTTCCTAATCCACTGGTAATCAATGAAAAATTGATGAAACAGGAGGATTATGACAAAAATATGAGATATTTTGCTAAAGAATAGGTAAACAAATCAGATTGGCAGGGAATCCCAATAGGAAACGTTTTACATAAAAATATTGAAAATATGTTTTACTTGCAGCATGAAGTAAAGCACATGTTTGTTAACAAACCAACATTTTCCAAGTACACTGAAGCTGTTGAAAACTTCAGAAGGTTAATGAAGATTAAATTTCCAGAAGCTGATTTCTGGGAGAAGCTAACATATTTAATATAAAATCAAATTATAGTGATGATAGAGCATAAAGATAAAAACAAAGTTTGTTGTTTTTTACACCAGCGGTGCTATTTTTTACATCAACAGTAAAAAAAAATTCTGCAATCAAAGTGTATCAGTTAAGAGGGTATCAGATGAAATATGAAGATAAAGACAGATTGAAGATAAAACTGCCAAAGTGAGGGACACCTCAGTTGTCAAGCTGCAGCTAAAATCCAAACAGCGAGCTATTTTATTTCAATAAATAGGAAAGCTAGGAATTAGTTAGGCAGTTGTCATTATCTTCTTGCATGAAGATATTTTATTTCCAAGAAAAAATTCTATGATTATTCTAAGATATTTTGTACTATTTTTTGTATAAATACTTCATCATTTGAAGTATTAGGTGTGGATTAATTGCTGAAAATTTCTATAGTTGTAATATTCTGAACCTAAGGGTTTTTTATATCAAATTCAAGTCAGCAGACTAGATCACAAGAAATAAAGCATCATATTACAAGATTCATGTGTTGGGCCACTGCAGTGAAGTATTTCACTTGTCATTTTGTCAATTTTCTTATGTTTTTCATCCATTCATGAATGCGTTCTAAATTTTAATGATAATCAGGAATTGTTATTTCAGAATTTTTTAAAAGCACTGTGTTATTGACTGATTATCATTTAAATGCTTTCTACTGATATACAGACTAGGGAACCCTTAATTTCTCCCTGATTTAGATTGATATCTGTGTTTCCACTCCTTATCTAGATTTAAGAAGCCTTAATTTCTCTTTATCCCTGTCAAAACCATTTCACCATCAACCTTTTAAGATCTGAAGTGACTCTGTTATCTTTCCCTGTGAACATTTACCTTTAGACCTTTGATCCTGATCTGACTGCTTGACACATTGACTCCTTCTACCCAATGGATACAGATCTATATCTATCCATCTAAGTAAGTGATTTTCCCACCAAACCAAATCAAAACCCCAAAACCAATTTGCCCCATATCACTAGCCTAAAATCAGATATAAAAACAAAGTTAAATCTTATAGAGAGAGCCATCTCTGAGCATTAGGAAGGCTAGATCCTAAACTCTAAAGTAGGTTTGTGGTTACCTTTGATATTATTTAAACTATAATAAAAAATCTCACAACTTTGAGAATTATTAGAGTGATAACATATTGGCGACCCCATTGGGGACTAACGAATCCTCAGTTTTAAAATATATCTTAAAGGAAATATTTTCATTATCTTTTCACCTTAAGATTGTTTTAATAATTTGTTAGTATATTTCCATAAAAAATTGTAATTCTTCCTTCCAGAAGAGTCTACTATATCAGGTCAAATCCAGATCCACAACCTGGTTTCAAGTAGACAATCCTGATAGAATTGGAAAGAAAAACAGATGAGTAGCAGATTTAGGTAATAAGATTCCATTAGTCAAAGAAAATTCCCTTCTAAAATAGCTATCAAGTTTACAAGACATAGAATTTGATATAAATTTTGAACAATATTTATTCAAAACCAAATCAGAAAGTGACTTACATAGTATTATTAAAGATCCTGATTTTATTTCATTCATTAAAACTAAGAAGGAAACTGTTTCAGTTGATTCTGAGGAAAAGATTTTTGAAGTTTATGATAAGCTTGATGCCATAATTGGCACTTTGATGAAAGAAATAGATGAAGCTTATTTACAACATTCGGTTGAATTGAGTGCTTTATCAGCCTATACCCTTAAGCCTTTTACCATTCATTTAGATATCAGCCTTATAGAATTTGTAGGTTCATCCCTATTCACTACCACTTCATCCATTATTTCCACCACACTTCATTCCATAGATTCATTTTTTCCTAAGCAACCATTTCAACCTAGAATATTATTCCCATCTTCCATTACCTCAGGTTCATCCACTAGCATTTCTACTAAATTTTCCAATACATCATTCTCATTCCCAAGAAATGTTACACATTATTTTGTCACCATGACATTTTACTGTCTATATGGGTTCATCAATACCTATATAATGCTCCCTTAGAGGTCTAAAACCCTAAAGTTCCTAAACCAAGTCTTGGATTTGGAGAAAAGCTCATAAAAATCACAAAACCCTAGTTTCATACTTTTCCTAGCCATTACCTACGGTACCACACCTTTTGTAAATAAAAACTGCAGTACCTACCACACATTTTGTGTATTAAAATTGCGAACCCCCATAAAAGGTAAAATGGAAGAAAAAGTAAGTTCTAGAAGCCCAGCTGGTCGAATATTCTCCCAGCCGGAAGCTTCTAGAAGGTGTTATCCAGTCGAAGCCTAACTCCCTCCATTCATGAAAATTCATCCCTTCATAAAAGGAGCCTATTTCTTGGTCTTTGGATGATCTAAAAATGGAAGTACTTGAAAATGTGTGCAAGGTATCCATTTCCATTTAATTAAATGTGTGCAAAATTCTCCATGTCTTGCTGATTAAACAAAGTGTTGTTGGTACCTTTTTATGAGTTTATGTGTGAGGGGAAGTTAATTTGATTTATTTTTTAACATATTAGATTAGAAATACACAACAATATAACTTTAGCATAGCATGACACAAATGTTTTGTGAGCAGTTCACCCCTCTTGGGCTACGTCTGCTGGATCAAGCATCCCAAATTGGCTTGTCCTCTTGTATTAAAATGCTTCAAAATGCTAATAAAAGTTTAAAAGTGCCTCAATATGCAAATATAACTATAAATATAGAATCATAAGACATGAAAATTTTACAAATGCCTTTCCATATTCACTAAACAGTGAAGAATTACCATAAATAGTGACTTCTTCAAAAGGCCCTGATGGCTCTCTGAACTCCTCTGAAGCTTTTCGGGCTGTAGAAGTCCTAAAATAGTTCTAAAACCTCTTCCATTAGGTTCATAAGGTTGAAAATAGTTGAAAATGGTTTTTGGATCACCTCAAACAGTGAGGTACAACTCCAGATAACTCCATTTCCCCAATGGCCCTAGTGGCTCTCCAAGCTTCCTTGAAGCGAAAATGGATGTATAACACCTCTACTACCTCTGGAACCTATTACAATGTCTCTATAATGCTGAAAATAGTATAAATTGGTTTTGGGTTCACCTCAAATGGTTAAGCATAGCCCAAAACAGCTCCAACTCCATTTTGGCCTTGATAGCTCTCCAAGATTCCCTGAAGAAAAAGGGGTTGAAGATCAACTCTAATGGCTCTGAAACCTATTCCAATGGATCCATAATCCTCTGAATACCCTAAATAAAAATAAATTTCATCCCAAAAGGTTTTTTCAATCAGAAATTATGACCAAAACTGTATTTGCCCAATCTGGCCTAAAAAAACTCCACCAAATGTGGAGCAACTGGAGTTAGCTGGAGATAAATTTGGTGGAAAGCACCAAATCTAGGTGCGCCCTTCAGATTCGGAAAAACTGTTTGAATTGACATTAAATTTCGGGGTATGGGCGGTCACATGACCCACCGCAAAGACCGCTATCATATGTTACAAAACCCGCCATTTAACTGTTTAACGTGGCATTTAGTTTCATATGCAATTCTGGCCACATTGGACGGTTAACTAACTGTTGATCTCATGGTAAAGGGCCTTAATGCAAGGGCTCATGGCGAAAGGGTCATATGAATAGGGGGCTGGCCCTTAGGGGTTGACCCTCTTTTTCCGCCGCCTGAATACTTTATACAGTTTAAATAAAAGCCGCCGCCATAGTTTGTGAAGAACTACATGTGTGGCACAATGGTAAATCGCGCGCCTTGTGGGGACGAGGTCTCGGGTTCAAATCCTGCTGAGACACAAAATTTTTCCATTAAAAAATTTCCATAGGCCTGGGGCCACATGGCAGCCTCTGGGCTTGCCACATGGCACCTGTTGATTGGCTGAAAATTCCAAATTCAAACCAACAACAAGTCCTGCGCTGCCACTTGTCAATAAAGGATTGGCCCAGGTGGAATATTCCAGGAATATTCCTTTTTTAATTTTTCAAAATTTGAATGTCAAACCTGGTCAACTCAGTTTTTTTGCAGTTTACTGAAAACTTCAAACTTGCATAACTTCCACATACGATGTTGGATTTGAGTGTCATTCATGACATCAAGATTGTATCGACAAGGCCTATCTAGTCGTTCAGGTTGCAAGTGATTTTTAACACTTTCAATTTTGAGCTTTTTCCACAGCTCGAACTTGAGCTCCTGATCACACCTCCCAAATGAGAAGCTTTTGGACCCCAAAATCTCATTGAAATGATGAAACTGAACTGTAAAACAAATGAGAGAATAATAACATCCTCTTCTCTTCAGCCTTCAAAAATTTTCCTGACTTGCCAACTGTCCTCATGGCGAATTTTTGCTGAATGAGCCATGTACTTGTGCCAAATCTCAACCAAGTTTTGTCACCATACCAATTTGCCATTCTGAAACCATCAATGACCCTTGTTGAACTTTGTGCCCTCTTTTCTTGCATGCATTTCCATCTCATGGAATCTTGCACCGCTTTGCACTGACACTTCATTCTCTGCACCAATCGACACCAAAGGCACCTTGTGCAACATATGACATCAACAACAAGTTGACCCGAAATGTGATATATAATTGACATATAAAATTTGTGACAAGTGTGCACTCAATCGACACAAGTCGACAATCATGTGTAACAAAATTGACACAAGTCGATAAACAACAAGATACATCTTAACAAACACATGTATGTATCATGTACAATGAACTATGTACAGTTCACTAATTACACATACAACCTCTATGTACATGTGCAACTTCAACACTTCTTTTCAAATATCAACAAGTACATCATCCCAAAAACATGTGGGTGACTAAGAGCTAAAATAAAAGACATTGCTGCAATATAAGTGAGCATCATACTCATCTTGTACACCTCCATGACGAAACTTTGCAACAACAAAGAAATTCCTTCAAACTGAAATTGCTTTTACATGCAATCTTGCATCAACTTTTCAACTGAAATATATGCATACCAATCTAAAATTTACATGTACAAAATGAGTATGACTTACTGTATTAAGAATTTAATGCACTTCCTACCAAGCCAACTCCATGGCGTATTTTCCTGCTGCAACATTTCTACATGTGAATCTTCCATTTCTACATCATTAATGGAATCCATAGATCCACTTGCGCCAATATTTTTTTCATCTAGCTGCATGTGCTTTGGATGACTTGTTGGATGTAAAGTCCAACAATGAGAGACATCATGTCCCTTCCTTTGACAAAATGTGCAACTCTTAAGCACTTTCTGAGAAAGTTTTCTTTGCCTCTTCTGCTTCCTGTGTGCTTTCTTTTTCAACCAGCAACTTGAAGCAACATGGTTAAATCCACCACAAAATTTGCAACAAAAATTTCTTTCATTTGAACAAGAAAAATTATCATTCTTTGCTGAAACATAATCAAATTGATCATGTGAATAATTGTACCTCTTTTGCTGCATGGAATGTCCATCCTTTTTGTCTTCGAAAGATGATGAACTGGTAGAGGAGACAACTTTCTTTTTTAGACTTTCATCACAGTTCTTGTCTTGAAAACTATTTGAACTTGAAGGCTCACCATAAGCAACATGTTTACCCTCTACTTGCTGCAATGATGTCTTAAAACAATGGCAATCATTCTTAAAACAATTTTGACATATGTGAATTTTATAACTTGGAATAAAGGTTCTCTTTAAATTTGCATCACATGCATTCAAGGATTTGGATTCTTTGCCATTAAACTGCACATATCCAAGGCCAACATTCTTAGGTCACTCCACAACCGAAATGGGGTCAACCATGCCTTGTGCATGCTTTCCCAAACCTTTGCCTTCATGATAGCCCATCTTAAACATTAATTTGGACCCTATACCCCTTGTATGTTTTTCAAAAGAACCAACACACTTTTCAATTGAGGAAATTGAAGACAAGTTGGAATGGTTTACCTCTTCCTCACACTTGTTCTTGGACAAAGCTTCTTGAGCTTGAAGGAGTTGTTTCTCCATGTCATTCATTCTTTGGAGAATTTTTTCCTTCTTTTCCTTCATGGCTAACAATTGTGCATGAAGTTTAACACTTTCTCTTTGATCCTCAATGAGAATCTGCACCATGTCCTTCACCTTAATGAACTCATTCTTCATGTCATCATTGAAGAATCTCGTGAAGGAGGAAACTTCACTCGTGGAAGAAGTTTTCATTATGTAAATGGTCAAATTAACAAAAGTAACTTCCAAAGAAAAGTTCTCAAAGCTTTCAAACAAATGACAAACTTTTAACCAAATGTCTATAAAGACCCCTTCTTATTCAAGCAACCATAAAACAAAAACTCCAATAGATTTTGTAGAAAACACTAATCAAGTGGGTTTGTTTTCCAAAGATAATATTGAGGTACTTTAGGGTAATGAAATAGCCTACAACACTTTTTTCCTTTCCAAGACTTAGCTAACATCAGCTATCTTTTCAACTCAAGCAAACTCAACAAACAACCATTTTGCAACCAATAAAATAGTCAATATTTTACACTATTTTAACACCTTTTGCACAAAAACAATGCTCAACCTAAGCTCAACCAAAGCTTTGATACCATCTGATCTGAAAATGGAAGTACTTGAAAATGTGTGCAAAATTCTCCATGTCTTGCTCATTAAACAAAGTGTTGTTGGTAATTGTTTATGAGTTTATGTATGAGGGGAAGTTAATTTAATTTGTTGTTTTACATATTAAATCAGAAATACATAACAAGATAACTTCACCATAACATGACACAAATGTTTGGTGAGCAGTTCACCCCTCCTATGCTACGTCTGCAGGATCATGCCTCCCAAATTGGCTTGTCCTCTTCTATTAAAATTATCCAAAATGCTAATACAAGTTTAAAAGTGCCTCAATAGGCAAATATTACTGTAAATACAGAATCAGAAGACATGAAAATGCTAAAAATTCCTTTCCATATTCACTAAACAGTGAATAATTACCATAAACAGTGACTTCTTCAACAAGGCCCTGATGGCTCTTTGAAATCCTCTGAAGCTTTTCGGGCTGTAGAAGTCCTCAAACAGTTCTAAGACCTCTTCCATTAGGTTCAAAAGGTCTAAAATAGCTGAAAATGGTTTTTGGATCACCTCAAATAGTGAGGTACAACTCCAGATAACTTCATTTCCCCAATGGCCCTAGTGGCTCTCCAAGCTTCCCTGAAGCTAAAATGGATGTAGAATACCTCTAATACCTTTGGACCCTATCCCAATGGCTCTTTAATGCTGAAAATAGTTGAAATTGGTTTTGGGTTCACCTCAAATGGTTAAACATAGCCCAAAACAGCTCCAACTCCCTCTTGCCCTTGATGGCTCTCCAAGCTTCCCTGAAGCAAAAGGGGCTAAATATCAACTCTAATGGATATGAAACATGTTCCAATGGATCCAAATCATATGAATACCCAAATAAAAAAACATTTCTTCCCAAAAGGTTTTTTCAATCAGAAATGATGACCAAAACTATATTTGCCCAATCTGGCCTAAAAAAACTCCACTAAATGTGAAGCAAATGGAGTTAGCTGGAGATAAATTTGGTGGAAAGAGCCAAATCTGGGTGCACCCTCCATATTCTACAGAACGGTTTGAATTGACATTAAATTTTGGGGTACGGGTTGTCACATGACCCACTGCAAAGACTGTCGTCATATGTTACAAAACCCGCCATTTATTTGTTTAACGTGGCATTTAGTTTCATATGCGATGCTGGCCACATTGAACGGTTAACTAACCGTTGATCCCGTGGTAAAGGGCCTTAAGGCTAGGGTTCATGGCGGAAGGGTCATATGAATAGGGGGCTGGCTCCCTTTTGTCGTCGCCTGAATTCTTTATACAATTTAAATAAAAGTCACCGCCATAGTTTGTTAAGAACTACATGTGTGGCACAATGGTAAATAGCGCGCCTTGCAGGGATGAGGTCTTGGGTTAAAATTCTGCCGAGACACAAAATTTTCCCATTAAAAAATTTCCATAGGCCTGGGGCCACGTGGTGGCCTTCGAGCTTGCCATGTGGCACCTATTGATTGGCCGAAAATTCCAAAGTCAAACCAACAACAAATCCTGCACTGCCACTTGTCAATAAAGGAGTGGCCCAAGTGGAATATTCCAGGGAATATTGCAGGGAATATTCTAAGGAATATTCCAAGAATATTTCTTTTTTAATTTTTCAAAATTTGAAAGTCAAACCTGGTCAACTCAGTTTTTTGCAGTTTACTGAAAACTTCAAACTTGCATAACTTCCACATACGATGTCGGATTTGAGTATCGTTCACGGCATTAGGATCATATCGACGAGGCCTGCCTGGTCATTCAGGTTGCAAGTGATTTTGAACACTTTCAATTTTCAGCTTTTTCCATAGCTCGGACTTGAGCTCCTGATCATTAGAACTTAATCCCTTGCTAAGAGGACTTTATCCCTTCCATTTTGGAGCTGTAACCACTTCCCTTCTGCTATAAATTGAGACCATGGTTTAGTCTCAAGGGTACTTACTGAGATTGAATATTGGAGATTTTACACACTTAGTACTTTCTTTGTACTTGGTAGCTACTGATATGTAAAAAAGTACTTTCTTTGTACTTCATATTACGTTAGAGAAGAGAAATTGTTGAGAAACATACTCTTTTTGCTAGCCATTATCCATGTGAGAACGATTACATACTCGTATCTAGGCTAGTTCAAAGAGTGGAAGGGCTTGTCAGACCGAAGGAAAACGCTTGTTTCGGAACCTGGAAATACTTGAACAACATCAAGGCGAACACGATTGTAAGGTTTCTTAATTTATTTAAAGATAATACAAGTGGATCCTATTTTCTCACTAGGTTGTTTATGTATTTACTTGAATGACTTATTTCTTAAACTCCTTTATCATTAAGATAGATTTATGATTTATGAATTAGTATATTTTGCAGGTGCTTCTGATTCTCTTTCATGTCTTTGATTGCAGGACTTAAGAGGAGACTTCTTTGGAGCGACAAGAAAGAAGACTACAATGAGCATTGGACCACAGGTAGGTCCTTTTCCTTCATCATAGATAATTCTAAATCATACATAATCTAGAGGAAGTAGTTTACATTTGTCTGTCTATTTCTAGATATCCTTAGGATACTAGGGAGATCGTTCTTGTTCGCAAGAACGATTTATCCGCTTAACAAAATGGCGACTCCACTGGGGATTTCTTGAACTTAGTTTTATTTTTTATTTTTTTAGTTTGAATTTTGAAACAGTTTTTCTGATTTTGATTAGTCTACAATGGGTTGGGTAAATTATCTATTAGAATCCCTGAAAAGAAGATCATAATTTTTATTTTTTCTATATTTTTTCTGGCCTTTGCACTTTTTCTTTCAAAACAGTGCAGTAACCTCCACAGTTTTTATGTACAAACAGTGTGGTACCGCACCTTTTTGTATTAAAACCTGTAGACTTAAGGAAAATTTTTGAAAAAATAAAAATTCTCTGTTTTGGAACTGTATTACATGATTCTCTGTATTTACCCAAACTTGTTTTGACTGCCAAAAGCCTTGTGTGAATTTCTTTCAGCAACTCTTACAATCTCATCAGTCTCCATTAATTTAATTGGGTGTTTTGAATATTCCTTTTGAGAAATTCCTAATTTGATTTCCTTTGGTCATTACTTTGAGGTTTGTCTGAGTCTCTTAACAATTTTTCATCTTTTTGATTTTTTTTTTTGGGGGGGGGGCTAAATTGTGTCTGAGTGTTAATCACCTTTGAGTGTTTTTATTTTTTGATCTTTGGAACTCTCACCCAATTTTCTTTACTTAAACTTGAATGGTTTTTTAGATTACATTAGAATCATCTTGTGTTTGAGAATTTTCTTGCATATATTACATTTTCATTATTAGAATTGTCATTTTCAAAATATGAATGAAAATTGTGCATAGATTACATTTGCATACTTTTCAAGTGAATTGTGCATAAATTACAACTGCATAGTTTACATTCTAAAAAAACAATCATAGATTTAGATCAGTTTCTTTGATTTGAATTTACATGTTTTTATGCTTGTTTTAAAACCATAAAAATAAAAATTTGGAATTGATTAGCATTAGTTTTTCTTAATGAAATTAGTGCATTAGAGAATTTGTTATATTTTCTCTTATTGATCAATTTTTGCATTGTTGGAAGTGAATGGAAACTCTCTCCTTACTTTAGTTAGGATTCATCGAATTGAAAAGATTACATTATCATATTTGATTTCATTTAGTTTTGGGTCGGGTCATAACACCATTTATTTTGTATCCATTTACCCTTTGAGTAATAACAGCCTAAATAACACAGAGCTTAATAAAATTCATCTAGTAATTTTTACATTTTTAGGGCTCTTTCCACCAATCTAGCTCAAGATTAGTGCTTTGGAATAGGTCATAGTTAACTTTCCAAAGAAACTAAACAAACAGTAGCATCTTGCGGTAGGAAAAATTCCAATTGTTGCATGTATACTCTGGGAAGCTCCTCCTAAAGGAGTCAAGCACGAGATCATATCTGAACTAGTGAGGTAATCATACCTATCTCATTGGGAAAGATAGAAGATGTGCACGTATTAAAAATGATAAACCTCAGATAGACCATTTTCGAGGAACCTGGGGTCACTTGTCGGTAAACCTTGGATTATGTCAAGGAGCCTTCAAGGGGATTGAGCTAGTTACTCTGCCCTTGCATGTATGTCAGATCGTAGACTGCTCCCCCAGGTATATTTGTTCCCATTGGTGACCTTAGTGGCCATAATATTTAGGATTTTTCCCAAGGTGACAGTGGAGGGAAGGTCCCACTATACTTGGAGTTGACGTCGACTAGACTCACTTGGACTCTCCAGAGGGTTCTTTTCACTCGAGTTTGTTCAAG
Organism: Pinus albicaulis; assembly: GCA_034641835.2. Lineage (NCBI taxonomy): Eukaryota > Viridiplantae > Streptophyta > Pinopsida > Pinales > Pinaceae > Pinus > Pinus albicaulis. The sequence continues at coordinate 1,657,545,172 of CM076581.1, forward strand.
TGGAGAAACTTGCACCGGTCTGTTTCATTAAGCAGGTTGTCGGGGTAACTATTCCAGCCGCCATTTCTACATTAAACTTATACGATGTTGGATTTCATCACCAACTAGTGTTTTTAGTGCAGGAATCTACTGTTTGTGTGTGGTTTGATGCCTAGATTTGTTAGCGCATGTTCATTTGTTTGTTTTTACATTTTAGAGACCATAGGTGTGAATTGTGAATTTTAATTGTTAGGTGTGAATTGTTAATTTTAGTTTTAAATTGTTAATAAAATTCACTGAAGTTGAAATCTAATGGCAACTATTCCAGAATTTACCAACCAAGGAACCCCTCTTAACGAGAATCCTAGTACTTTTCCTTACCTTTGAAATGTTGGTCCTCCTTATATGGCTACATTATCATTACCTGGATTTACAATAGGTTTACCAGTATGGTTATTTTCAACTTTGTCGGCCTCGAATACTCCAATTATTCCACCTCAATCGGATGCTTCACCTCAACAGAGTTCACCATCTCAACATCACCAACCTTCTGTTGACCCTTTACCTTCTTCGCCCAACATGTCCTCCTCCCTTTCTTCCTCTTCGCTTCGTAAAATCCTTGACGCTAGTAACTAGGTGGCTAAGAAGAAGAAGAAAGGGAAGAAGAAGAAGAAGAAAAATAAGAAAGAAGTCAACCAACCAACCATGGCTGAAAGTGTTAGTAGTGTTGAGGAAACCTCCAACATGCATCGTAAAACCAAATACACTTGCAAGCTTTGTAAGGGTGACCACTTCCTTATCAATTGTCCTGGTATTCCAAAGGTCTTGGAAGTATGGTCAGAACATTCTCATCAACTTATCGTTGATCCATCAACCAGTGATAGTCAGGTTCCTAGGAAAAAGGGTAAAGTTAGGTTTCCTTGTAAGTTATGCAAGGGGAGTCATCAAAATCACATTTTTCCTCACATGCATGAAGCCTCAAAATTGTTGGAAAACCTTCCTGTTCCACAGCAACAACTTCCAACAAATTACTGTAAACTTTATCCTAACCTATCATCAACTGACGAAATGATTGATCTTATTACAAATATAGTCAATCCACTCTTCCATTAAAGAGTGAAACTGATATCATTTAGGTTGATGATTCATTAGTTGATCAATTTGTCGACTCAATTTCACATTCGGTCGATCCCACTCTCCCTATAGAGAGTGAAATTCATACCACTCAGGTTCTTCTTGTTACATCAGATTCTTCTACACCAGGGGGAATTTCACCTGTTCCTACAGAACCCCCTCCAAGTACTGAGGTCTTTTATTTTGATTGGAATAAACTGAAAGAACCTCGTCTTCCTTCCTCCATCCCTTTCCAAATCATTGTGAAGGCTTGTGGTAATAATGTATGCCGCACACATGTAGATGAAGGTGATTCTGTTAGTATTTTATCCTCAACTGCTTGGCAAGCTTTGGGTTCCCCTCAGCTTGTTCCTGTTACACAGAATATGTCAGCTTTTAACAGAACCATTAGTGAACCTTTAGGGATCCTTCCTAAGTTTCCTACTACCTTGGAAGGTGAAACTGTCTATATTAATCTTATGGTAGTTTGAGGCCCCTTGGATTTCAATTTACTCGGGCGAGACTATGTCTATGCAATGAAATCTGTCATATCGACACTCTTTCGTGTGATGTCTTTCTGTCACAATCGAAACATTGTGACTTTTGACCAACTTTCATTCACTAGTATTGATTCAACTACCAATAATCTGACACCCCTAAATTTTCCTTATACTAAAGTGGTATCTACCCCGCCACAGGTTAATTATGTGGAAACTAGTCCCATGTTTTCAGTTACCGATGCAAGCGAGCCTCTCACTGTTTGCTCGAATTCCTTTGACGTAGATTCGGTAATTGACATGGAAAACTCTATGGGATTATTTGACATGTGTTCCTTGCAGAGAATTGTTCTTCCATCTGATGAAGACCTTTTGGAAGCCATGACCAAGGAGTGTCCCTTGACATGTCTTTCTTCCAATTGGAAGCCATGACAAGGTAACCAAGAGGAAAGTTCCTTTTACTGTGTCAACTTTGTTAAAAAATGAATCAGTGGGTCACAAGGATAGTTCCTTTTACTATGTCAAACTCGTTAAAAAATGAATCAGTTGGTCAGAAGAAAGTTCATGTTACTATGTCGACCTCATTAAAAAATGAAACATGTCTTAGATGAGAACAATTCTGTTCCTGTGTCAACCTCATTAAAAAATGAATCAGTAGGTTACATAGGTAGATTGTAGAGAGTAGATATGAGGACGGTTCTTTTCCAGTGTCAACCTCGTTAAAAAATGAAATAGGTGTCCTTGAGGAGAGTTATTTTACTATTTCAACCTCATTAAAAAATGAAACATGTTCATGAGGATGGTTCTTTTACTGTGTCAACCTCGTTAAAAATGAAACAGGTGTCCATGAGCATAGTTCTTTTTCTTGTGTCAAGCTCGTTAAAAAATGAAATAGGTCCCTTTGAGGATAGTTCCTTTTACTATGTCAACCTCCTTAAAAAATGAATCAGTAGGTTCTGTAGGTAGATTGTAGAGAGTAGATTGATAGATTATGAGGATAGTTATTTTCCTATTTCAACCTCATTAAAAAATGAAACAGAGATCCCAGAGGGTAGTTCCTGTTACTTTTTCAACCTTGTTAAAAAATGAATCAGCTCATGAGCATAGTTATTTTCCTGTGTCAATCTCGTTAAAAAATGAAACAAATAATCTCCTAATTGAGTCAAGTCTTTGATTAGATCTCGTAGGTGTTAAGTCGAGTCTTTCATCTGATCTCGTAAATGAACCTTCATTACATCCACCTATTAGTAATCAGTAGTCTACTTAGTTGAATGCAATGAAGATTGGGGGGCATGCGCTCTAGCAAGTTACGCTTGGGGGGAGTTAAAACCTATCTCAATCACAATTTTCTACATTTCAAGCTTGTGGAAAAATGAAACCACTCTCAAGCACAGTTTTCCTACGTTTCAAGCTTGTGTAAAAATGAAACCACTCTCAAGCATAATTTTTCCTACGTTTCAAGCTTGGGCAAAAAATGAAACCTATCTCAAGCAAATTTTTCTATGTTTCAAGCTTGCATAAAAATGAAACCTATCTTGAGTCCATTTCAGTTATTATTTTCAAGACTCGTTAAACTCATAAAAATCCTGAGATTCTTTAGCTATATTTTCATTCTCGTAAAACACATGAAAATGCTGAGTTATTTCCTTCTTTTCCTGCTCATAAATTAAATTGAAAGTCGACCATATTAGTACATTTTGATACATTTTTTGAACTTGTTAAAACTTACGAAAAAGAGAAAATGATGAGTATACTTTTATCACTTTTTCGGGCTCTTGAAAATTACGAAAAAGCGAAATCTTGGAGTTCTCTTTTAAGCCATTTTCAGACTCACTAAACATGAAAATATTGTCGAGTACATGACTATTCGAACTCGTTAAAGTAAATGAACAGTCATCCCTTCAGTATAATTTTACCCATTTTCCGGATTGAAATGGAATATCTACGAAAAAGGTATACGTTGATTAATCATGGTCAATAGATTTCTCTCCTGTACTATTTTATCCCTTTTCAGGCTTGAGAGACTAAATTTACGAAAAAGTACACCCATGGAGTTTCCTTCAGTTTTTTTTTCCGACTCCCTAAAATTGAAAAACACCGAGTTTCTCCTATACTATACTCATTAAAACTTAACAGTAAAAGGACCTATTGATTACAAACAGAAACAAACCACTCCTTATTAGGGTTCGATTTTATACTAAGTTGGACTCATTCGAAGGATGAGATTATATAACAAGAAAATGTTATCCTCCTCAAGCTTGTAAAAAATAAAGAGGTACTTGCCAGAAATGGTGGGGGAAAAAGAGAGAAAATGAATCCAATTGTTAAACTTTGTTTAAAAGCACTATACCTCTCTTGAACATGACACTTTTGTTACATTTCTACCTGGGTTGGGAAAATCCTTTGCCTATCAGTTAATCAAACCATATTGAAAGTCTTCAGCCGGTTTCTGGGTATTATCTTAGGTAAAATGTCACCAAACCATCTGCATTATTGTTATGTGTTCAAGGGAACAACTCATATAAACCATTCATTTGCAAACATTTGTCTCCATTCACATTGACCATCCCTGAGTCAGTCCTTGCAAAATATTTCTACAAAACTTGATCTAATGGTTTCATGTCGTGGGCTTTCTTACTACGGATCATTTTCTATCGATGACAGCATATCATCTAGGAAGTTGATCTAGAATCCTTCAATACCTTGGAATCTACATGCCTTAATGGCAGGTTTCTCGCCTTCGATGACAGGTTGCATCATTGATCTTCGATCGAATGATTTCGTGAAGTGTTCGACTTCAAACCATTTATTCACACTTCATGGATTGGACTGAGTACTTTGAGATCCATTTTCATTATTGGTGGTTTCTCTCACACTTGTTAACAATTCACATCATTGAATGGTAATCAAGTGGTTTATACCATGTTCGACTTCGACACAATCAATCGCATGGATAGAATCATACTAGTTCGAGTATCGGAAATCAAGACCCTGGATCTAGTTTCCATCATCCAGGCTGCGAGGAGTTTTATTATTCATTATGAAGTATACTATTCATAACATATGGCTGCGTCCATACTATGTCTACTATTGATGTAATATTAGAATCAGTTCTATATCAGAACATTTTGGTTAGTTTTGATCTGAGTATGGGAATGCCTACCTCAGCGATGATATATATATATATATATATATATATATATCTTTTCATTGAATGTTTTTACAAGTATCAACTGGTGTGTCCATGAGCCGATCCTCAGAATGATAAAGCACTACACTCTTCGAATTATCTCAAACTTCAAACTTTAGGGGGCAATCTGTTACACATTATTTTGTCACCATGACATTTTACTGTCTATATGGGTTCATCAATACCTATATAATGCTCCCTTAGAGGTCTAAAACCCTAAAGTTCCTAAACCAAGTCTTGGATTTGGAGAAAAGCTCATAAAAATCATAAAAATCCTAGTTTCGCACTTTGCGTAGCAATTACCTGTGGTACCGCACCTTTTGTAAATAAAAACTACGGTACCTACTGCACATTTTGTGTATTAAAACTGTGGACCCCCATAAAAGGTAAAATGGAAGAAAAATCAAGTTCTAGAAGCCCAGCTGGTCGAATATTCTCCCAGTTGGAAGCTTCTAGAAGGTGTTATCCAATCGAAGCCTAACTCCCTCCATTCATGAAAATTCATCCCTTCATAAAAGGAGCCTATTCCTTGGTCTTTGGAACTTAATCCCTTGATAAGAGGACTTTATCCCTTCCATTTTGGAGCTATAACCACTTCCCTTCTGCTATAAATTGACGCCATGGTTCAGTCTCAAGGGTACTTACTGAGATTGAAGATTGGAGATTGTACACACTTAGTACTTGCTTTGCACTTGGTAGCTACTGATATGTAAAAAAGTACTTTCTTTGTACTTCATATTACATTAGAGAAGAGAAATTGCTGAAGAAACATACTCTTTTTGCTAGCCATTATCCATGCGAGAACGATTACATACTCGTATCTAGGCTAGTTCAAAGAGTGGAAGGGCTTCTCAGACAGAAGGAAAACGCTTGTTCCGAACCCTGGAAAGACCTGTACAGCATGAAGGAAAACATGGTTGTAAGGTTTCTTCTTTTATTTAAAGATAATACAAGTGGATCCTATTTTCTCACTAAGTATTTTATGTATTACTTGAATGATTTATTTCTTAAATTCCTTGATCCTTAGGATAGATTTATTATTTATGAATTAGTATATTTTGGAGGTGCTTTTTATTCTCTTTCATGTCTTTGATTGCAGGTCTTAAGAGGTCACTTCTTTGGAGCGATAGGAAAGAAGTCTACAACGAGCATTGGACCATAGGTAGGTCCTTTTCCTTCATCATAGATAATTCTAAATCATACATAATCTAGAGGAAGTAGTTTACATTTTTCTGTTTTTTTCTAGATATCCTTAGGATACTAGGGAGATCGTTCTTGTCCACAAGAATGATTTATCCGCTTAACAATAACCTTTTCATATATCCCAACTTCATATTCTATCATCTAAACCACATTTTCCAGTACATCTTCTTATATTCCAATCTCATATACTAGTTCTTTAACTACATCAACAAGTACTTCTAGTTCTTCACCAAGTACTTCAAACTCACCTCCTAGCCAAGCTAGAATCCAAACCATAGCTGCAAGATATGCTCCCTTGGTTCTACCAGCACAGTTACATGACATGCCCCAGGATTATCAAAGAAAAATCCCTCAATTTGATGCAACCATTGATTACAATGCTCAACAACATGTTAATAATATGAAAAACTATTTTTAACTTCATGAAATAGATGATGTTGATGTCCAAATGAGACTTTTTTCCCAAACTTTAACTGGTGAGGTAAAAAAGTGGTTTAAAGGTTAGAATGCTGGTAGTATTTCTTCTTTAGCATTTTTTCATAGATTATTTCTTAATAGATGGGAAAAGAAGAAAAAAAACTACAAATCTTATCTGAACTTGAAAATATAAAAAAAGCACCAAATGAAACAGTTCAAGATTATTGTACTAGATACAACAGTATTTATAATGCAATTCCTGCTAATATTAAACCTCCTCCAGACTTTGTCCTTATCAAATTCCCTGATGGATTTGATACATATATATATTATCAATTGAGAGAGAGGAATCCAAAGACCTTAGAGCAGATGCAGAGTAATGTTGTTAGTGTAGAGGCAAACTTATCAGCAAAGAAAGCTAGATTAAGGAATGAAATAAGAGTAACAATAAAAAAGGAAACATCTACTTTAGATTTGAAAATAGATCAATTAGAAAAACATTAGAGAGAATGATAAATAGGTTATATAATATGGAAAGGAAGCCACAGTGGGATAACCAACAACAAGAACCTCAAAATAGAAATCCCAATTTTAGGAAAAACATCAATAATGGAAAATATAGAGAATCAACACTTGACCAAACAATAAGACCACCTTTCCAAGATAAATATGCTGAAAGTTCTCATCAAAATTAATATGATGAAGACATAATTAATCTAATGGGTATTAATGAGGATAACACCATTTTTCTTACACAAGAAGAACAAGAGTGATATGAATTACAACAATTGCAATTAGATTCTAGTGAATCTTTTGATTACAAGCAAGGTTATGAGTTTGAAATCAATGAAGTCCATAAGAAATATAACCTTAGGAGAAAGAAAAATGTAAAGCCTCCTATTATGAAATTTTCCCAAACACAAACAAATAAAATATTAGAGGCTCCTACCACTAAAGTTCTGCAAATTCTCCCTAGTGAAACCAAGCAAAACTCTAGTTCAACTCATAAAGTTTCAAGTCCTAAAATTTCTCCTAGTCCTAAAATTGTTGACATAATAGATGATGTTGTCAAACATCAACAGATTCACAAAAATATGATGCTTCTAAGACAACAAATTCTACTAAAATAACAATTTCAGATTCCAAAACACCTACTATTGATCCAAAATCGACTGATCCTAAAGCTGCAACTGCTAAAACAGTTGTTGAAAACACAAAATCTGCAAAGACTTCTACTATATCTCAAACTGTTCCTGAAAAGAAAAGAAAAAACAGTAAGACAGTATAAATACAAACGGAAAATGATAAAACAACTGTAGAAAAAGAAGACAAACCTACCCAAACTACAATTACAAGAGAAGAGATAATTCAGCTAGGAAAATTAGATGCACCTTTTAATATCCAAGCTGAAATTTCCAATTTGAAGATACCTATTCCTTTGACAGAGTTGGTAATACATGACCTATAAAAAACACCTATCACTGAAACTTTAAATATGAATGATGGATAAGATTCAGTAAATCTAAGTGATGACCAGCAGAATTAATCTTTGGTCCTGATGTTAATGGGAAACACCAAGATGGAGCAGTTCCACCTTTCTATATTAGCTTGATTGTTCATGATCTTATTTTACATAATGCAATGCTATATTCAAGGGCTTCACACAATTTGATGCCAAAAGCAATAATGGAAACCTTGAATTTAGACATCACTAGACCTTACAAAGATCTCTTCTCATTTGATTCCAGCAAAGTGAAATGTTTAGGCTTGATAAAAGATTTTTGTGTTACTTTAGTTCAATACCCAGGAAAAAGCATAGTAATGGACATTGTAGTAGCTCACATCCCTCCTAAGTATGGAATTCTCTTATCTAGCTCATGGGGAGATAAATTGCAGGGATCTCTACAACTTGATGTCTTATGCAACAATATCAATTTTTGACCAACCTAAGAAACTTTACAGAGAAACATTAATGAAGTACATGGTTAGTAGTGTAGAAAGACCAAGAAATTATCCTATTTACTCACACCTACTGATATGGATTCATTCATTTTATGTAATTCTAGAACTGGCAGTGATAACAACACTGAACTAAAACAGAAAAACAAAGCTCCAGATAGTGAAAAAAATAATTCATGAATCATTGTGGCACCTAGGTTTTAATGGATCAGTTAATAAATTAGGAGTGGGAGCAGGAGTTTGGATACATACTATGGAAAACAATCATTCAAAAGGTGATGCTTTTAAACTAAATTTCAAATGTACAAACAACATGGCTGAATATGAAGCTCTTATTTTAGGACTGCAAATTGTTAGGAATTTAGGAGCCAAAAGAGTGACAATTATGGGAGATTCTGAGTTAATCGTGAAACAGATAATAGGATAATATTCTGTATATATTACAATATTAAGTCGATATAGAGATACTATTTTAGATTTGATTAAGGAACTACTTGAATGTGATTTTGCTTCTATTCCTAGAAAACAGAATATATGGGCCCACAGCTTAGCTACTTTTGATAGTACTTGTAATCTTCCATTTCAACCAAATCAAAAATATACAACAAAATTTAAACACAGACCTACAATCCTAGATAATCTTAAATATTGGCAATTTTTTTCACAGGATGAACAGATTTATCATTTCATGAACAATGAAGGAGAATTTCAGGGTTGTAATATAGACACAGATTGTACAATAGATCAGAACCTACATAGTGAGATTGATTTAAACAATGTAGATGTAAATAAATTAAATTTTGCTAAATCTACTAAATTTAATCAAGTAGACATAGATAATTTAGAGAAATTAGAGATTGAAGAGTTAGTAGATGATAATTCTCATATTTTAAACCTCAAGGACAACTTTTTACCCAAGGGATTAACCCCTTTAGAATATTTTTTTGACTCTAATGATGTTGCAAGGAAACCTAATATGGAGCCATTAAGATCTGATATTGAAGACTGTAATATAGGAACAGAGTCAAAGCCTAAGATGATTAAACTTTTAAAAGCCTTACCTCAGGAAGAAAAAGAAAAATACATAGCTCTGTTTAAGGAATTTCAAGATGTATTTGCCTGGAGTTATGAGGACTTAAAATCTTATCACACTAGCATAATACAGCATAAAATACCCATAAAAGAAGATCAAAAATCCTTTAAAAAGAAGCTTAGAAGGATCAATCCTGTTTTGATGCCTTTAATTGAGAAAGAGGTAAATAGAATGTATGAAGCCCAAATAATTTCACCAATCATATATTCTGATTGGGTTTCCAATCTAGTTCCCACTAGGAAAAAGATAGGAGAAGTCAGACTGTATATTGATTTCAGAAATTTAAATAAAGTGTCCTTAAAATACAACTACCCTCTCCCCAAGATGGATCATATTTTATAGAGAGTGGTTGGTTCTTACAGAATTTCATTACTGGATGGATTCTCTGGATATAACCAGGTTCCAGTCCAACCAGAAGACCACCCTAAAACTGCTTTTACTACTCCTTGGGGCACTTTCATGTATGTGAAAATACCTTTTGGATTAATGAATGCAGGAGCCACTTTTCAAAGAGATATGGATATAGCCTTTGATAAAGAGATTCATGAATTCCTTGTGATTTATTTATATGACATTACTGTATTTTCAAAGATTGAGAATGAACATTTATACCATCTCAGACAAGTATTTCTTAAATGCAGGAAATTTGGTATCTCTCTAAATCCTAAAAAGACTTTATTTGGGTTGGAAGAAGGTAAATTATTAGGACATATCATATCTAAAGAGGGAATTAGAATAGACCTAGCCAGAATAGAGGCCATTCTAAACATTAGTCCTCCTAGGAATATTAAATAATTACAATCTTTCTTAGCCAAAATCAATTTTCTCAGAAGATTCATCTCAAATCTAGCATAAATAATTAGAGAACTTAACAATATGTTGAAAAAATATTCAGTACTTAAATGGACTATGGAGGCCAAGCAATTATCTGAATCAATTAAGCAAGCCTTGACAAAAACACCAGTTCTTATCAGTCCTGAATTTAAAAAAAAAAATCATTATTTTCTCTTTTGCTTCAGAACACATTATTACTGCAGTTTTACTGCAGAAAAATGATCAGGGCTATGAGCAACCCATTTCTTTCTTCAGCAAGTCAATTAGAGATGTCACTTTAAAGTATAACATAATGGAAAAGCAGGCACTAACTTTAGTGAAAGTTATCAAAGACTTTAGAGTGTACATTCTTTATTCACATATCATTGCTTATGTTCCAAATGCAGTTGTAAAGGACATTCTAACACAGAATGGGCCTAATGGAAAAAGAGGCAATTGGATTGCCAACATTTTGGAATATGACATAGAAATAAACCCACCAAACTCATAAAAGGTCAAGGTTTAGCCAAAATCATGGTTGAATCAAATTTTCATGCTATAGATATTAATTTTATTGCCCAAATGGATGATCAGGAAGAGATGGCGACTCCAGAGATCAATGAAGCCTTTTCAAACTCACCATGGTATGCAAATATTTTATTTGTATTACTAAATTTACAAGCTCCTCCTCGATTATCAAGAAATAAAGCTAGATTTTTAAAGTTAAAGGCAATAAGATTTTGTATCATAGATAATGTACTATTTTGGAAAGATCATGGTGGAATTTTATTGAATTTTTTTCTTAAAGAAGAAGCTAACAAAATTTTGGAACAATTTCATGTAGGTGACTGTGGGGGACATCTCTACTAGAATACCACTGTAGATAAAATCTTGAGAGCTGGTTTTTACTGGCCTACCTTGTTTTCAAATGTAAAAAATTATGTGACCTCTTGTCACAAGTGCCAAATATTTATAGGAAAGAAAAAGCTGCTACCTTTTCCCTTAAAACTCATCTCAAAAGAAATGCCTTTTCAACAATGGGGTCTTGACTTCATTGGTGAAATTAACCCTCCATCCTTAGCCCAACACAAGTGGATTTTAACGGCCACGAACTATTTCACTAAGTGGATAGAAGCCATACCTTCCAGGCAAGCCACTGACACTGTTATAATGTCATTTTTAGAAAAAAACATACTCTCAAGATTTGGATGCCCCCAAAAGATAATCATTGATAATATAGTTGCATTCAATTCCAAAAATATGATTGACTTCTATCATAAATAGCACATTACCCTTGTCCATTCTACTGCATATTACCCTCAAGGTAATGGCCTTATTGAATCCTCCAATAAAATCCTTGTGAACATCCTCAAGAAACTACTAAAAGACAAGAAGAAAATTTGGAAGAAGAGGTTAGTGAAAGCCTTATGGGCAGACAGAATTACCACAAAGAAATAAATTGGTACATCCCCTTACCAGCTTGTCTATGGGATGGATGTTGTCTTTCCATCTTCTTTAGGAGTACCAGTAAAGAAGATAATTCAAGAACTGCAAGTTGAAACCAATGATATTCAAAGAAGGATTAACCAAACCATACACTTGCAGAAAACCAAAGAAGAGGTTTATCTTAAGTCTCAAGTTGTCCAAGAAAATATTATGAATATTTTTGACAAGAAGAGTAAAGAAGATTATTTCTATATAGGTGAAAAAGTTTTAAAGTGGGATTCAAGGAGAGAAGAGAAAGGTAAACATGGGAAATTTGATTTCTTATGGAAAGGACCTTATGTTACTTATGGTTACAAAGGTAACAATGCTTTCTTTTTGAAGGAGATGGATGGATTAGATCTGATAGGTGGACCTGTCAATGGTAGAATGCTAAAGCATTACTACTCTTCAGAATAACAAATAGTTCAATTTGTTTACTTTACTCATTGTACATAGCATTGTAGGTTTTGGATTGGATTGGATGTTTTTCCTAGCAAATTTGAAGCCCGGAGAGAAGGCCCTAAGATTTTAAGGATAAAACATCATAATTATGAATAATTGAAGAGCTCAGAAAACATTTCCAAGGGCAGCACAATCAAAATTCAAAGGCTACTAGTCTCAAAGTTCTTGACATTTCACCAAGAAATGCCATCCCCATGTGGAGCCATTGTTAGGGTCCTATAATGATAGGAATCATAATTTTTTAATTGACTTTGATTAGTCTTGTAAATATGTACATACTTTGCTTTCTGCAAATTGTTTTCCCATATTAGAAAAATAAAAAAACGTAAAGAGGGTAAAGGTCCTAAAAGAAAAAACAAAGGACTTAAAAGAAAAAGGATAAAAAAGAATAGAAAAATGGACCCCAAACAAAAAAGAGATAAAAATAAAACATGAAAGTGATGCAAATCCAATGCCACTATTGTTACTTTTACTGCAAAATAAATGATTATGTGCAGCTTATTACAACCATAATCCATGATAATTTAAATAGCTTAATCTTGACGTTTTCATGCTTTAAATTTCATATTATTATTTATAGAATAAAAGATCTAGCCAAACAGTTTAATCTTGGCATATCAGTAGTTAGGTAGAAAATAAATAAGGAGCTCAACAATTTAATCTGAGCCCTTGGAAGAAATAAGGATATAATTAGTTAGTTTGTTGTTTTAAAAGAAAAATGAACAAGGGTTTGCAAGTTCAAATGCACCCAAGTAAAATGAAGAAAACATGTTAGGGTAGCATAAGGGTAGGCAGAAGGAGTTTTTACAATCATAGATAAGCAGAAATTGGTCAATTCATTCACTAAATTCCTTCAAATAGTCATTTCCCCTGTAAAAATACTTCATCCCATCCATTTTGACTATTTTCCCTTCATTTTCCCTTTTCCCATCATCATTCATTTTCACTTCCAAAAATACCCTTTTCCTAAGTGTAAAACTCATTTTACTTAGGGAAAGTAAAACCCTTAACTAATTCCTCTCTACTCTAAAAATACCCAAAAACCCAAAAAACATTTTACCCTAAGTTTAAATATAAAAATATTATATTGTGACTTTTAACAAATATCCCTTTATTAATGTTTTACATTAAACTTGGTTTATTTTTTATTCCTCATCACACTTTATGTAATGTTCCTAAATTAGCTTCAGCTAATTGGAACATTAATTTTGCCTTGTTTATTTTTGCATTTCATGATTAAGGAATAAAATGTAAAGGAGGACATGAAAAACTCCTTTAATCAAAGAATAAATACATGCCCAATGTGAAAAGGGATAAATTTGGGCCTTTGCAGCAAAAATCCACTTGTGTGTGAACAAAAATTGGACCACCTTGGAGAACCAGCGCAGTTTTAGAAGAAGGTTCTAGTGTGAAAGGGGTTAAGTTCATTGAAGTATTTTAGGGTTTATGCACCCTTTCAATTTATAAAAAGGAGGTGAGGGCTCAAGATATGGTTGTTGAAGAATTTTGAGAAGTTGCTGCAGCAACTCAAGTCTCTTGGCTGTTTAGCCTAAGGGAAGAGGATTTCATGTTTAGGAATCCTCTCTCCTTCCATGGAGTAGCTCTTTGGAGGGGATTTTGATGTATCTCTCCACTATCTAGCATTATGGCCAAGCTTCATTTCTATAGCAGCACTGGTCCTGTTGAGGGTTTTGCAGCTGCTTGTGATTTGTGGCAAGTGGGGGAACTAGATCTGCAAGATCTAGTTGTTTAGAGGAGATTTCTCTCAGGGAGGGTGTCTTGTGACCACTCGGAAGAGGATCTTACTCTCATTATACTTTTAGATCTACATTTATTATCTGTTGTATCAATTCATTCTAGCTACTGCGCAGTCACTTTCTTATACTGCATTATTTTCATGTACATGCTTCAATATTGTCTAGATTTCCTATTGTACTTGCTCTCTGGTGATTGAGGCTTGCCTCTCCCTTTGAGATTTTTAAATTAGTTTGCTGATATACTCATGTTCATATCTGATATGTAATGTAATGAAATCCATATTCAGAAATCTCTGAAGTTTTCTGCAGTTCAGTGTGTTAAAAGCTCGATCTACAATTTTTTATGCATTATTTTGGCAAAACCCCAAGGGAATCTTGTTAAGAAGGTTGAGTAGTTTCCAGATCTCGTATGGATCTGATTCTTTAGTAATTTATTGGTTTTAGATTTGAGATTTAACCTACAGCATCTGAATCTCCTCATACAAAACACTGTCAAGTCTTTATGCAACTTTTCCATGTGTTTCTGCTATGATTTCTGAAGGATTCTTGCTCTTGCTTCATGTAAATTTAATGATTCTACAAAGAAAATTCATTATGGATCTGATTTATTGCTTCCATACTATAATATGGGTCTGATGGTTGTTTTCCATTAGAAACTGCGCAATTCCAGAAGGAGGGTTTCTCCATTAACCAGCTCTCTCCTTTAGCTGATTTTCAGCTAGTGTTGTTTGTGGGAGATCTGTTTAAGCCCTCTAAACTCATTTATTTTTGCTGAAACTATGCATGGAGGTCCCACATAGCCTAAAATAAGGGAACCCAGCCCTGGTCTTTATTATTTTAACACTTTCTAACTTATACAACGTCCTCCTTGAGCCTATTGCAGATCTTCCTGTGAGTGGAATTTCCCGCTTCTCACTTGTTTAGTTTTTGCTTCTCTTTGGAACCATTCTTTAGATCTGTATATCTAAATTTCCTAAGAGAAGAAAACTCTAAGAGGATTTTTTCATTCCCACACTTGCTGTGTTTCATCAGTCTTCTATAAACAGAGTCTAGAATGGGCCAGGAAGCATATGGTTTTCATCCTCTCCTTAGAGGTGATATAACCAGTAAATGCCCTACTATTCTATCTCTGGTTTAGAATTTTTTGGTGTGTTTTCAATGATGTTGTGATTCCATAGAGGAATCTCTCAAGATATTCCCTCCTGAGCCTATTTTTCCCCATTTGGGACATTACAGTGGTATGAGAGCATTATCTCTGGCACAGCCTGTGAGATCAAGCTATCTAGTAAATCAAGAGAAGAAGTAGAGAACAGATTGATGGAGAGGATGAGATTACTCTCATAAATTTTTAGATCAGAGAAGGGCCTCTCCATGGAGGTTCAACTGATGGAAGAATAAGGGTGTAGTGAAACTCCAAGAGGGTTTCAGAGTAGAAGAAGCTACAGTGAAATTCTTAGAGAATTTCAAGAAGATGAAGAAGTCCCCAGTACTTCTTATGATGTGTGTGAGCATTCAGCCACACAATCTAATTTAAAATGTTGTCCCATACCTACTTTCTTGTTGAGAGAAAGAGGAGAAGAAGAAGGAATGACAAAAAAAGAGATTCCCCCACTCTTTTTCCAGACCTTGAAGGATATTCAAGAAAATCTCAAGGAGTTTGAGGGGGTAGAGACTTGTACTAGTGTTGGCACAACCTTGGAGGAGCAGACTTCATGTTCAATGGAGGAAGAATACATAGTTGCAGAAGAATTTCTTGCTTATACATTTCACCAAGGTATGGTCAAGAATTCATCTATTCTCATTTCAGGCCATTGCATGTAGAGATCTACATTTCCATGTGCTGCTGATCTAGAACAACAGAGTTGCACTACACTGTGCAAGAGTAGTAAGGGAGGAATAAGATCTTCCCTTGGAGGTATCAAATGGGCTACATTTCACAATCCCTTGAGATGGAGAAGGTGCAAAATAATGAGGATACCGAGAGAAGATGGGGAAGAGGGCCAATCTCATTCCTATCTATTGCAGAAGGTTGATGCACCTAAAGAGGTGATTGGATTGCGCAGTGGAAGCATGGAGGGTTTTCTCCATTCATGTATTCAGTCACCACTAGATGATGTCTCATTTCCTGGAGACATTGCACCAAGGAGGCCACTTGATCAGCAAGAAGAAGTGAATGCTTCACATGGTGAGGCATTGCCCATGGATTTCAGAGAATTGGAGACCTTGGGAGGTCTTGATGCAGCACTGAGAGTCTTGGGTAGGCTCAAGGAGGAGAGAATCAGTCTCCCAACATCATCCACACCCACTCTAATTTTAGTTTCTGCGCTATGGTAGGAAAAGTAGGGGAAGGATAGCAGCCTTCCCATATCTACATTTGGCATGGGAGCTATGCATGCACATGACTCTTGGGAATATTTATTACAATATTCTTTCTTCTCTTTGAGATTGGAAGGAGGCTCATCTATGAGCTGCTCCCATTGCATGAGCAAAACTTGTGGTAAGGGTGTTGATTACTTTTATTTATCTCATGTATACATGCATCCCTTAACCACATATGTGCAGGATGTTGCTTCAAGGAGGAGCATTCTTATTTTGAGGTTGCATGGTCTACTTGAGGCCATGACCAATGTTGATAACTACTCCCTAGGAGGACTTGGGGAGCAATTCTGTTTTGGAGGACATACTTACATTGCCTCATCCATCATACACTTCCTCCAAGCTTATGAAGAGATTGGGGCAGCATGCAAGTGGTTTGAAGACCACATTTTTCAGCAGTATCTATTGTAGTTGAGGTCCAAACTACGTTGGTTGCATATGAGGGATCTTTTCCCTTCACATTTGTTGCATATGGTAGCCAACATGAACTTTATTCTTGCTCCCTATTTTTCTGATGTTTCTATTTTTATGAGGAGCATATGTGGGAGAAGAGGAATGATACATTGGTTGAATGTATCCATTGGGAATGCACTCTCCCATATTCATTTGTATTTCAAGAAGAGAAGGGAACTTTTTGTGGCTGCTGCATGGTACATTGTATCATCTTCTACAAAGGGTCATGCATTGAGTTTGTATCATGAAGGGGAGCCTCTCACATGGGAGGAATTAGAGCAAGACATGTTTTGCTTGATCTCCATTCAGCCAACAACTGTTTTCCTCTATCATTTCCAAGCTTTGAAGAAGCTTATTTCAGCAAGCAAGTGGTGGGATGGCCACTTATGGTATCATGACTTGAGGCAGCAAGATGATGGACAGTGCTGGTCTCAAGGGAGGGACTATTGTCACCATCCAGCACATCATATGCCACTTAGTCCACATGTCTTTTGGAGCACATATGGTGAAGACAAATTGTTCATTGTATGCATAAGAGGGTGGGCAAGGAGGCTCACTGAAATCAATGGAGGAGATCATGAAGTTTCAGATTCCTTTTGGCTTCATGGTGACCACATTTTTGCAGCCCAGGATCCACAACTCCATATCCATCAACAGTCGGAAGAGGGACAACGTGAGCTGGATATATTCATCCCTCATTTCCAACCTTGTACCCCTACTCAATGCAAATCATGGGGATTAATGATTGTTTTTATGAGCTATCAAGGATGGCTCCTTTTATTTGGATGATAGCATGGGTGTGGGAGACACTCATTGGGAAGAGTTTTCCCATGCTCTTCATCACTCCTACATAATGAGGCCATTGAGCAACAAGAAGATCACCACTTGTACTCCCATTTCTCATGATGTACACTTGCTATTTTGCACCTGGAGAAGGTCATTGGAGGGAAGATTCATTGCTTACCATTTTCAGCGATGGTGAGATCCATTGATGACGCCACAAAAGGGGAAGGAGAAGTTTGGTTCTTCCTTGTAGTTGCTTGAGGACAACCAACATTTGGGAGGGGGAGACTGTAATGTTCCTTAATTAGCTTCAGCTAATTGGAACATTAATTTTGCCTTGTTTATTTTTTCATTTCATGATTGAGGAATAAAATGTAAAGGAGGACATGAAAAACTCCTTTAATCAAAGAATAAATACATGCCCAATATGAAAAGGGATAAATATGGGCCTTTGCAACAAAAATCCACTTGTGTGTGAACATAAATTGGACCACCTTGGAGAACCGGCGCAGTTTTAGAAGAAGGTTCCAGTGTGAAAGGGGTTAATTCCATTGAAGTGGTTTAGGGTTTGTGCACCCCTTCAAGTTATAAAAAGGAGGTGAGGGCTCAAGAGATTGTTGTTGAAGAATTTTGAGAATTTGTTGCAGCAACTCAAGTCTCTTGGTTGTTTAGCCTAAGGGAAGAGGATTTCTTCTTTAGGAATCCTCTCTCCTTCCATGGAGTAGCACTTTGGAGGGGATTGTGTGCATCTCTCCACTATCCAGCATTATGGCCAAGCTTAATTTCTATAGTAGTGCTAGTCCTGTTGAAGGTTTTGCAGCTTCTTTTGATTTGTGGCAAGTGGGGGAACTAGATCTGCACGATCTAGTTTTTTAGAGGAGATTTCTCTCAGGGAGGGTGTCTTGTGACCACCTGGAAGAGGATCTTACTCTCATTTTACTTTCAGATATATATTTATTATCTATTGTATCAGTTAATTCTAGCTACTGTGCAGTCACTTTCTTATACTACGTTATTTTCATGTACATGCTTCAATATTGTCTAGATTTCCTATTGTACTTGCTCTCTGGTGATTAAGGCTTGCCTCTCCCTTTGAGATTTGTAAAGTAGCTTGCTGATATAATCATTTTAAGATCTGATATGTAATGTAATGAAAGCCATCTTCAGAAATCTCTGAAGTTTTCTGCAGTTTAGTGTGTTAAAAACTAGATCTACAAATTGTTATGCATTATTTTGGCAAAACCCCAAGGGGATCTTGTTAAGAAGGCTGAGTAGTTTCCAGATCTTGTATGGATCTGATGTTTCAGTCATTTATCAGTTTTATATCTAAGATTTAACCTAAAGTAGCTGAAGCTCCTCATACAAAACGCTTTCAAGTCTCTATGCAGCTTTTCCATGTGTTTCTGCTATGATTTCTGAAGTATTCTTGCTCTTGCTTCATGTAAATTTAATGATTATACAAAGGAAATTCATTATGGATCTGATTTCTTGCTGCCATACTTTAATATGGGTCTGATGGCTTATTTCTAGTGTTTTCCAGCAAAAAATGTGCAATTCCAGAAGGAGGGTTTCTCCATTAACCAACTCTCTCCTTTAGTTGATTTTCAGCTAGTGTTGTTTGTGGGAGATATGTTTAAGCCCTCTAAACTCATTTATTTTTGCTGAAAATTTGCATGGAGGTCCCACATAGCCTAAAATAAGGGAAACCATCCCTGGTCTACATTATTTTAACACTGGCTTTCTTATACAGCTTCCTCCTTGAGCCTATTGCAGATCTTCCTGAGAGTGGAATTTCCCGCTTCTCACTTGTTTAGTTTTTGCTTCTCATTGGACCCATTATTTAGATCTGTAGATCTAAGGTTCCCAAGGGAAGAAAACTCTAAGAGGAGTTTTTCATTCCCACACTTTCTGTGTTTCATCAGTCTTCTATAGACAAAGTTTAGAACGGGCCAGGAAGCCTCTGGTTTTCATCCTCTCCTTAGAGGTGATATAACCAGTAAATGCCCTACTAGTCTATCTCTAATTTAGAAGTTGTTGGTGTGTTTTCCATGATGTTGTGATTCCATAGAGGAATATCTCAAGATATTCCCTCCTAAGCCTATTTTTCCCCATTTGGGACATTACACTTTATTATTAACATATTAACTTATATATTAGCTCCTTATTAACCTTTTTGTCCAGTATTATATTAAAAACATTTTATTATTATATCCAAAACCCATATTTTGATTTTAGCCTATTTTTTATTACCTATGTGACATATTATCCCTGGTCCCATAGGTTAAAACTATCCCTTTTATATAAACCCCGCCCAATGATAATATTACCCTTATAAGAATTTCATTCATTAAACATTATACCCACCATTCATATTCCATATATAAACTTTATATTAAAACCTCATGTTTTAATATGTTTTTTACTTCCGCCGCATACATTTCCTAGGGCCCATGCCCATTACCCCGCAGCTTCATCGCTTGATCATAGTCGTTTGCTCATGTCCACTAGATTTAACGATACAGATCTCCTATCGCAGATTTGATAGCGTGATTGTTAAAGAAATCAAAACTCGTGATAATTTTTATTTTTATTTTTTTCTCTCCCCTCCATGTGTCGCCTTTTTGTTGGATCACAATGATTCAAATGATACCACTTACCATCCTTCGATGGTGCAAAAACTGCTTGGTGGTAATTCCCTTCCCCGCGCCCAAATCCCCCATGATTTGAATTGATCGGTAGTAAATGCATTCACTATTTAAACAAATTATTTATAAAAATAACTGAATGCACTCATTTCCAGCCTTCTGTTACTAATTTTTATCTTAAAACCTTCCCAGACTAAGAAAAATGCATTTTTTCCTCTGTTTTGGGCTAAAAACTAACAGAATTCATCAAAAACAATTGCTACAACGCTGCGGAAGCCTCCAAATTGCATATAAAGGCTAGAATAAGCTTTTGAAAGATTTCAAAACCCAACAAAACCCTTATTCACAACTGTTGGGTGCTAAAAGATGTCTTTAAAAACTCCTAATTGCCTCACATTAATTATCAGCCAGGGTAAGTCCTTTTATTTCAAGTGTGTACACAGTATGTGCAAGCTTATTCATACAAGGAGTAATGCTAAAGCCAATCATTGAATACAAATGCAATCATAAATCTGAATGTTAAAGAAAAGGATTCAACTATGGATTATAATCCAAAATTGTGATTCATTCTTTAATTCAAATGATTCAATCAACCGAGAGCTCAGAAACAGTAATTGAGCTCTTTCAGTTGGATCTAAATAATCAAACAAAAGGAAAGTAAATGGAAATAACAGGCTACACTTTAAATAATCAAAACTAATTCATTTAACAAACAACTTCAATAAAATGGAAATGCGCACGTAGAGGAATGAATACAGAGATCTAAATTATTAAAGGTAATTCACTGTAAAGCGGAAAAGCATATTATACTTGCAATAAAGGGAAAGGTATAACACAAAGAACAACAACGAGATTCACCAAAGATCGGGCCATTAGCCGCCAGCGAATACTGCTTAGTTACTCCAGAAAAATCGAATGAACAACAATGCAACTATGTATTAATCATCGGAATCATTACAATACAAATCCGTGTTTCAGAACTATGTTCTATTCATTACAAATGATGCATAAATGAAAGATACATAATACAATATGTAATATAGTCTAATTTAAATTCTCCGCTCTTTTGTATCATTGTATCCACACTTGTGTCCTCGTATTTTGCACATTATTTTATAGCTAGAAGAGAGGAAAATGTGATCCCTCAAGATCTGGGGATCTTGAGGGATTCACAACAAATTACTATCTTCAGACAGTTGGTCGTTCTCACGGATTCAGTTTCTGATTTGGTCGTCGCTATCGTGCCTTCTTTCCTTTTGATCAGATCCTGATGTTCCTTTTTGGGAACAACTATGATTTTATCTGTTATTTTCATAAAGATAATGGAAATTATTTTGAATGGTTAAACCATATCAGGAATATTTCACTCATTCTTTATCGAAATCCATTCATGATATTATTATATTATGACACAAAAATGGATGAAGAAGAGGAAAAAGGGCGATAATTAAGAGTAAATACATACCCATTTCCAGGCTCAACAACAATAAATTTCCAAATTTCACAGGTATTCTTCAGAGAAAGAGACTCATTCCTCAAACTGAAAGAATTATATTGTAAATTAAAGCCTTTTAAAGCCTGTATGCCTAAGGAACAACCCTATTGCCACATAAATTCATCTTTTGCTATAAACCCTAAGCATTACTTATAGTTTCGTAAGTTGTGACCTATTTTAGAGCAAATTTGGATCGATTCAAACCATCTACAGACTTAAAAAACCTTCGGAAGACCTCCAAATCCTTTCTACAGTACTCAAAGATACTTTTTGCACAAGGTTTGATGTTTTAGGATTTTTTCATACCAGAAATTTCACTGTAAACCATTAATATCATTTTCTAAGGCTATAAAGGTCAGGAAATTGGTTTTTGATACATAATTGAAATTTTGAGTCAAAATAACCAGAATTATATCCTTTTATAGTCAAAGATATAACCTTTGTTATATTTAAAAGTCGTTTTGTAAACAGTTTAATCTTACAGAGGTGTTTCACATGTACCTAAAAACAGAGTTTTAAAGATCAAGAGTGTTTAAAGTTGATAAATCAAACCTAACGATGGCACCCAAAAGAACTATTGTTATCAACCCTCCACAACCTCCTGTTGTAGATGTAGAACATACTCCCTTGGTAAATGTAGACTTCAAAATCACAGATCATGTGACTGAGTTTAACCTCCTTGAGCTCCACTGCTGGAGCCAAGAGAAATCCTTGGACCAAGTAGATGATGTGCTTATTTTGGAATCAAATTTACCTAATTATGTTGTTACTCACACCCATCAATGCCCAGAAGCTATCAGATTATGCCAATCTCATTATTCTCCAGATCAAAGAGCTATTATCAATTTTGAAAAAGAATTATTGTTTACCATAACAGTTGAATATATCAACCATATGCTTTAATTAAAGATTGAGCCTAATGAAGTTCCTTTATCAATTGAAGCTCTCAAAAAGTTCTATTTGGAGTTGGATTTTCCCAAGAGATTCCAAAATTTTCAAACCTTCATGCCCTCCTATGTGGAAATCCCTAATCTCAATCCTCCATATTCCTCTTCTAAATTCTGAGAAGGAACCAGACACATTATTTCCATGTTATCTTTTATCCTTGGGTATTTCAGCTATGAACATGTTGATGCATCAGTACTTGGTTTCTTGTCCATTTTTGTACCTATCCGACCCCCTGCAGTTATTTTCAATTTTTCCCAGTATATTGCTGATAAGATCCATGAAAAAATTGTCAAACTACCTATTGAAGCTGTGTTTAGGTATACTTCATTTCTTTTCTACATGTGTCTTTATTTTCAGTCTGAAAAGTTCCCTATAACTCTTTAGAAGATGAATGTGGAAGGAAATCCCCAATCTATTGTATTCTAGACTTCCTTGATCAGGAAGGAGTCAGATGATTTTACTTATGCAGACTTTACAGATTATTTCATTCATCCATTAGTAAATCTACTAAACAACAGTGTGCAGCCTAGGATCAGCATGAAATTAAGAAATTTTTATAGTTTTCTGAGCAAAGCAGAACATGTGATTAGTATTTATACCAAAATCACACTGAAATCATATTTTATGGGTCAAACCTCATTCCTTACAAGTTTTCAAAATACCTCCCCATGAGGTTGTTTTCTCTAGAGTATAGAAGACAGATTTTGAACTCAGATGTTGTAAATTTCTTGTCTACAAAGAAGAAAACCCAATTTAAATTAAAGAATCAAGTTGGCCCAGTCATATGCAATAACAGAGAAGCAGGACTAGAGGTAGAAAAGAAATTAAAGGAGTTCAAGTTTAGCACTAGATTTCTTTGGTATTATGATCCCTATGGTATAATCAGCAAAATGAGAGTTAAATGTAAAAGAACTCCCTACATTTATGAAAAGAAGCCTGATATTGAGAAATTCTTAAACCAAGCAGAATGGTTAGAGAATACATTGGTAGAAGCTGATAAGAAAAGTGATACTAGTCACATTTTGTAGACTCCAGCTCAGGAAGACAAAGATATAAAAAGAATCAGGGAAGAACGCTCTTACACTGCTAAAACCACCACAGAGACAAAGTTCAAACTTAGGTACAACAAAAATCCAAATATTAATCTAGAAGACAAAGAAAAAGAGACATTTGAGGTTATAGACACAAAGATTCCAGAGAAAGATACTGTGCCTCCCACAGTAATTGAAAATGAACAACAACCTACCACTTCTAATACTTAGATGATCCAAAAAACAACATAATATAGAAGTGTCATCATCAAAGAAGACAGAAGAAAAGGATATGGACATCAAGGAAAGGTACAAAGAGATTAAAGCTAAAAATGAAGAAATCAAGAATGAAATATACTCTCAGTACTTAAAGAACACCCCTCTAGCATAAAAAACAGGCCGCTTTCAGCCTTTGATTACAAGAACAAGAAACTGTTGATGACAGTGCTTCATCCCACAGTGCCAACTCCTAAAACAAAATATGTTAATAAAAAGGTTGATTTTGAAGTTCCAGTCTAGGACATTCATCCCTTGGACCAGATTGAATTCCATAAACAAGTAGGAGAGATGATATATTCCATAATGACTACTAAATAAATAAGTTCTCAAAAGCTTCAAAATACCTTGATAAATGTAAGAGATCGGCTCAAACTAGAGAAAGTGTAATATCCCCAAATCGGAAAAGTCAGCAAGGCCTGCTGAAATAACGCACTTCTGGAAAATCTGTGCACTGAAATGAGTTTTTAGCTCCTAGATCCCTTAGATCAATGGATCTAGTGTCTAGATCCAAGAGGAGAGCAAAAAAAAATCAAACTAGGTGTGGTAAACAGATCTCCCACCACCTAGTCTAGCTGAAAAACACCCAAAGAGAAGGGTTGCAGCTATGTGCAACAAACTGCTTCAGAAATAATGCAGTTTTGAAAGAATGAGAAGGAGGAAAATAATAAGGATCAAATTTTAAATAAACAACAGCAAATCATATCCATAATGATGCCCTTACATTATACAACATAGTATAGAAGAAAAAAGAGAAGAAACTCTTCAGAAAAGAGGGCTGCAACACATGTATTAACTGCAAAATAGTTGAACATCATTTTTATAAGAGCTGCAGAAAATGTATGTTACACTCTAGATCTAGAGTAGATATGTGTACAAAAGATCAGATCGATTTCAGATCTGTACACTAGAGAGAATCTATTACAAGATCCCCTTGGGGTTTTGATCAAATCATGCAATACAGAGAGTAGATCTGAGTTTAAAGTAGCAGATCTACAATATTATTCAGAAATTTCTGAAGATGTCTTACATTAGAAACATATCATATCTATATAGAACATGGAGCAGCAAGCTAATCCATGGATCACCAAAGTGAAAGGTAAAGCCCAGCACCAGAGATCTCTTCTCAAAAAGGGGATCAAAACACCCTGCAAATCCTCCTCTGAAAATAACGCAGTCCTGGCAGGGAAACTGCATTGTATCTTGAAGCACTAAGTTGGCCTGATGCAAAGATGTGAAATATAAGCTCCAAAGGTTCAGAACTCTCTTCCCCATGGGATAGAATACTTTCCCGGTGAAAATAGCGCCTGAAATGGCCTAGATCTGAGCAGATCTAGCCTCCACTTGCTGCAGCTTACAAGGAAAACCTAATCCTAAACAGGATCAGTGTTGTAGTTGAAATATGAGCTTGTCCAAATGCCTGATAGTGGATGAAATCAGAAAGAATCCTCCAAGAAATCCTCAATGGAAGAGGTGGGATCCCTGCATAGGAACTCCCAAGTCCTAAGTAGCACTATTCTCAGCTAAGCAACAGAGAATGGTATTTGTCTAAACAGACAAGATACTCAGAAATATGCATAATCAAAAACCCTATCTTGCTGCTCTCCTCTTCCTTTTATAATATGAAAGCCCTATAAAACCCTCAACCACTTCAATGAATTAGCTCCTTTCACATGAGGGGCCTCCATATAGAACTACGCTTTCCATCCATGAGTAACATTGTATCTAGACAGCGTTGTAGATTTGGTCAAAGTTGACCCAGTCTCATAGCTCAAACCCATTCACACCTGCAAGTGTTTTGTTTACATGGCCCAGATTTATCCCTGTTCATATGGGCATTGATTTATTCATTCTTTCCAGGAGTTTTACATGTCCTCCTTTAGTCATTTATTCATGCAATAGAAAATGAAACAAAAATGTCTATTCCACTTTGCTTAGGCTAAGTAGGAATATTAAAATCCTCCCCTCCAAAATGTTGCTTGTCCTCAAGCAACTGATAGGGTGAGTGATACTATACTTCTCCTCCTCCATTGGTGACACCATCAAGGATCAAGCTCTCCTCATAAGCCAAGTGTTCACCAAGCCAACCCGTCATGAACTATTCCTCCAAAGTCATCATAAGATGTACATAATCCATCCCATAAGGAGTGAAAAATTCAACAAAAATAAACATGGCTGGAACAATGCTTTCTCTAAAACATGTAGCATGAGGTACATAGAGAAGTTTCATTCCATGTGGTACATAAAAACTTCCCATCCTCCCTCCATACAATCTCATAAATATCACAACTATGTCATCCAAGTATGGAAGCAGAATTACATATACACAAATAGAAATTTGAGCCTGAGGAGGTGGGTCAAAATCCCACATGTGATGCCAGCACAGTGCATCTCCTGCCTGCATTAGATAAAGGTGTGGTAAGTGGCCTTCCCACCACAAATTTGTTGCATAAGTCATATTAACATAGCTGAAGATGTTAGATATGTTTGGTGCCTTTGGGAAGTACCCATCATGAAAAGGAATCTCCCTTTGCACAACAAGGGAGTGGCCAAGTTCAAAATTTTTATTGGCCCACCAAAAGCCATGATATCTACATGATATCTCACTCCATTTAGGAGTCATAGCCTACAAAAATGTGGTAAAAGAATGTGATAAATCAGAAAATGAAACTTGCTTTGCATGCTCAGATTCTTTACCATCATAGTTCCTCATATACATGGAGTTGTGCATGGGCATTCCCCCTCTCCAAAAAGAATGAAGAAATGGCTGAAATGACTCTTGAATAGAGTCCCTTGGCTGCCCCAACTCCACATAACTCATGCACTCTTGAAAGTGCTGATGTAGTTCCCCTCTCAAGCCTTCCCAATCAAAGCTCCTTGTAATGTTCCCAATTTTAGCTTCAAGCTAAAATGGAACATTATAGTTAGCATATTTTTATTTTTTTTAAATAAAATGGGTAAGGAGACACCTTAACCCCATTAGATGGAGAAATAACACTCCTTGTGTGAAAGGAGGGACAATAAAGCAGCTGGATTGAGAACCACATGGTGTGAACATGATTGGATCAAAGAATGATCTAGTTATTTTGACCATGTCAACTAAAATTGTCTAGATACATTGCACCTACTTGGAAAATGCAGTTTTAGTGGAGGCTTCAATTGCTTGAGCTAGAAGCAAGTGTGAATGGGACCCATGGTAAGAAAGGTTCCTTTGCTTTATAAGGAGGAGATGGCAGCCCATTTTCATTAGGCATTGGCTTATTATTTTCATAGGGTCTGCAAAGACTTGCATCCTCGGGCTATTTAGCAGGGTTTTTAGAGTTCTTGAACCCAAGGGTGTTCCCGGTCAGGAATCCCTACCTCTTCCTCAAGGAAGGAGAGGGTTTGAACTTCATTTCCTCATTCCGGCATTTTTCCAAGCTTCTCTCTTCAGCTACAGCGTTATTTCTGCAGCAGATTAATGCTGTGTTGCTGAGTGCAGTAATAGAGGAATTTATAGAGCCATCATTTGGCTTATTCTTCATGGGAGATCTTGTATATTCTTTGGAACAACTGAGGTGACTTATAGGCATCATTTCATATCTTTGGCATCAGGCCAAACACTCACCATCTCTCACAGCGTAGTCTTGGGCAGAAACTGCGTTATTTTGAGAGGCAGTTGCTGGGAGAGCCATTTGGGCTCATCAGTAGGATTGTTCTTGAGAAGAGGGATCAACCTTATACTGAAGAGCATTATCAGAGGAGGGCATCACTATTTAAGATCTACCATAGCCTCATTGTATAATTTGATTCAGTTGCAGTGACAATTCTGTTAGAAAATTAAATATTACAGAGTAGTGCAAGACATAAAATATGCAGAAAATAGAAGCACACAAATCACATAAAAACCAAAGAGACACAGATATACGTGGTTCACCCAGTTTAGGCTACGTCCACCCTGAACAGCCAATCCTTCCTTTCTATTATCCAGCAAAATGAAGAGACAAAACCTATAGCAGATCCGCTGTAATATCCTCTGTTCTCTCTCACAATCTCCCTATTTGTTTCTCGCTCTGAGAATACACATGTAATACACAATCACAATAAAATACCCTCATACAAAGAGAGGGGGTTTCCTTCTAGGGAAAAAAACCCTAAAATAAACATAACTTCTATCGTCAGATCATCCGCCTAATGAACGACCCAGATTGACTAGAAATTACTATACTTTTACAAGGCAATTTTACATTTGTTTTTAGCTTCGGGGGCGCTGCCCCCAAAACCCCCCGCCAGGGGGGGGCTCCATAAAGTCACTGTCGGCCCCCCCTGGATCCCCCACGGTAGTGATTAATTACGGAAGACGTTTCCGCCCCATTTAAGGTACAGGGGTCGAATGCTGTGATACAAAGTAAACAAAATAATCAGGCTCCACACCCAACAATCTCCCACTTGGAGACTGATTGTAGCAACTCCACCACTAATTCATTTGCTGGAAAATGACTCCTATTTGGACCTGGCTGTTTCTCATCTTCATCGTCATCCTTGAAGACCAATTGAAACTGAGCACATTCTTAGTTTCTCCATGGTTACAACTTTTGTTAGCATATCTGCAGGATTCTGGCTAGTGTGTATCTTTTGTAGCTTCAACTCTCCATCTTCCAATACTGACCATATGAAATGGTACTTGAGATGTATGTGTTTAGTCCTGGAATGAAATGTTGAGTTCTTTGCAAGATGAATGGAACTTTGTCTATCACTGTATAACGTGCCCATATCATGCTTCTTACCCAATTCACCCATAAACCTTTGTAACCAAATCATTTATTTACTAGCCTCTATAGCAGCAACATACTCTACTTCTATTGTTGAAAGTGCAACAACACTTTGGATTTTTGAAACCCAAATGACAGCTGTTCCACCTACAGTAAATACATATCCTGTAGTGCTCCTCCTGTTATCTTGTCACCTTCCATATCTACATCAACATATCCCTCTAGAGCAATGTTTCAACCACCAAAGCAAAATGCTTGATTTGTGGTACCTCTCAAATATCTGAGAATCCATTTTACTACAATCCAATGTTCTTTTCCTGGATTATTCATGTACCTGCTTACAACTCCCACTGCATGTGAAATATCAAGCCTTGTGCAGACCATTGCATACATTAAGCTTCCAACTGCTGATGCATATGGAACTTTAGACATATAATCCATGTCTTCTTAGGTCTTGGGGCACATCTCCTTACTAAGTTTGAAATGGCTAGCAAAAGGTGTACTAACTGGTTTTGCATTCTGCATATTAAATCTTTTCAACACCTTTTCTATGTACTCATTCTGAGACAGTGTTAATTTGCAATTTTTCCTATCTCTAGTTATCCTCATACCAAGGATTTGTTTTGCAGCTCCCAAATCCTTCATTGAAAATGAATTTGCCAATTTTCTTTTGAGCACATTTATTTCCTGCATGTTAGACCCTGCAACAAGCATGTCATCTACATACAATAACAATATAATATAGCTTCCATCATTTTTCCTTTTTAGATAAACACAATGATCAGAGTGACATCTAGTATAACCTTGTTGAGACATAAACTTGTCAAATTTTAGATACCACTGCCTTGGAGCCTGTTTTAAGCCATACAAGCTCTTCTTTAACCTGCACACCAATTTTTCTTTCGCTTTGACCTCATATCCTTCTGGTTGCTGCATGTATATCTCTTCCTCCAAATCTCCATGGAGAAATGATGTCTTTACATCTAATTGTTCAAGATGTAAATCTTCCGCTGCTACAAGACTTAAGATAGTTCTGATTGAAGTCATCTTAACAACAGGAGAAAATATTTCATCAAAATCAATACCTTTCTTCTATGCAAACCCCTTCACCACAAGTCTAGCTTTGTACCTCTGTTTTCCTCCATCTTCTTCCTTCAGCCTGTAAACCCATTTATTCTGCAATGTAGTTTTACCTGCAGGCAACCTGACTAAGTCCCAAGTCCGGTTATGCATTAAGGAGTCCATCTCTTCTTCCATGGCTAGCTCCCACTTCTTCCTGCTTTCAACCTGCATTGCTTCTTCATAACATTCAGGTTCACCAGAATCAGTCAGCAATAAATAATATAATGAAGGAGAGTATCGTTTAGGGGGTCTACTTATCCTAGTAGATCTTCTAACACCACTTTCAGGTGTTTGAGGTGCCTGTTGCTATTGTGGTGGTTGCTGCTGCTGTGGTTGTTGATTATTATTATTTTCAGGCACCTTTACTTTTTCAGTTATCTCATCAAGAACTGTGTATTCCTTGCTTTATTTTTCCTGTTTCTTTTCCTGCAACTGATTCTTATACAAGACCTTTTCATTGAATATTACATCTATGCTCCTAATGATTTTGTGATTTTCATAATCATATAAGAAATAACCAAAATCATTAACACCATATCCAATAAAGGTACATTTCATTGATTTTGCCTCAAGCTTTGTTCTATTTTCTTTATTAATATGGACAAAGGCCTCACAACAAAAAGGCTTTAAAAAAGAGTAGTTTACCTTTTTACCTATCCATGCTTCCTTTGGAATACCACCATCCAAGGAACTTGAAGGCCCTATATTTATTAGATAAACAACAGTATCTACAACATCTGCCCAAAATTGTAAAGGCAATCCTGCATGCAATCTCATGCATCTTGCACGCTCCATGATTGTTCTGTTCATCCTTTCTGACACACCATTTTCTTGTGGTGTTATTGGAACTATCTTCTCTCTACGAATTCCATGCTCTAGATAGTACCTATCAAACTCCTTACTGCAATATTCACCTCCATTTTATGATTTGAGACACTTCAACTTCTTTCCTGTCTCAATCTCAACCAAAGCTTTCCTTTTCTTGAAAGTATCAAATACATCAGATTTATTTTGAATACAATAAATCCAAGTTTTTCTAGTTGCATCATCAATAAACGTAAAATAATAGCGAGAGCCACCGAGAGATGATACCTGAGCAGTTCCCCATACATCTGTATGCACAAGCTCCAATTTTTCGCTCTTCTTTTCTTTCCCAACTCTAAGAAATCTGACTCTCTTTTGTTTTCCATAAATGCAATTTTCATAGAAATCCAAATCAACATTCTTCAAACCTGGCAACAAATTTCTTGAGTGAAGAATCTTCATTCCCTTCTCACTCATGTGTCCGAGCCTATGATGCCATAATGCTGCATCTACTCCTTTGGAAATTAAAGCATTAACAGAGTTAGAAATACCATTGCATAAATACAATGTCCAACTTTTCACCTTTTTCTATTACCGGCGCTCCTTTGGTGACCTTCCAAGTTTTATCTGTGAAAGTTGTCACACAACCTTCACTGCCTAACTGCCCTGTTGAAATCAGATTTTTCTTCAGATCTGGAACATGCCTTACCTCCTTTAGTAGCCATTGGTTTCCATTTTTTTGTTTTACAAGAACTTTACCCATTCCAACAATTTTACAGGGTTTATCATCACCCAAACGAACTTGTCCAAAATCTCCTTGAACATAGTCATGAAAATGTTTCTTATCAGGTGTGGCATGGAATGAAGCCCCTGAATCTACAACCCAAGAATCAGTAACATTTTCGAAAGAAAGAATCAAAGCATCTTGTAACACATCACCTGTCACATTTGCTTCATGATTGTTTTCTTGTTGCGCGTCTCCTTCTTTTCCCTTTCGAGATCTACAGTCTTTCTTTAGGTGTCCTTTCTTTCCGCATTTCCAGCACACTATCCCCGATCTGGACTTGGATCTGCCTTTTCTTGATTTACTGTGATATCCTGAGCTCTTTCCTCTTTCCATTCTCCTTCCCCTAGACTCTGCACTCAAAGCATTACCCGATGTCTCACCAGAGCTTTTCCATCGCATTTCCTCGCTAAGGATAGCACTGACAACATCATCAAACTTTAAAGTACTAGATCCAGAGACAGAGTTACTAATGGCCATTACTAAACCATTCCAACTCTCTGGAAATGAGCACAAGAATAACAGAGCTCTAACTTCATCATCAAATTTTATCCCTACAGAACTTAACTGACTGGTAACTGTATTAAAATCATTTAAATGGTCTGCAACAGATCCACCTTCTGACATCTTCATATTAAATAATCGTTTCATAAGAAATACCTTGTTTGAGGCTGAGGTTTTTTCATATAGTTTTGCCAACGTCTGCATCAAACCCTCTGTTGTTGTTTCCTTCGAAATATTGAAGGCGACTGACGCTGCAAGGCACAACCGTACTATTCTGAGTGCCTTTCTATCGATAATGTTCCATTCCACGTCTGTCATGGCCACCAACTTCTTTGTTTTTCCACTCAATGGTAGGTACAGATCTTTTTGATATAGATAATCTTCCATCTGCATCTTCCACAGTGGGAAATTTTTGTCGTTAAATTTCTCGACCCTAAACTTACCATCTTCCGCCATTGCTCCCACTTGAACCAGGAACCCTTCTTTCCTGTGAGTTTATCAGCCAAATATACCTTCGGCTCTAATACCAGTTGTTATAAAATTAAATATTACAGAGCAATGCAAGACATAAAATATGCGTAAAATACAAGCACACAAAACACATAAAAACCAGAGAGCCACAGATATACATGGTTCACCTAGTTTGGGCTACGTCCACCTCGAACAACTAGTCCTTCCTTTCTATTATCCAGCAAAATTAAGAGACAAAACCTATAGCAGATCCACTGTAATATCCTCTGTTCTCTCTCACAGTCTCCCTATATGTTTCTTGCTCTGAGAATACACATGTAATACACAGCCGCAATTCAATACCCTCATACAAAGAGAGGGGGTTGCATTCTAGGGAAAAAAAACCCTAAACTAAACATAACTTCTACCGTCATATCATCTACCTAATGAGCAGCCCAGATTGACTAGAAATTACTATACTTTTACAAGGCAATTTTACATCTATTTTTAGCTTCTGGGGCACTGCCCCCGAAACCCCCTGCCAGGGAGGGCTCCATAAAGTCACTTCTGCCCCCCCTGGAGCCCCCCACGGCAGCGATTAATTACGGGCAGAGTTTCCACCCCATTTAAGGTATAGGGTTCCAATGTTTTGATAAAAATTAAATAATATAATCAGGCTCCACACCCAACAAAGTCAGATTGTCACATTGTACATTTTCTGGCATTTCTAGCAATCTTTCCTAGATTGGCTAGAAATCTTGTATTAGAGCCCATTCTTCTATTTTGGGGCATTTATTTATATATATCAGCCATTTTCATGTATATTTGTATTGCAGTAGCTACCATAGTATAGATAGCGTTGTCACAGCTACTCCGACATTCTGTGCAATTGCAGCCACTCATGTATTTCATTGCTTACTCATTGGAGGAGGATTCTCATTGAATGAGGGATTTATTACTCATTATATTTCTGTATATTGTAGATGATATCTTAATGAACATGATGGCTATATTATATTTCATATTATTTTTTATTCAGATTTGTATAGTTTCATGATTATGTTCATGTATTGTTGTAAGCTCTCTCATTGAGCAATTGCTGAGAGATCTAGTTTTGGGGAGATCTGCATAAGCCCTCTAGGCTTATTTATTTGAGTTCTACTTCTAGAGGAGAAGTATTTTGTTTTTTAAAAAGGGAATCCAAGCCCCATTTCTGCTTATTTTCACATTATATTCCTTATACAGCGTCCTTGAGCTCAAGATTGCAGAAATTCCTGAAAAGGAATATTACAGTGGTATCAGAGCATGATCTTTGGCTCAACCTGTGGCTTCAAGCCAAATTTTGAATCCATGAAGGAGGAAGATTTAAAACTATATAGATAGAGTCTACATATGGCCAGGTAGCCTCTGGATCTCATCCTTTGTTCAAAGGTGACATATCCAGTAAATGCCCCTGCAGTCAATCTCTGGAATAGAATTTTGATATTCCTAAGAAGGGAACTTTACAACTGTGTAGCCCAAGATAAAATTCCATTAAAAGGAGAAGCTCTCCATTTGGAAGAGGATATGTACAGAGAAAACAGAGAAAGAGGAATGACGGAAGACAAGGTTTCCCTTCTTCTTTTCCAGACCCTGGAGGGTATCATTGAAGACCTTGAAGAGAAAGAAAGGGAAAATTGGAAAGATTTTCTGAGAGGGTTTGTGGATGAAACAAGCCCTAGATATTTTTATGATGGGTGTGAGCATTCAGCCACACATGTAGATCCACAGTGCAGTCCATTTCCCACTTGCACTGCCGGAAGGATGGAGAAAGGAGATGAGGCCATTGGAGGAGCAGCGCTGCAATCCAAAGGTATGGCTCATGGTTTATGGCTTGGGAATTCTATTTCATGCTATCATGCAAATGTAGAATCACATGATGGATTCAATAAGGGTTTTGTGAGAGAATTTGATGAAAATAATTGTGAATCTCTTTGTAACAAAACATCAAACACTTTGCATGCATTGGAGAAAACCATGAAACAAACTCCATTCCATATTTCTGAAAGAGATGAAAATGTGCATGATGACTTGCTAGAGGAAAAATCCCTATTGTGTGAAGGGCACTCTTCCATTTGTGCATTCATGAAGGTACTTCCTTCAAGAGATGACAAAGATCTAGGGTCACTCCTTGATGATGAGGTTATCTCATTTATTGATGGGGAGGATAAGCACAAGAGAACCAACAACGTTGTCATGTTGGGAGAAGATCCATCATCACATGGAGGTGAAGGGGGAGCCATTGCTTCTAAAGGAGGAATCCTTGTTTCTATGCAAGGGATCCCAAATATTTTCACATATGGGAACCATGGCACAATTCCGGGGTCACATGTAGCAGCTTGTGGGGATTGTGAGATGGAGGAGGAAGAGAAGGATCAACATCAAGGGTTGATACACCCTTATCTATTCCAGAAATTCTTTACAAATGGGGGAGAGACTATAAAACACAGTGAACAGAGGGACAAATCAGTCCTCTTATACATACAATCCACTTCCAAGCTTGATGTCTCACTATATGGAGGCATTCCACCTGGGAGTCCACCTGATCTAGAATTTATGAGAGGCATCTTGTCATATAGTTCACCACTCTTGGAGTCTGGAAAGGTGAAGAAATTGGAGGAGTCCAGCACAACGTAGAGAGTTTGGGATAAACCCAAGGAGGAGGGAGACACTCTCTCATTTTCATTATCACCCACTCTCTCCAGTTATACTGCGCTGACAGATTTTGCTGCAGGGATGGAGGATTGCATTTTCATGATGTAGGATGGCTGCTCCACATATTTGATGAGGAGGAGTATACTTCCTTTGGGGAAGGAATCTTTCACACATGGGAGTAGAGGGAGGTTACTCATGCTTATATTGTCCAGGATCGGGAGATTCCTTTTGGATGACAGTTTCTTATGGGAGACTAGATTTCCAGGATCCCCATTACTATTTGAGCATGAGTAGCTGCATGATGGGCATGGCATCATTTTGGAGGATGAATTTCGCATGGGGGATGTCAAGGTAGTAGGCAGCAGCATGAGGGGAGCATCACATTGCAGATTACCAATGCTTCCTATATGGAGGATTGATCCAGGTTGGAAGGCTCAGCACTTGGTAGAGTACTCCCAGGATCTAGATGCATGCATGACTCTTGATGACACCGACAAAGATAACAGATACATGCTTGATGTGATGGTCATCTATTGTTATGAAAGAATCTTCTTGGCTATATTTTCTAGTCTTAAGGAGAAGCTATTGCATGCAGCACATGAGGACTTTCTAGCTATGCACTTGGATACATATTCTACTTTGCTAGAAGATTTCATTTGGGAGGGAAATCAGCATGATCTATATCAACATATGGATAGATGCATAGCCCAGATGATTTTTGAGAGGTTGGCACAACCATTTCCTATTGGAAATATTGTCATTGATGGCAAAGGAAGTAGCAAAGAAGGAGCAGCATTAAACAAGAAGCAGAGAGGAAGCAAGGTAGACAAGGAACTAAGGCAGCAGACAACACAGAGACAGTGAATAGAAGTTGATCCATTGAAGGAATTAATGATTGTAGAGATATGATGAATGAAGCGAAGATTATATTTGCGATGGACCATAGTACAGTGATCAAGAACTTGAATGTGCAGTTAGAAGCGGAACTGTAATAGGATAGAACTCCGAACATGCAATGGAAGGTTGATATATTATATATATATCATAGCAGAATTGAAGACAGAGTGAAACTGCATTGTGTCGAGGTCGGAAGGCAGCAACCGGTGTAAAGAATGTATAAAGACTCAAACGAAATTGTGAACAAGCGTTAAACTTAGCAATGGAACTGTAATAAAAGGCAACGGAACCTGGCGTGGAAGAGCGGAACCATGACTGAGTGAACAGTGAAGGCGTTTTACGGTTTTCATTGCACCACCTATGCGGAGTGAGTAGTATCTGGGGAATTGAGAGTGATTCCATAAATCACTCGACACGTGGCAAGGAGGACCCACGGAAAACCGCTTGTCACTATGCGCCATCGCGCGTTATAGTTTGACCCAGGATGCCCAATGATATCATTGAGCGTCATTGATCTGGGAAGGGGTCATCGGACGGTCATCATTTGTTGAAGGTGTACAAAGATTAACACAGGTACGGTGGGCCATCGCACGTTAACGTTCGGCATCGGAGGTCGAGCGATTTGCATATACGTCGTTGATCTAGAAGCTTTCTAATCTAACGGTGATCGGACACTGGAATTGCACAAAATTTACTTATGGTACCATGCGTGTATTTGATTGGATATTGACTATATTTGTGGGCCCGGGGTCAAAGGTTTATCATATTATTTGAAAGCGTTAAAATGCGAAAGGTTAACCTTAATCCTAAAGTCAAGTTCAAAAGTATTAAATGAATTAAATTAATTACCAAGATCATTAGAATAGTGTGAGATATGGAAACCCCACTGGATTATCTATTTTGACCCCATCCAGGAATACCATTAGCAATTGAATGGTTTGACCCAAGGTTTTAATAAAGGCGAAAACTATATAAGGTGATGAGAATCATGAAGAACGGTGTGCGTGTGAAAGCGTTGATAATAAACGAATCTATTTTAGAGATATCTGTATGAAGAAACTCTGATATATTTGAATCTATGGTGTACCTATGAATATGATGATGAATCAAGATCTCTAGATCAGATGATGATTCCTGGTTTAATGGACTGACGAAATATTGAAGAACGTATGCATGCGCGAGGGTGGTGAATGAATAAATTTCTCTAAGGAATATCTACATGGATGAACCCTGTTCTTAATTGGTAAATCCAAATATATGATGCACCTATGGATATGATCCAGAAACGATGAATCTCTACTATGATCGGCAAAAAGAAATAATGAAGACCTGACGGAAGTCTGATGAAGAAACTGAAGAAATCTGGCGAATCTGAGGATTAAAGCTTTATGTATGAAAGTGGAAATATCAGGGGGTTGGAGCTCCCTTCCAGTAGTGGCTGGAGAATGAGGAAAAGGTTGTAGCCTTTCTGCAGGTAGGTGCCTGTGTGCCGGTATAAGTCTGCACCAGCATAAATTGTAAGAAGTTTTCCTTTTAATAAAAATTGAAGACTGAGATAACAGCAGCGGTGGTTTTCTCCCGAATTGGGTTTCCACCTTAAACTCCAGTGTTCATATGTGTTACTTATGTTTGATGGATTGTTCTGTTATTTTTGTTCATACTTACTAAACATCTGATGAATGAATGATGCAATAATATCTCTGGACATACAAGTTGGATTCAGTAATGTAACATATGGTTTTAAAGAGAAAGGAAAAGTAAAATTTTCAGTCATCTCTAAATACTGATTCACCCCCCCTCTCAGTATTTTTCCCAACAATTGGTATCAGAGCCGGTCCTTCTGAAAAATATTAGCCGCTAGAAGGAAGATCAAGCAAGATGAGCAATCAAGATGGAACAACATCTATCAGGCCTCCGCTCTTTAATGGAAACAATTTAATCTTCTGGAAAACAAGGATGAGATCCTATCTTCAGTCTCTGGGAGCAGAGGTATGGGAAATTGTTGAACAAGGATATCAATATCCAGCTGCAGTACCAACAGATCCGACGGAAAGAAAGAATTATGAAACAAATGCAAAGGTGGTCAATGCTTTATTGGGAAGTCTAACTGAATTAGAATTTGTCAAAGTCATGTAGCTGAATACATCAAAGGCAATATGGGACAAAATCATTCTAAGTTATGAAGGTGATGCAAAGGTAAAAAGTGCTAAACTCCAAACTCTCAGAATTCAATATGAGAATCTAAAAATGGATAATGAGGAGAGAATTGCCAATTTATTTTTACGTCTTGATGATATTGTAAATCGTATGAGAAATTTGGGGGAAACTATAACCGAATCTACTTTGGTTGAGAAAGTCTTAAGATCACTAACGACAAAATTTGAGTCAAAAGTTTCTGCTCTTGAAGAAAAGCAGGATCTTCAAAATCTTATTGCGGTGCAACTTCATGGCATACTAACTGCATATGAAATGAGAAGAGGAGGACCATCTGAAATCAAAGAAGCAGTCTTTATAACTTCCACAAAAGGAAAGGAAGTACAAAAAATAGAAGAATCAGGGTATATCTCCGAAGAAGATGAGATTAACTTTGTAAAGAAACTTCAACTTGACACAGAATAGTTCAAAAAATGGCTAGAACTATGCTTGATGATTCCGAAACACCTGACTCATTTTGGGGAGAAGCAGCACATACAACAGTAAACATTCTCAACAAGGCACACGTTCGTGTAAATAGTGATAAAACTCCATATGAAATCTGGTATGGTAATCCTCCCACTATAAAGCATTTTAGAATTTTTGGAAGCAAATTCTTTATCAAAAATAATGATGAAAAAGTTGGCAAGTTTGAACCCAGAGCAGACGAAGGAATACTCCTTGGTTACTCCTCTAGGATTAGAGCATATAAATGTTACAATAAAAGACTTCCAAATATTGTTGAATGTATTGATGTTGTTATTGATGAGTCTCCAACAGCTCCAAAAGAAGAAAAACAAACAACAAATGAAGACGGTGATGATGACGTATATCCTTCTACATCAAATAGTAATGATACAAACAGTGAACCCAATGAAGAACCCGAAGATTATTTGTCTGAAAAGGCTCCATCCAGATATGTTCAAAAGAATCATCCAGAATCTCAAATTTTGGGAGAAAAGGGATCAGGTGTACAAACAAGAAGGACTCTTGTGGGATCTTCTAGCAATCTGGCATTCCTGTCCACTATTGAACCTCACAATGTCAGTCAAGCTAGCAAAGATGAATTTTGGATTCAAGCCATGAATGAAGAGCTTGATCAAATTGAAAAGAATCACACTTGGGAATTAGTACCAAGACCTCATGACAAAAATTTCATTGGAACTAAATGGATATTCAAAAACAAGTTAAATGAGAATGGGGATGTTATAAGAAATAAAGCTAGACTTGTTTGCAAAGGGTATGCTCAACAAGAAGGTATAGACTTTGAAGAAACGTTTGCTCCTGTAGCTATACTTGAAGCCATAAGAATGTTTCTTGCTTTTTCAAGCTTCCAACAAATCAAAGTTTATCAAATGGATGTTAAATCTGCTTTTCTCAATGGTGATCTAGAAGAAGAAGTTTATATAGAACAACCAGAAGGATTCATTTTGGGGAATGATGAAAAACTTGTTTGTAGACTTAAAAAGGCTCTATATGGTCTCAAACAAGCTCCAAGGGCATGGTACTATCGTCTTGACAAATATCTCCATCAACAAGGTTTTTCAAAGGGGTCTGCTGATAGCAACTTATACACAAAAACTGAAAATGAAAAACTATTGATTGTGGTTGTATATGTTGATGATATCATTTTTGGAAGTAATGAAGAGTCTATGAGTCAGAAATTTGCTTCTGATATGCAGCAAGAATTTGAAATGTCTTTACTAGGGGGACTAACATTCTTTCTTGGCTTGCAAGTGCAACAAGCAACAAATGGCATATTCTTATCACAAGAAAAATACCTCAAGCAAATCCTGAAGAAGTATGGTATGGAAGATTGCAAACCTGTAAGTACACCAATGATAACCGGATGTAATCTCAGTTCTAATGATGATTCCCCCATGGTGAATCAACCAGAATACAAATCTATGATAGGAAGTCTACTTTATCTCACTGGGACAAGACCAGACATCATGCATGCAGTTGGGATTGTTGGACGATTCCAAGCTAATCCAAAAGAGTCTCACCTTCAGGCTGTGAAAAGAATATTCAAATATCTACAAGGAACTCAGGACTTTGGACTATGGTACCCAAAGAATGCTGATCTTACTCTTCATGCATACACTGATGATCGGGAAAGCACTAGTGGTGGTGCATTCTATATGGGGCCCTGGTTAGTATCTTGGTTCAGCAAGAAGAAAAGCTCTATTGCCTTATCTACAGCAGAAGCAGAATATGTGGCTGCCACATCATGTTGCACTCAACTTCTCTGGATGATACAAACCTTACAAGACTATCAAATCAAATGTTCACCTCCTATATCCATTATGTGTGATAACACAAGTGCCATCAGTATCTCAAAGAATCATGTTATTCATTCCAAGACCAAGCACATTCCCATCAAATATCACTTCTTACATGAACAAGTGCTTGAACAAAAAGTGAAATTTGAGTATGTTCCCTCCAAAGAACAAGTTGCTGATATATTTACCAAACCTCTACCCAGGGAAGCGTTCGAATATCTCAGACAGAAACTGGGAGTAGTCTCTACCATGCTGAAGATCAGATCTACTTAAATACAGAAGATTAAATTGGTTGTAAGGTGTTGTTTGGAATCTCTGAATGCACAGGCTAAGGGGGAGCATTAGTCATATGAAAAGGATGCATTGGTGACATTTATAAGTCATTTTTTTATATTATGTTTGAAGAAACAACATGATCTCAGGGGGAGCATGGTATTTTCGGTTCAAAGGATCTTGATCAAATATTTGCCATTGATGTCAAAGGGGGAGAAAAAGCAACAAAGGGCTTCTATAAGACCATTAGAGGAAGAGTATTTCCATCAATGACAAAGGGGGAGATTGTTGGAAATATTGTCATTGATGGCAAAGGAAGTAGCAAAGAAGGAGCAAAATTAAAAAAGAAGCAGAGAGGAAGCAAGGCAGAGAAGGAACTAAGGCAGCAGAAAACGCAGAGACAGTGAATAGAAGTTGATCCATTGAAGGAATTAATGATTGTAGAGATATGATGAATGAAGCGAAGATTATATTTGCAATGGACCATAGTACAGTGATCAAGAACTTGAATGTGCAGTTAGAAGCGGAACTGTGAGAGGATAAAACTCCAAACATGCAATGGAAGGTTGATAAATTATATATATATCATAGCAGAATTGAAGACAGAGTGACATTGTGTTGTGTCGAGGTCGGAAGGCAGCAACCGATGTAAAGAATGTATAAAGACTCAAACGAAATTGTGAACAAGCATTAAACTTAGCAATGGAACTGTAATAAAAGGTGACGGAACCTGGCGTGGAAGAGCGAAACCATGACTGAGTGAACAGTGAAGGCGGTTTACGGTTTTCATCGCACCACCTATGCGGAGTGAGCAGTATTTGGGGAATTGAGAGTGATTCCATAAATCACTCGACACGTGGCAAGGAGGACCCATGGAAAACCGCTTGTCACTGTGTGCCATCGCGCGTTATAGTTCGACCCAGGATGCCCAGCGATATCATTAAGCGCCGTTGATCTGGGAAGGGGTCATCAGACGGTCATCATTTGTTGAAGGTGCGTGAAGATTAACACAGGTACGGCGGGCCATCGCACGTTAACGTTAGGCATCGGAGGTCGAGCGATTTGCATATACGTCGTTGATCTGGAAGCTTGCTAATCTAACGGTGATTGGACACTGGACTTGCACGAAATTTACTTATGGTACCGTGCGTGTATTTGATTGGATATTGACTATATTTGTGGGCCCGGGGTCAAAGGTTTATCATATTATTTGAAAGCGTTAAAATGCGAAAGTTTAACCTTAATCCTAAAGTCAAGTTCAAAAGTATTAAATTAATTAAATTAATTACCAAGATCATTAGAATAGTGTGAGATATGGAAACCCCGTTGGATTATCTATTTTGACCCCGTTCAGGAATACCATTAGCAATTGAATGGTTTGACCCAAGGTTTTAATAAAGGCGAAAACTATATAAGGTGATGAGAATCATGAAGAACAGTGTGCGTGCGAAAGGGTTGATAATAAACGAATCTCTTTTAGAGATATTTGTATGAAGAAACTCTGATATATCTGAATCTATGGTGCACCTGTGAATATGATGATGAATCAAGATCTCTAGATCAGATGATGATTCCTGGTTTAATGAACTGATAAAATCATGAAGAATGTATGCATGCGCAAGGGTGGTGAATGAATAAATTTCTCTAAGGAATATCTGCATGGACGAACCCTGTTCTTAATTGGTAAATTTTAATCTACGATGCACCTATGGATATGATCTAGAAACGATGAATCTCTACTATGATCGGAAAAAATAAATAATGAAGACCTGGCGGAAGTCTGATGAAGAAATTGAAGAAATCTGGTGAATCTGAGGATTAAATCTTTTTGTATGAAAGTGGAAATATCAGGGGGTTGGAGCTCCCTTCCAGTAGTGGCTGGAGAATGAGGAAAAGGTTGTAGCCTTTCTGCATGTAGGTGCCTTCGTGCTGGTATAAGTCTGCACCAGCATAAATTGTAAGAAGTTTTCCTTTTAATAAAAATTGAAGACTGAG
The DNA here is from genome assembly GCA_034641835.2 of Pinus albicaulis. NCBI lineage: Eukaryota > Viridiplantae > Streptophyta > Pinopsida > Pinales > Pinaceae > Pinus > Pinus albicaulis. Next base: position 1,657,587,896 of record CM076581.1, read on the forward strand.
ATAACAACAGCGGTGGTTTCTCCCGAATTGGGTTTCCACCTTAAACTCCGGTGTTCATATGTGTTACTTATGTTTTATGGATTGTTCTGTTATTTCTGTTCATACTTACTAAACATTTGATGAATGAATGATGCAATAAGATCTCTGGACATACAAGTTGGATTTAGTAATGTAACATATGGTTTTAAAGAGAAAGGAAAAGAAAATTTTTTAGTCAGCTCTAAACACTGATTCACCCCCCCTCTCAGTATTTTTCCCAACATTTCCCTACTCATTGAAGGTAAGGGAGAGCATTCAGATGACCCATTTCATCTCAAGGACTGAGAGTACATGGTAAAGAAGGTATATGTTTCCATTTTGGTTTACCTTTCTTTACTTTATATGAGCGGCTTCATGAGCTAAGGATGATTACATCTCCTTATGCTCCTTATTATGATGTACTTGTGGCCCATTGCAGCAATGGGAGTAGCTATTTTTATAATGGTTTGTGGGGGAAGCCACATATTTCTCGGTGTGCATCATTGGCACCAATTTGTATTTCCATGTTTCCATCTTATGAGATGCTTGTGGAAACAAAAAATTGGCTGGGAAAGCACTTGTTGTTTTTAGTTTTGATGCAGGCAAGAGGTTCACTGCACTGGTCCCATGAGTATAGCAATGACCCACTCTCTAGTTGTCTTATGACAAGCTGTTTTCATTGCATATTGCTTCCTTGTGTTGCTAATGGTTGTACATTCAAAGGGAGCACTACTTGGAGAGTGTTGGAGGTATGGGGATAGCCCATTGGGAGTGTGATTCTCCCCATTATACATGCTTTATGTTTCAGGAGAGACAATGGGCACACCATGTGTCAAACCAGGAGGTAACTCCGCAAATCAGAATGTGTATTAGCTAAAGAATGTGAATGTATTTATACATGGAGGTGAGGCTACTGGGATTCACTTCCCAATGACTCTTGGCCTTCCTTATTTCCTAATATAATTTAATATACAATATTATATATTCTCACCCAACCCTTAGGATTATGTGTCAACATTCCCCCCCTTTAATCTGAAGGGATGTTGGTGAGTCCAAGCATCAATCTAAACTTTTCAAACTTTTCTCTTCCAAGTGCTTTGGTGAAAATATCAGCGGTTTGATCATTTGTGGAACATTGATGTAGATGGATGGTTTTGGCCTGAACATGATGTCGAATTAGATGGTATTTTGTATTGATCTTCTTTTTTCGATCATGGAAATTTGGGTTCTTGGCCAACTTTATTGCAAAAGTGTTGTCAATCATGAGTGGTGTGGAATACACTTGTTTTATCTGCAAATCTTCTAGAATTTTCCTGAGCCACACAATTTCCTTTGTTGCTTCAGTTGCTCCCACATATTCTGCCTCGGTCGTGGAATCTGCTGGAACTGACTGTTTGCGTGATCTCCATGAGATAGCTCTTGATCCAAGACTCATGGTGTAACCTATAGTAGACACCCCTGTTTCTTTGTCCCCATCAAAGTCTGAATCTGAGTATCCAATCAAGCCGAAGTTGCCTATATGTGTATATTTGAGTCCAAAGTCTTGAGTCCCCTTCAAGTACCTTAACACTCTTTTTGCAGCATACTAATGTCCTTCACAAGGTTTTTGCATAAACCTTGAGAGGATTCCAATAGCAAATGAAATGTCAGGTCTGGTGGTGGTCAAGTAGATAAGACTTCCTATAAGCTGTCTATAGTTAGTTGCATCCTCGAATTCCTTCCCTTCAATGGATGTGAGCTTCAAGTTTTGTTCCATTGGAGTGGTTAAGGGATTGCATTCATCCATGCCAAAAAATTTCAAAAGATCTATAATGTACTTCTTTTGAGAAATAAATATAAAGTTAGGATTTTGAATTACTTCAATACCCAGATAGTAATGAACATAACCCAAATCAGTCATTTCAAAACCTTTCTTCAATTATTTCTTCATGGATGCAATATAACTTTCATTGTTCCCTGTCATCAAAATATCATCTACATACACAACAAGATATATAACTATTTTTCCAAATTTCTTAACAAACAAAGTTGCATCATCAAGATCAAAATCTTTGAAGTCAAGTTTCAGAAGATGCTCGGTTAATTTCTCATACCAGGCTCATGGTGCTTGCTTGAGGCCATACAAGGATTTTATAAGCTTGAAAACTTTGTGTTCTTGGCCCTTTACAACAAATCCTTCTAGCTGGGACATAAAAACTTTCTCCTTTAGATCTCCATTCAAAAAGGCGATTTTTACATCCATCTGATGGAATTTCCATCCATTCTGAGCTACTAGGGAAAAGAGAGTCCGGATGGTGGTCCGTTTTGCTGTGGGAGAAAAAGTTTCTTCATAATAGATTCCTTCTTTTTGTGCAAAACCTTTTGCCACAAGCCTAGCCTTGTGCTTGTCAAGTGAGCCATATGCTTCATACTTGTTCTTGTAGACCCACTTACAGCCAATTGGTTTTGTTCCCAAAGGTGGATCAACCAGCTTCCAAGTGCCATTCTTTATCAAGGCATCATACTCCTTTTGCATTGCTTCCTTCCATTCATCATGAGAAGCGGCTTCTTTGAAGGAAGTTGGTTCATGATCTGTAGACAAAATCAATTCACAGTTATAAGAAATATCCATATCAACAGGAGAATCAGAATTATCTACGTCACCTTCATTTTGTTTAATGGAACTTCTTGTTCCTGTTTTTCCAACCTCATCGGGATGACCATTCTCTAGTGTCTTTGTTAGCCATTTGGGAGGACCTTTCTAAGATGGCCCAGGCTGCTCATTTGAATTATTTGGGATTGATTCAAGATTCAATCTCCCAATTCTTTCAATCACATCATTCAATGTGTCATCCATGGTTGTTTCTTCATGTGGGGGAGAGATTGCTTCAGGAAATGATTCCACAATTTGATTCAATATAGGAATCCCCCCTTCAAGATGTGGAATCTAATTATCAAATTCTTGGAAAGACTTTTCATGTGTGAATCTATCCAGGTGATCAAGTTGCCGCTAAACAACCTTGTCACTCTTGGAAGATTCAAGGAATATGACATATCTTGCTATTACAAACTTCTTATTGGCTTCATCATAGAGACGATATCCTTTGGAGGTATTGGAGTACCCCAAGAAGATACATTTTCGACTTCTAGCACCAAGTTTATTCCTTTGTCCCTTGGGTATCAAGGCATAACAAGTGGACCCAAAGACCCTGAAATGCTTTATCGAAGGAATGTGGCCATGCCAAATTTCAAAAGGAGTTTTGTTTCTAATTTAACTTGAAGGACACCTATTCTTTATGTAAACAACACATAGAACTGCATCAACCCAAAGCATCAATTTTACATTCTTGAAAAATAACATGGAACGAACCATATTTAAAATAGTTCTGTTCATTCTTTCAGCTACACCATTCTATTGGGGATTATACGACACAGTTGTTTGATGTTTGATCCCATGTTGACGAAGATAATTTTAAAATTCGTTTGAAGTGTATTCTTTTCCATTATCAGTACGTAGAGAGCCAATATGAGTTTGTGCATCATTTTCAATCCATGCATGAAAATTCTTGAATGTTTGAAAAGCATTAGACTTGTTCTTCAATAAGTAAATCCAACACATTCTAGTGTAGTCATCAATAAATGTCATCATATATTTATTTCCATTTGCAAAAGAAACATGCATAGGGCCACATAAATATGAATGAATAAGCTCAAGTTTTCTATGTGCTCTGGAGTGTGAATCATGAAATGGCTATTTGCTATGCTTTCCTAGAATACAAGCATCACATTCCTTAGGTTTCCTAGGAATTGTAGGCAGTCCATTAACACCATTTTTCTTCAACAAACGAAGGCTTTCATAGTTTAAGTGTCCAAATCTAGCTGCCATAAAAGACTTGATGGGAATGTACCTTCATCATGATGTGAACTGAATTCAAAGTTTTGAGCATGAGCAGATGAACCTTTCAGCTTCAAGAGTCTTCCTTCTTCTATTCCCTCCATGACAAGTGAGTGATCTGATGCTTTTCTGACCTCTGCCTTGCCATCAAACAAGTGAACGGTGTGTCCTAGCTGGCGGATTTGGACTAGGGACAAAAAGTTTCTCCTCAAATCAGGGAGGTATAGAACCTCATGTAGGATATGATCTGGAAGACCAGGCAACTTAAGCCTGATTATGCCAAGCCCTGATGGCTTGAGTTTGGATTTATCTGCGAAATATACTGCTCCATCAACTTTGCCAGTAAATTCTTCAAAAAAAAAAATTCTAAATGTCATGTGACATGTTGCTCCTGAATCTAGCAACCAATCGTCTCTCCATGAAGTAAATGAAACATCAAACAAGTCTTCAGTTACTCCATTGTTACAATGTGCTAAAACATAATGAGCGGATTTAGGTGATTTACCTTTGTATTTTTCATTAGTTTTACCTTTGTCTTGATTTATTTGCTGCTAAATGTTTTCCCAAGGTGTCCTGCATGTGGATGCTTCATGCCCATCTTTATTGCAACGTGTGCAATGAAGATCGGATTTGTCAGATTGTCTGCCCCCCTTTCCTCTGAAGTTTCTTCTTCCTCTTCCTCTTCCTCTTCGACCACCTCTTCCTCTGGAAGGATCTGGAGCATGAATCCTTTCTTTATGTGCAAAGTATGCAGCCTCTTTAGAAGACGAAGGGATTGTCATCTTCCTGAAATCTTTCTCTCTTTCTGCAAACTTTCTCTCAAGGGAATCAAAGGTAATATGCTCAAGGTTTCCACTTTCTTGCAATGACTCAAGATAATGTGAGTAAGTCAGATATAATGCCTTAACATATGCTAGGAGAGATATGTCAATTTTTACACCAGTGCTGTCAATGTCATGCATGATAGATCTTACTTCTGAAGCAAAAGAAAGGGGATCATCATTCTTCAATTCAAGACTAAATAGCTTAATCATCAATTAAACAATTTCTAGTTCTGAATGTGAGTCATAGAGTTCTTCTAACTTGCTCAAGGCTTCATAGGAATTTGAAAATGGTGAAATACGGTGACTCACCTCTTCATTTACGGAAGCTGCAATCAAGGCATAGGCCTTGCAGTTCTTGTTTTCCCAAATGGCGAGCTCCTTATCTGAAGTGGGCTTTGCTGGTGGATTTCCTTCTTGTCCTTCACATATTCCTTTCCACAACTCATTAAAAATGAGAGTGTGCTTGATTTTCTAAGACCATTCAAGATAGTTCTCCTTGCCGGAGAGAACCACCCCTACAATAGATATGAGAGAATGCATTCTTCTGAAGGGAAAAAATGATTACTTTGCTAGAAAAATTCTTTTGAGGAGAAATTTTTTTTGCTAGAAATATACTCAATTCTGCAAAAAAAAATATTATATATATAAAAAATATTATACATATATATATATATATATATATATATATATATATTGTTTTTGTTTTAGGAAAAAATTGTGTGAGGGGCGGTGGTATTATGAATGGGAGCGCGAGTGGTATTATATGGAATGGGGTTCAGTGGTATGAGCGTATGACAGGGCTGTAGTGCGAAGGGAGGGGTGTAGTGATAAGGGCGGAGTGACAATCGTTGAGGTCGAGTATATGGAGACTGCATGGTGGAGTGGGGAGCAGTGGGTGTGTGAAGTTTGAGATGGAGGGGTCGCAGAGTGATAAGGGCCGAGGGGGTAGGGAATAGTCTGTGTAGGGGCGTTATAGTCAGACAGTCAGGTAGGCGGGGGTAAAGTCATTATATTTAGGTAAGCAGCGTTACAATTGGGTAGGCAGGGTGCGGGGAAGGGGATAGAGGCGTAGGGGAGCTAGGAGTAGCATTGTTCATGGTCTGCGGGAGGGAGACAGGAGACAACGCAAATTGAAATGGTGGGATGGGCCTGTGGGCCGAGTGGAGTGAGGCGATGGGCGTAGAGTGTTGTGAGGTGGTATGGGTGAGCAGGATAGGAAATGCGTAAGGGAGATAGCAAATAGGGAATGCGAAGGGAGTGCGTAAGGGAGATAGCAGATAGCCGTCAAGAATGGGGGAGGCCAAGAGGCCGTTAAAATTTTTGGAATGGTAGGATTTCAAGAGCTGCAGAATTGTAGTTATTTGTAGGACTACAGAAACGCAGGAACTACATATTGCAGAATCTTCATAAGCTGCAAAAATGATTCAGAACTGTGCATAAATTGTAGAGATAATTTTTTTAAAAAAATGCAGAATTGCAGTATATAAACTCAGAATGGCATCAATATAATAGAGCAGCAAAAACTAGACATAAAACTGACTGAGCAAAAGACTGTTAGCAGAAATGAGGGAGTTACACCATAGGAAAGAATGCCAATAGTGGGGCTGGCTCTGATACCATGTCAAACCAGGAGGTAACTCCGCAAATCAGAATGTGTATTAGCTGAAGAATGTGAATGTATTTATACATGGAGGTGAGGCTATTGGGATTCACTTCCCAATGAATCTTGGCCTTCCTTATTTCCAAATATAATTTAATATACAATATTAAATATTCTCACCCAACCCTTAGGATTAGGTGTCAACACCATGATTGCCATGTCACTACTTTTCTCTTCACATAGGAGGAGCTATTGGGAGAGAATGCGTTATTGGAGAAGGCACTTCATGGTTGATTCATTTTGTGGGGAGGCTTGGGCCAATTGTGGAGGCCATAACATTTCAGCCCAATATCAGCATTCCCCTCACGCTTATCATAAATGGAGGGGAAACTACGTGGATGGAAAAATCTAAACTCTCCATTCAACCCCAACATATTGCATAGATCTGGGGTTGAGGAATACTTTGTTGAGCTACTTAGGATGGCTCATTTCATATGGATGATTGCATGGGTGAAGGAGTCACTCATTGGGAATAAGACTTCCCATGTTTTCCATCACTCCTACCTTGAGGAGGCCATTGAACCACAAGGATATTTCCTCTTGCACCTTCTATTATCTCATGTTGTATTCTTTGGTTCTACATACTTGGAGGGATACATGGAGGACAGATTTATTGCATACCTTGATGATCTATGGTGGGGACTATTGATGAGGAGGCCACAAGAAGAGGGTGAGAAATTTTTTTCTCTCTATGCAGTTTCTTGAAGACAAGCAACATGTGGGAGGGGAGGACTGTAGTGTTCCCAATTTTAGCTTCAAGCTAAAATGGAACATTATAGTTAGCATATTTTTATTTTTGTTAAATAAAATGGGTAAGGAGACACCATAACTCCCTTAGATGGAGAAATAACACTCCTTGTGTGAAAGGGGGGATAATAAAGCAGCTGGATTGAGCACCACATGGTGTGAACAGGAGTGGATCAAAGAATGATCTAGTCATTTTGACCAAGTCAACTAAAATTGTCTAGATACATTGCACCTACTTGGACAGCGCAGTTTTAGTGGAGGCTTCACTTTCTTGAGCTAGAAGCAAGTGTGAATGGGACACATGGTGAGAAAGTTTCCTTTGCTTTATAAGGAGGATATGGCGGCCCATTTTCATTAGGCATTGGCTTATTATTTTCGTAGGGTCTGCAAAGACTTGCAACCCAGGCTGTTTAGCAGGGATTGTAGGGTTCTTGAACCCAAGGGTGTTTCCGGTCAGGAATCCCTACCTCTTCCTCAAGGAAGGAGAGGGTTTGAACTTCATTTCCTCATTCCAATATTTTTCCAAGCTTCTCTCTACAGCTACAACATTATTTCTGCAGAAGATTAACGTTGTGTTGTTGGGTGCAACAACAGAGGAATTTATAGAGCCATCCTTTGGCTTATTCTTCAGGGGAGATCTTGTATATTCTTTGGAGGAGTAGCTGAGGTGACTTCCAAGCATCATTTCAGATATTTTTCATCAGGCCAAACACTCACCATCTCTCACAGCACAGTCTTGGGTAGAAACTGCGTTATTTTCAGAGGTAGTTGCTGGGAGAGCCATTTGGGCTCATCAGTAGGATTGTTCTTGAGTAGAGGGATCAACCTTCTACTGAAGATCATTATCATAGGAAGGCATCAATATTTCAGATCTTCCATAGCCTCATTGTATAATTTGATTCAGTTGCAGTGACAAGTCAGATTGTCACATTGTACATTTTCCAGCATTTCTAGCAATCTTTCCTAGATTGGCTAGAAATCTTGTATTAGAGCCCATTCTTCTATTTTGGGGAATTTCTTTATATATATCAGAAATTTTCATGTATATGTGTCTATTGCATCAGCTACCATAGTATAGAAAGCACTTTCACAGCTACTCTGGCATTCTGTGCAATTGCAGCCACTCATGTATTTCATTGCTTACTCATTGGAGGAGGATTCTCATTGAATGAGGGATTTATTCCTCATTATATTTATATATATTGTAGCTGATATCTTAATGAAACTTATGGCTATATTGTATTTCATCTTATGTTGTATTCAGATTTGTATTGTTTCATGATTATGTTCATGTATTGTTGTAAGCTCTCTCATTGAGCAATTGTTGAGAGATCTAGTTTTGGGGAGATCTGCATAAGCCCTCTAGGATTATTTCTTTGAGTTATACTTCTGGAGGAGAAGTGTTTGGTGTTTTAACAAGGGGATCCAAGCCCCCTTTCCACTTATTTTCACACTATCTTCCTTACACAGCATCCTTGAGCTCAATATTGCAGAAATTCTTGAGAAGGAATATTACACTCCTCATGATTAGGGTGTAGATATCCATTGATTGCATATGGCTGAAAAGGAACTCTTTGTGTGCCCCTTGTAGTATCTTCTGCTTGAGCTTGGAAGCTCTAGAAAATAAGACCCTACCATGATTATAGATGACTCCCCCTTGGACTAAGTATCCCTCTTCTTGATGCATGTCATCTAGTATCATACATGTGTGGAGATCTTTGGAATACTCTACAAGCAGTTGAGATTTCTAGTACAGATCCACACTGCTCAACAATGATAGTGCTGATGATACATCCACAGGAGTGGAAAGGAAACCAACAGCTCAAAATGTGGAAAGGAAACTCCTAAACAACACATTCAAACTGATGAGAACTTTGAGATAAGTCTGCAAGTGTAGGCAGAGGGCAAGATCAAAACAAGACCTCTCTCATTTAAACTAGACAGTCAATACTTCAAAGGAGATTTCATTAATGAGGTTTAAAAAACTATGAGTAAGCAGGGCATAACATGAAACAAACAAGATAGCATGTCATAGTAATCATTAAGGAAATAAACAACAAGTTCTTAGTGGACCAAAGGGAAGTTAAGAATCCTTTAACATAACCAAGAAATATGAAAAGATAAAAGCTGTAATGAATCAGCAAATTTGATGTGCCTCCATGGGCATACCTCAAACTTATTCTTTACTGACCTACACCAAGCAAGAAGCATGGACACATATGTGAAAAAAATAAGAAAACATAACTGAAAAGAAGCACAATACCATTTACCAAGCCATGGAATCCTGCACATAGATCCTCTCCATCATCTAGGCAAGCAAGTCAAGCTATCCACTCCATAAAACAAGTCTGATCATCAAAACTCATAACATATATTGCTCTAAGCTCAGTCAAGTTCTTAAGCTCCTCAAAAATCCAATTTTCTAATCAACTCTCCAACAATATTACAATGAATCTCCATGAGTTAAATAGGAGGAACAAGAGGATAAGCTTCAAAAAACCAACTAGAAGCTCATAGGATTACAACAAATATCTTATTTTGACCTTGAGGCTTTGCAAAGCTCAAGGCACAAAATATCTCTAAAACTTATCTTAAAATGCTAAAAATGACAAGTAAAAAGCCTTTTTACTATTGGCAAGAGCTAAAAATAGATTAGCGCACATTTGGATAGCCACCTTTAGAAAACTGCCTTTTTTAGCCAAAATGCTACAGGAGCGTAGCAGCAGAAGAAATCCTATTTTGCAGAGGACTTTTGAGGGACTTCCTGATGCTGAAATGAGGCTTGTGATGTCTCGTTGGAAAGCCCTAGATGTCTACTTTCTGGAACTACTTGATTTATCTCAAAATAATCCCTAGAAGTCTGTCAAAAAGTGGACTGAGTGAAAAATCCCGGGAGTGTAGCACCTACTGATATTTGAGGCAGAAAGGTAAAAATTGACTGTTTTTTTGCCTCTTTGGGGGATCAAAACACATTCTTTTGATCTAAATTTTTTTGAATAGATTCCCTCAAATTTAATACATCAAAAAATATAACTTTCATGAGCTGAGGATGCTCCAAGAAAAAATGGCAGCGCCTAGAAAAATGTGCAATTAGGCCTAAAAATCACAAAAAACAAGATCATGTCAAAATTTGCTCAATTTTGGTGAGAAAACCCCTTATGGGTTTCTAGAAGCATGCAAGGAAGCTTGAGCCAAGATTCCAAGCCTAGATATGTCTTTTCCTCCCTTTTTCGCCGGCCGCCTCCTTTGGGCAGTTTTGAGCTTTTCTTGGGCAATCTTGATTTTTCTTTGGGAAAATTGATTCCTTTGAAAACCCAAGGCTTTGTTTGCATTGTCTAATTTGTCCTCCAAATTCTTGTTTTCTCTTTCAAGCCATGATTATTTATCATTTTCTATCTCTTGGGCAAGCAGCTGTGTGAGAGGATACTATTGAGCAAGCGCTCCTTCTTCTTCCCTTTGTTTCTCCAAAGCTTTCCTAAGACCCATAGTCCTAGGCCTTTTCCTTACTAGTTGCTCTTCTTCCTCAACATCATCAAATTCACCCATATACTCTTCAAGTTTGACTTGTGCTTTGTATGCTTCCCTTTAGTATTTGAATGCTCGGGCCTCATAGATTTTCATTTGCCCACTCATTTGTCTATTTTGCAGCTGTAGGAAGTGAATGAGGTCTTTAGATCTCCCTAAATCTGCTTCTAAATCTTCAATTTGAGATTCTCTGTTTTGTAGAAGAGAGTTTAGAATTCTGATTTGGTCATCTTCGGCATCACTATCCACTTGGATTATGTCAAAATCTTTCTCTTGTTCATGGCTACTCTCATGTTGCTCTACTTTTTCCTTACCTTTGCTTTGAATGGGCTTCTTTGCCCTTTTCTTCTTTGGGACTTCAATGATATGGGAAAATTGCCTCTAATTTTGTCATGACTATCTTTAGGACTATCTTTTTTCCCTCCTCACTGTTTTGAGCTTGACTGCCACTGTCTTCATTGTTCTGTTGATTGCCACTTTCACTGTTTTCAGTTGAGTTAGGGTTGTCTTCATTAACCTCATTATTTTGAACTTCTTCATGTGTTCTTCTCTCACCATGCTTACTGCTTTCTTTATCACTCAACACACAAGTTTTCCAAACTGAAATAGGCCTCTTTCCCTTTAAAATATTATTTTTATTCTTTTTAAGTTTGGATTTAAAAATACCTTCAAGACCAAGACTAAGATGAAAGGGAATGAAAAATACCTTTGAAACCTCTTTGTTGTGTTGAAATACACAAATTCTGAGCAAAAACGAGTTTTTTGTCACTTTTGGAGGCTTTTGGAGAGGTGCTACGCTCCTGGGCACTGCTCTGTGGCTGCCCGAGTGCCTTCTGCACGCCGGGCTAGGCAGGCGGTATTATGGGCGTGAGTTTTTTGGTGGCAAGGGCTATGCAAATATAATTATGGGCCTTGTCAAGGTGTTTAGCAAAGGGCCCAGGTAAGGTCTCGTTTAGGAGTAGTCGTGCAGATGTTGGGTGTTGGGCGAAAACTGTGTGCAGATGCGCTGGGCACCGGGCGGAAAAGTTTTCACGCTGGCAGATGGACCAGGCTCGTCACACCGGCATACAAGAATGTCGCGCCACGTGCAAATTTCTTCAGAAGGATGCTACAGGTGTGTCACGTCCTGCTACAGGCGCGTCACATCTTAACAAGTTTGCATAATACTTGCCCAGGGTTCAAAAAATCATTCTCTCTTATGCTAGTTAGCAAATGGAATGTGAAAACATCCTTTGAGGGTTTTTATACCTTTTTACATCCTATTTGAATTATGAACTTTCCCTATTTTGGTGATTTTACATTTTTGCCTTTGTTCTTTTGAAAATAGAGATTACATTCTTTTGTACTTTGTATTTTAGGGCACCCTTTTTCTCCATTGAAGATTCAACCTTTTCATCACCTGTTTTGGGCTCTCTGAGATTCAGCCTTTACCTTCTGCTTATGACTGAAGGGTGTAATTCATACAGAGCTACCTAAGCCCTTTAAACAACATGTGTCTCTTATTCAATTCTTCAGCCCTTTTAAGAAGCTTTAAACCTGCTTTTTGTTTCTCAATGGAAGCTTTCAAACCTGTAAACAAAGTATTGCCTTCTACTTATGATTGAAGGAGGCTGCTCCTATATCAATTTTAGGGCCTTTTGAGACTGTGTCTTTTTTTTCTGTGGAATAATTTAAGGAGTAACTGCAAACATAGTGTCTGTGTTATGCCCTTTGCTAGCCTTTGAAGGGGGTATGTCACAAAAACTGTTCTTACCCTTGGTTTATCATTAAAAAATTTCTCAAACAAAATATTAAACCTGGTGAGTGCCCTTTGCTCATCTTTTGCAGGAGGCAATGCAAACATATCTTCTCATGATGAAGGAGGCCATTTAAAAAAATGTGATGTTTCCCCTTGTGTACTTATCACTGATACATATACTGCAATAGAACTATGAGGAGCACCCTTTTTCTCTTTAAATGAGGCTTTTCGAAGAAGTGGTTTTGACCCTCTGCTTGTTATGAAGGAGGTATTTTTAAAATACATTCTTGGAGTTCTGTTTATAATTTATGTTTCAAATTTTTACAAATTCAAGGACCTATCTCTGTTTTGAAAATGAAGAATTCCTTTTAAACAAACCAACTGTGTAACTTCCCTTTCTTATCAGTTGTAGAGGTTCCTTTAAACAGAACTTTGTCTATCTTTGTTTACCAATTAAATGAGGTATCTTCATCAAAACTTTAGCCCTGGATTTATCATTTTAAAGAGGCTATAAAAACACCACTACTAAGGTATTTCAAAACCACTGTGAACCCTCTTCTTGTTATGAAGGAGGCTTTCCAATGTGTTCTTTTGCCATCTGCTCATGATTGAAGGAGGCACTGTAAAAAGTTTTCTTTTATCAAATATTGTATCCTCTCTCTGTTTATTGAAAGAGAGTATTGGAAGCAAACTGTGAGCCTTTCCACTTATCAATTATTGAGGCCTTTAAACAAACTTTTATTTTCCTTCATGAAACCTTGCTTATGATATATGTCTTTTTGCGCAAAATCACTGTGAAACACGGGGGTAAGTAATGCAATTTGTAAATGATAAATGATCATTGTGTCCATCATTGAAATAATTCCTTTTTGCATTAACTGTAGCTTTATTTGGTGCATCAGATTGTCCTTGAATGTTTTTAGAGCCTAGGTTTAAAGTAAGATATAAAAGGAAACTATTCCTCTTATACCTTCATTTGGATGCCTATTTGCTAGAGGCTCTTTTTTGCCAAAAGACTGTCACTTTTGATTGTATAAGACTGATTTGTAGGGATTGCTCACATGTTTGAGAACTAATGCAAAAATTCCATCTTGAATTATCATGGAGCATTGGAGGCAGACATTACCCAACCTGTGTATTCATTTTCCATAATGGAAGACCTTTGACCTTTTGGTGTTTTTAAGCTTGAATCTTGTAGGTCTTCTTTCTTCACAATCTGCACTTTCTCTGATTTCCAAAAGTAAACTACCACAACATGAAAACTTTTCCTGAAGTATTCTTTTGCTCACACTTTTCTTACTTTCATCACTCACTACACCCCTGCAAAGATGGATTGATAGATGTCTTTGATCTCTGGAGAGCTTTCTTGATGTATCATGAAATCACACTTGAAATAATCACTTTTCTTGAGTCATGGAAACTTTATAATTCTGCTTTTTTCCTGAATTTAACATTTCTGAGCTTTGCTGAAAAGAAAAAAAGTAACCATTTTAGTGGTGTATGACCTAGGGATAAAATATTATGATGTTTTGTAGAATAGGAAAAAATTTATGGCTGACTGGTACTAGACACAGGGATTTTTTACTTGGACAGCTTTGTCAAGGAAAATTGTCCTAAAAACCACCACCTAAACCTACATACCTTGTCATAGATTCTGAATATTTCCTTAGGTATGATCAGGTTATCATATGATCCAATGATTAGTGAGAGAGGGGCAGGTGCTTTTCCAAATGCTTGGACAATGAGATTTATGAAAACAGGGGATTTTGATAGCAGAGAGACAAAACCTATCACAGTTATAGACAAGGAGACTTTGCTAAAATGAGATAGGATTTGAAAACTAAAGAATTTTCTCATCATAGGCTGAAAAGGAAAGGTAGGGAGACAAAAATTTGTTTGAGGTGTTTTCTAGATGACAAATTGACAGATTGAGATTAGCTTCTAGAAAACTCAGCCAAGGAATCTAGTCATCAAAACATGCAAAAATATTGATGACTAACAGTGGCTCCATTTAGGGAGGGTAGCTCCTTTTTAGGAGGTGTCCAGAACTACAGATCTCAGGCTTGTGAAGACCAGTGCCTCATCCATTGGTGCAAATTCTTCTTTTTCTTGATGCTATTCCTGAACATGATGCTTTCTGAAAAAGTTACAGCATGATTAGCATCAACCTCAACTCTACCTACCCAGCTACTTTTCCTAGCAATTTTTCTTCTTTAGGGGCATTTGGACTAGAAACCCTTTGACATGATATTTTGAAAAAGAAAAACTATCTAATTCTACCTTTATATCTTCCAGGAGTTCATATTAAACTGATGAAATCCTTTGTTTCTCTACCTATACTACGATCGACTGTCAATATTAAGCTGTTTGACAGGATTTCATTCACTAGTCTAAAGCATGAAATTGAAAAATGATCAAATTAGGATTAGACGGTCTAATTTGTCATGCGTTTGTGGCATAAAAACAAGCTGTACACAAACATTATTTATGTACAAGATGAAACTTAGAAAAATGAGGGCCAAGATATACAAATTGTTTTTCATCCCTATTTTTCTCTTTGGTTCTGTTTTGAGCGTGTGGCACTAGCAATTCTTTTCCTAACCTACTTTCCTTGATAAGTCAATCTTACACAATTTGACTATCATCTCTTTTACTAACTTATCAGCAAACAATTTAGAACATGCTCAGTTATGATTAGGCTATATAATTGAACAAGGTATCTTTTGAGCACTAGTAGTGGCATTTAGACTTGCACACTTTCAACACGACTATTTTTTTAATATGGGGCTTTTCATGGTGTTTTAAAATTGCCCTCTTTTTCTACCTTTCTTTGTTTTTGTGTTTTTTTTTTCTTTTTCCCAAACAATCTAGAACTAAAAATATGCTCACAAGGCTGAGCTTATTTTTCATATCTATCTATCTATCCTAATCTAACCTATACATAATATACATTCATTTCATGAAATCTATTTTCCAACATAGCCAATCAAGTAGATGATTCCATGAGGGATTTTGTTTCAACTCTTTGAGAGTGCTACAAAAATAAAAATGCCACTTCCACCTTACTTGTTTTCGAACAGTAGTGCCTAAAATGTTCTTGAAATTCTGCATCAAACTACTCTTGACATGTTTTACTCCTTCTTCAAGTGCCTCTAACAAATCAGCAAAGGGATCTTGAAACAATACCTAGCTTAGAGGATTTGGGAGATAAGCTTGATCCAGGACTACTTCTTCCTTCACTTGGCTAAGCTTAGGACTCCTTTGGGAAAGAAACTCATCCTCTTCCTCATGATCATCTGAACTGGTAGACTTATCATAGATTTCAATGTTGTACTCTAGCAAATATGATGTATTCTGAATGAATGGGCTGAATTCTGTGAAGAGGCCATCATGTTGATGAGTAGGAGCACTCCTTGGTGTTAGTCTTCTTGTGAAGGTGGTTCAACAACTCTTATGTGATTATCATTTTCCAAGTCTTCATCTGCAATTTGAAATTCAATGGGACTTGGTGGCTGCAATTCTGAAGCTGAGGAGGATTCTGTGTCCCAAATTATTTCCTCATCCCTTTCAGGAAAAGGCTTTTCATTAACAATTGGTTCAAGAAACTCATTATCTTTCCCAACCTCATCATCAAAACTGAAAGACTGCTGATTTCCAATCATATGAAAATTATTTCCGAAGGACTAAATTGAAGTAGAGCAAAGAGTCAGAGACTCCTCACTTACTTCTGAACTTTCAAGGCTTTCCTCATCAGTGTCATAGGTGACTTGTATTGGCTGATTATTTTCTTCAAGTTGATGATATTGATATTCTTCCCACAAACCAACTACCGATTGCTCTGCAAAGTTAGTTTCTGTTTGGAGGACATCATCATTATACTGATCTAACTTTGGAAAATTGTCAACGTAAGTAACATCATAGGGTCCGTGATTTGGCCGATTGGTGAGCCAAATGACGATGTAACATCAAACCAAGCTTTGGAGCCCAAGGACCTAGCCTTCCTGGACTTAGAGAGGGCTCTCTCTATAAGTGTAAAAGATGTCGGTGTGTTTGCTTATGGTGTTCTGATATTAGGCTAGTTATGAAGTGAGTTTTTTGGTTTTTTAGTTTTTTAAGTTTGTGAGGGATAAACTGATCAAAGACATAAAACAGGTAACAAGAAGTCAGATCAATTGGGCTATGGGGTCAAACAGGTCAAGGAAGCTATGAGATGATGATGTAAGGTTGCTGTAGGGCCGATTTGATTCACGGTAGAAGGGATCTTTGGGCAGAATGGAGTAAATGGACATCAAGCTTGTGAAAGACAAGGGATTTCAAGTATAAATAGTTGATAGCAAACATAAACATGTTATAGCAAGCCATTAATCATTCTAAATGCAACTATGAGCTAATTAAAACATAGAAATCAAACATTCCAGCCATACATAGAGGTATAAGACCCTCTAACTTCGGGAAATGGCTATCAGACTTTGGGGAAAACACATAAGACAGACTAAAAACTCATAAAACTATGCCGGAACGCCTAAACACAGTCTTTAAGTTATTGGGCACTTGGACAAACAAGCTTTCATAGTTTTAGGCAAAGGGCTAGATCGGGACTAGGCCTCCTTGGTTCAACAAGATGATAAGCTAATCAGTCAAAGAGATAGTTTTATGGACAGAACTATGGACAATCATAGGTAGGCAGGGCACAACATACATCGTACTCAACATGCATAGAACTTATGAATAAAACTAGCAACAATACCTTAAGTTACTAAAGAGAAGTTAAGAATTCTTTAGTATAACTAAGGAAGAAGAAAACATAAAGCTATGAAGATTCAGGAATTTTGAGGTGCCTCCATGGGCATATCTCAAAATTAATCTCTAGTGATCTATAGCAGCAAGAAGCATGTATCATGAATGAAAACTAGAAGACAACAACAAAGCAAGAAACACTATACCATTCTACCATGTCATGGAATCCATCAACAATCCTTCATCATTCATCAAAAGCATCCAAGAGGCAGTCCAAAATCATAACACAAGTATGTTCTTCAAAGCTCATATGACCAATATATTGATTCTTCTCTCAAGTTCAGCCTTGTTTTACAATGAAGCCTTGTGGAATAAATAGGCTTGAGTGAGGAAAACCTCATGGAGCAACTAGCTATCCCATTGGCCTAATCAAAATATCTAAACTTGTCCTTGAGGCTTTGCAAAGCCCAAGGCACAAAATGTCCCATAAAATATCTAAAAAATAGCTAAAAACGGAAATTATATTGACTTTACATCATTTCCCAAGTATAAAAATAGCTTAACGCACATTTGGGAAAAGCAGATTTTTGAGGTTCAAAAATTACAAAAATACTTCATATTTATATCTGAAAAAGGTCCCCTGACTTGCTGGAGGCAATTGGCAGCCTTCCCGATGTCGAAACAAGGCTCATGATAGCTCGTTGGAAAGCTCTATGTGTCTACTTTCCGGCACAACTGAAATCATCTCAATCTGATGCCCGGAAGTTTCCTAAAACTGTACCTATGTGAAAAAAACCAGGAAATAGCAGACTGCTGATATGGCGGGCAGAATGTGCAAAAAGCGAGCATTTTTCGCCAATTTGAGGGGGCGAATGATCTCCAAATGCTCTGAAAATCGCTGGGGACCTGCTCATAGAATTATGGCATCCATCGGTATCATCCTTCTCCCTTGGAAAAACCTCAAACTGAAATGGCGAAATTATGAGTTTTCGACCAAAAACCCAAAAAATGCCAAAAAACAAAAAGTTGCCGAAATAGGCCCAAAATTGGCATGCATGACCCTCAGGGGTCCATAGCAACATGCTCCGAAGCTGAGGCCAAAATATCAAGGGTTGATATGCATTTCTCCTCTTTCCGTGCCGGGCGCTTCTTGAAACTGCTGTTTATCACTACTGAGTTACTGCTGTTCAACACTCTTCCCCTCTTTTTCCTGCTGCTGCTCATATTTATCACTGTCATGCTGCTCCTGTTGTCTTGCCTTGGAGGCATTTTGACCTGAATATGCTTTGGAAGAGGTAAACTTCCTTCACTGTGTGTAAAATGTCCTGTTGGAGTCAAACTGTGTCACTTTACTGCTTTGACAGATAAACAATGTGAGTTGGATGGTTTGCAATTAAGTTTCTTTATAATACACAACCTCTGCTCTCTTAAAACTTAGCCTTCTACCTTTGAATGTACCTCAGCCAGGCAGATTTCTCAATAGAGTACCATATAGCAAAGAGGAGACAGACTGCTGGGTAATTTTCATGTGCACAGTGTTAAAAAGTCACTTTTTCTTGTGAATTTTCAAGAGATCAATCAACACATCTATGTCTGTGTCTACAAGGTAAAATCCAATCATTAAACACCTGCTCTCCAAAAAGTGGTCTTCTATCTTTAAAATATCTCAGTCAACAACTTCTCAGTAAGAAATAATATAGTGAAATGAAAGGCAGACTGCTCAGGAGGAGTTTGCTGTGAGAAGTGTCAAAATCACCCTGTTCTGTGAATTTTTAGATGTCAATCAATACACCTGTATCTCTGTCTCCAAGGTAGAATTTCAATCATTAACAACCTGCTCTTCTTGGAGTGCAAATAAAACAACAGACTTATGGATATGCAGTCAAACTTCAGTGTAGGTATACAATCAAATTTTACTGTTTGAACAAGGTGACAGAATTTGGAAAATGCCTCAAAAGGTTTCAACAAGGTCTGCAAGAGTCTCTACCTTGCCAAATAGGCAAGATCTCCTACCAATATAACAACTCTGGTTATGCTAAAGAAACCTTCACTTTAGATGGATAACAACTTGTCAATAAGCCTGAAAAGCACAAGGCAGTCAATCAACAAACACAGTGAATACTGTTCCTTTGTGAGAAGTGTGGACAACCTTTCTCCGGAGCTTCAACCTATAATTTTCTGCTTGACCAAGAACCCTTTCTCTTACTAAACTTCACTGTTCTCTGATGTGGCAATGTTCTGAAGATAGTGTAAAATGCTTTTCTTTGGACATATTACTAAAACTTCCTGTAAACCTCTCCCTTTAATCAAAACACAATTCTTTGTAGGAAAAACCTTTGTCCTTTGATTGTTTTGAAGATGAAACAAGCTGCTCTTAGTTTCAACACCAACCTTTTCCTGTAGGTGCCCTAAATAACATTACTAGCATCTTATCACAGTCTCATACTTCAAATCATCATACAGTCAAAACACCGTTCTTCTGAAAAGGTGACAGGGTTTGAGAGTTCTGTATGGTGTGGTATGAGAAATCTGGAGAAGTTTAACACTCGGTTCTTTCTATAGGCACCCTCAGCAGTGAATTTACCTTTCAAACACAGCTTCAAACTATGGGCATTTTCATAGTAAAATCATTTGCCGGTTATGGTGATATATCAAAAAACTAGGACAAGCCGCTCTTTGATTTGTTTTTGACCTTGCTAGGCAACTTCTTTAACATATATGTCGATAATCAAACTAGGTCAAACTCAGCAGTTTTGTTCTAACCCTTTCATTTCACACCACAGTTTGATTTTAAACTTTCATGTCACTTAGCAATTTTTGAAACTGAGGGAGAAAAACGTGTGAAAATACCTCCAAATTTGATGAACAACCCTTGGGGAGAGCTGGAGTAGCACCGGAGGTCTTCAAGATTTGCGCGGCACTCTGCAGGGAAAACACGGCGCGCAACAATTGCTCGTGTGGCTTATCGGGTCGGGCAGTCGGGTCGGGCGGTGTCGTGTACAGGCGCGTCGCGCGATTGTACAGGCGCGTCGCGCGTACACGGGTTGCCTGTGTAAAATCGCCCCCAGACGCGTCGCGCGAATTGGTAGGCACGTCGCGTTGTGTTTAACGGTGCAAACTTCTGAAATCTGACCCGAACTTTGCTTTGTTTGATGCCGAGGGTAACCAAAAGACTTTGCTTCGTTTTGACAATGAAGAATGCACTTTTCACCTCACTCTATTGACAGAAAACAAAACTCTCCAACGGTCATATTCTTAAATGCAACGTGAACTCTTGGTCGTGTTTTGCAGGGTAAACACAGTCTTTTGACCTTTTTCACCAATACCTCTCGGTGCAATTTCAAATTGGAATCACGAGCAATGCGTGCATTGGAGATTTCTATGCTTTTTTAGATCGATTTAATCATGGATCAACCTCTTTACCTATTCATAACCTTGTATGTCTTTTGAGAACAAAACCTGAAATACCTCCCATCACTTGTGATGTATATTCTGAAAGCGAACTTTTATGAAGCAAGAAAAAACAGGGCTCTTTTGAAACACAGTTATCAGTTCTTCTTAATAGTGCAGTGACCTTTCTTTGTAACAGAATCATCCCTAATTTCAAATCTGTTCACTGCTTCACATTTTAGGTGATATTTCTAACAAGGAAAAACCATTCAAAATGTATTTGAAAAGCCTTGAAAATTGTTTTTTCATTCTTAAAAGGGAGGTGGTCTGTCTTTTCCCAACTGGGTTGACAGTCTCTGCTTCCAGGTGATCCATAAGTTTCTTCTTTGATTGTAAGTGCTCTATTTTGGTTGCATCCAGTCATACCATATTTCTCTGTTTACTTGAAAGGCGCTCCTTTAGATTTCTTGGGGTATGACAGTAAAGTGACTGTGTGGCCACTTCTCCTAAGGAAACTACTCTTTCTGTATCAATAGCCTGTATATATTCACTATTGTCTCCTGTCCACTATAGGTATAGTTTGACAGACATTTCCATATGAATAGGAAAAACAATATATTTTGAAACATAAACACCATCTTTCACCTGTGTAAAGACTTCTATTTTCCTTCTTTGTATCTTTCCACTGCACCTTTTGACCAATCAGTTTTCAACAACACTCAATGTCTTGGCCATCTGCTCATAAAATGGAGGAGGCCCTTCATCTGAAGATTGTTTGATAAGGCTGCCTGACAAGGGTTTTGCTAGGATTACGATGGTAAGCAAACAAATTTGAAAAACATTAATACTAGCACCTCTGCTTGCAATCACCACTGTGCTTCAGAAAAACCCTAGTCAAAGTGTCACTGTCTCACTGTATTGCTTCTGAGGGGAACTGAAATGTCATCATTTACTTTGGTTAACTTATGACAAATTATTTGAAAGATAGTATCTGTGACTATGGAGGTCAGCACCCTTTGAAAAACAACAACTTTTCTTCTGCCTGTGTGATGACATGATTTGTCAGCACCTCTTTAATTTGGTCTTGTGGGAAAGCAAGCTGCCTATGATTAGAATTGTTTTTACTCATGATATGCCTCTCTAAAGTTTAACAATTCACATGATTTGAAAACTTCAAATGACTTCCTTTATCAGACCAAAATCTGTTTTCCTTTGAACTTGCATACTTCAGACTCTATCCCTGTTATGATCATCACTCACATTCAGAAAACCTGGAGTTATTGTTTCACTGTTCAGTAAAAGGAAAACCTGGGTTTCTGCATTCCTTTAAGTCAATACTGGCCAGCGCCCTCTGCTTGTAGATGAAGGAGGCACCCTAACCCTCTGCTTGTAAATGAAGGAGGTTCTGGGCCATGACAATTTACCAGTTTGCTGAGACAGTGGTGTCCTTTTCTTACTGTGATTTTCATGCTGGAAGGAAAACTGCAAGGTCTTGATGAGTGACTTTCTGTTTTTCAGATTCATCTCAGGCTCATGCTACATTTAGAAGCAGCTGTTCTTCTAACTGTAGATTCAAGAATGTTCTCCTGAGATGAAGTTATATTTCCTGTCTTTGCAGAATCCATAAAACACTGTGAAACACCTAGTAATCAGCTTGAGACTGTGGTTTATGCAGTGCTGAGACCTAGGGGTATAAGTGGCGCGACTTAGAGCTGTTATCAACTTGATTTGCAGAGCGAGAGGTCAGTCATGATTGGTCTGTAGCAGATGGAGGCTTTTTGTCTTTTGGATGATTGCCAAGGGTAGAATGTCTTAAAGCGCCACTTCCTAACATAGGGGAGGCTTTTGAAACAGACTTGGACTTTTCCTTTTGGAGCTGATGGGCAGACCAATAGGGCTGAAGCTAGATAGGATAGTGATAATGAGGTTTTGATTTTGACATGGGTGGACTGAAAAGTAGAAGGGCGAAAAAAGTTTTAGGAGGGTTTTCTAGATGACATATTGACATAAGGAAATCAGTTTCTAGAAAACTCAGCTGTAGATATAGTCATCACTAACATGTAAAAATACTGATGGCTAACAGTGGCTCCATTTGGGGAGGGCAGCTCCTCGTCAGGAGGTGTCCAGAATTCAGATCTTTGGCTTATGAAGACCAGTGCCTTATCCATTGGCACAAAATTTACCCTTCTTTTGATGTTATTTCTGAAAAGTGACAGCATGGTTAACATCAATGATACTTCTACCTACCCCACTATCTTTCCTAACATTTTTTCTTCACTTTGGCGCATTTGAACTAGCAGCCTTTTGACAATGCATATTTTTTCTTTTTGCAAAATGAACCTATCTATTTCTACTCTTATATCTGCCGGGAGTTCAGATTAAACTGATGAACTCCTTCATTACTCTACCTATACTAGATCAACTGTCAAGATTAAGCAGTTTGACAGGATTTTGTTCTCTAATCTAAAACATGAAATTTAAAATGATCAAATCAGGATTAGGCAGTCTGATTTGTCATGCATTTGCGGCATAAAAGACAAGCTGCACACAAATATTATTTTGCAACAAAAGGAAAACTAGACAAGCGGGGCTAAGATGTACAATGTATTTTTCATCCCTCGCTTCTCTCTTTGGTTCTATTTTAGGCATGTGGAACTAGAATCTCTCCCTAATCTATACTCTGTGATAAGTCAATCTTACACAATGTTGACCATATTTTTCACTCACTAACTTATCAGCAAATAAATTTAAACATGCTCAGCTATGATTAGGCTAGATAGCTGAACAAGACATTGAAGTACTAGTAGTGGCATTTAGACTTGCGCGCTTTCCGAAGGACTATTTTTTGGAACATGGGGCCTTACCACTGCTTTGTAGAAACTGCCCTCTTTTTCTACTTTTCACTGTTTTTTGTATTTTCTGCTTTTTCACTTCTTCTTCAAACAAACTACAAATGAAAAGGTGCTCACAGGCTAAGCTTATTTTCTATTGTTGTCTTTCTATCCTAATCTAATCTGTACACAACATATATTTGGTGAACTCTTCTTTCCAATGCAACCAGTCAAGTAGATGATCACATGGGGGATTCTGGTTTAGTTTTTTCATGATGCAGAAATAATGAAAAGGCCACTCCCATTTGGTTTGTTTCCAGCCAGTAATGCTTAAGTTTTTTCTCATTCTAGGTAGCAACTTTTTCATGATAGAACCCACTACTCCTTTAGACTTCTCAAGGAAAAAAAAAAATGGATCTTGGAATAATACCTGATCTAGAGGATTTGAGACATAGGATTCATTCAGGACTACTCTTTCTTCCACTTGGCTATATCTAGGACTCTCCTGGTAAAGCAACTCTTCCCCTTGCTCATGATCACTTGAAATATCAGACTCATCATATATTGCAGTGTAGTTTTCAATCCAAGCTGATGTGTTTTGATAGGGCGGGATGAAAACTGTGTGAAGGTCATCAGGTTGATGAGCAGGGATACACTTTGACAGCAAATCATCTTCAAAGGATAGTGTGACAACTCTCATTTGTTTCTCAACCTCTACTTCATCATCTGCAATTTTTAACTCAATGGAACTGGGTAACTGCAAATCTGGAGTTAAGGAAGATTCTATGTCCAAAATGATTTCCTCAACCATTTCAGGAAAAGGCTTCTCATTTACAACATGCTCAAGACCTTCACCATCTTCCTCAACCTCATCATCAAAGCTGAAAAACTGCTGATTCCCAATTATGTGAATGTTATCTCTGATGGACTGAAGTGAAGTAGAGCAAAGAGTCCGAGACTCTTCACTTACTTCTGAACTTTCAAGGCTCTCCTTATCAGTGTCATAGATGATCTGTAATGGCTGCTTACTTTTCTCAAGTTCATGAAATTGAGCTTCCTCTCGACAATCAAAAACTGAATCTTCTGCAAAGTTAGTTTCTGTTTGGAAGTCATAATCATCAACATATTGATCAAACATTGGAGAATCATTAACATAAGTAATGTCACCAGCCATGTATATTGGACAATCAGATTGCTTTTCTTCAACTTGATTTACAAATATTTTTTCTGATTTATGATATGCAGGGTTTAAAGGAGAAAAATTAGCAAAGTTTTGGTTACATGAAGTTTCAGAGGTTGTCTGCATGTTTATTATTTGATCTATTTCCTGTTCAGTTAAGGGAGAAGGTATTTTCTGTTTTCTTTGGATGGGGCAACAATTTCTTTCCATCTTTTGTGGAAGTTGATCTTGTGGCTGAATGTCCTCTTGTATTTTATATGAAAGGGCAGATGGATTGTTATCTGTTTCAAACTTTTCACAGAGTTCTTGTGGATCCTCTCTTATTTCTTGATGGATTTCATCTAGGATCAACTTTTCTTGGTCATCTTGATTGTTAGCTTGGGTAAGAAAATTATGGACCTCCTCTAAAAACTCTTCAGGATGCCAATTTCCATATTCTTCTTCAATGCTTACAAGGTGTTGTATGAGTTTTTCAGAGTGATCACAACAATTTTCAGCCAATGATAGAGATGGACAATGCCCTATATAGCGTTTACAAAATACTTTGTGGAAATCCTTCAAAGAAAACAAGGTGCGAGGTTCTAGGTTCTCATACCATTCTCTTGCCTCCTCTTCTAATGTACCCATGAACATTTTCATAAGGCAGCCCTCATGCCATTCAACCTTTAAGCTACATACATGCATATGAAATTTGATGAGGTGTAAAAATGGGTTGTCAATATTTTCATTTCGAAAGACAGATAGGTCTTCGAACCAATTTACATCTGTGGGCATTTTGTGTGGGAAACCAGGGATATGTTCTCTGCTCATTGGAGCATATCTCCTTTGTGTCCTCAGGTGTTGAACCATGTCTTCTTCCATTAGGATGATTGGGTTTACTTATTGCATTCCTAGGAGTTTTTATAAGGACTAGTGGGGAAAAAGGCCTACTGGAGGCTAGTGGAGTCGCCAGGTGGAACTTGTTTGTTTTTTAAAAGATTTAGCTATGGTCCACCACCGGTAACTAATCTGGGAATGTTTTGGATTTTCTGAGTTTTAAGTGCAGCCTATGGTTTGTTAAAGTATCCTAGACTTGTTTCAACACTTTGCTAGGGTGATGAGAACAAAAAGAGTTTACTTCAAATGGATCTATGGACTGCTTGCTTGTTTAAGTATCTAAAAGACCAAAAAGTCTATAAGAGTTTGCTAGACTATTATGTACTCAGTGTTCCAACATCTCCCGCTATGTTAGTGAGCAATGGGGTAGGTCTATTGGATAGTAACCTAGTGTTCGGTAAAATAGTAAGGCCTACTAGAGGTTAGTGGAGTCGCCAGGTGGATTTTTAGTTGTTTTGAGGTATATTTGTATGGTCCACCACCAGTAATGTCAAAAGCCAATCTAAGGGAGTGTTTTTGTTTTGGGGTTTTTTTGAGTTTTATGTAGTCCTGAGGTTTGGAAGAGTTTCCTATAACTGACTCATCATTTTGCTAGGATGGTGAGACAACCAGATTCTACTCTTCTAAGTTTGACTGAGATTTTGAGAGTTCCTAAGGGATACCTAGGATGTTTTGACTCAAAGTCCCACTATGATCGCCATTATGTTAGGGTCCTGTGATTTGGCTGATTGGCAAGAAAAATGACAGTGTGACATCAAACCAATCTTTGGAGCCCAAGGACCTAGCCTTCCTGGACTCAGAGAGGGCTCTCTCTATATGTGTAAAAGATGTCGGTGTGTTTACTTGCGGTGTTTCTGATATTAGGCTAGTTATGAAGTGTGTTTTTGGTTTTTTAGTTTTTTAAGTTTGTGAGGGATGAAACCCATGAAAGATATAAAAGAGGTAACAAGAATTCGCATCAATTGGGACATAACAAACAGCCAAGGAAGTAGAGATGATGATGTAAGTTTGGTCAGAGATTACTTGATTCATGAGAAGGATCAGTTAATGGAGTAAATGGACACTGAAACAGAAATATAAGATTCTAAGTGTAACTAGTTGATAGCAGACATAAACATGTTATAGAAAGCCATTAATCATGCTAAATGTAACTATAAGCTAATTAATACATAGAAATCAAACATTCCAGCCATACATAGAAGTATAAGACCCTCTAACTTTGGGAAATGGCTATCAGACTTTGGGGAAAACACATAAGAAGGACTAACAACTCATAAAACTATGCCGGAACGCCTAAACATAGTCTTTTAGTTATTGGGCACTTGGACAAACAAGCTTTCATAGTTTTAGGCAAAGGGCTAGATCGGGACTAGGCCTCCTTGGTTCAACAAGATGATAAGCTAATCAGTCAAAGAGATAGTTTTATGGATAGAACTATGGACAATCATAGGTAGGCAAGGCACACCATACATCCTACTCAACATACATAGAACTTATGAATAAAACTAGCAACAATACCTTAAGTTACTAAAGAGCAGTTAAGAATTCTTTAGTATAACTAAGGAAGAAGAAAACATAAAGCTATGAAGATTCAGGAATTTTGAGGTGCCTCCATGGGCATATCTCAAACTTAATCTCTACTAATCTATAGCAGCAAGAAGCATGTATCATGAATGAAAACTAGAAAACAACAACAAAGCAAGAAACACTATACCATTCTACCATGTCATGGAATCCATCAACTATCCTTCATCATTCATCAAAAGCATCCAAGAGGCAGTCCAAAATCATAACACAAGTATGTTCTTCAAAGCTCATATGACCAATATATTGATTCTTCTCTCAAGTTCAGCCTCTGTTTTACAATGAAGCCTTGTGGAATAAATAGGCTAGAGGAAGGAAAACCTCATGGAGCAACTAGCTATCCCATTGGCCAAGTCAAAATATCTAAACTTGTCCTTGAGGCTTTGCAAAGCCCAAGGCACAAAATATCCCATAAAATATCTAAAAAACTGCTAAAAACGGAAATTATATTGACTTTACATCATTTCACAAGTATAAAAATAGCTAAACGCACATTTGGGAAAAGCAGATTTTTGAGGTTCAAAAATTACAAAAATACTTCATATTTATGTCTGAAAAAGGTCCCCTGACTTGCTGGAGGCAATTGGCAGCCTTCCTGATGTCAAAACGAGACTCATGATAGCTTGTTGGAAAGCTCTCTATGTCTACTTTCTGGTGCAACTGAAATCATCTCAATCTGATGCCTGAAAGTTCCCCAAAACTGTAACTGTGTGCAAAAAAACAGGAAATAGCAGACTGCTGATATGGTGGGTAGAATGTGCAAAAAGAGAGCATTTTTTGCCAATTTGAGGGGGCGAATGATCTCCAAATGCTCTGAAAATCGCTGGGGACCTACTCATAGAATTATGGCATCCATCGGTATCATCCTTCTCCCTTGGCAAAACCTCAAACTGAAATGGCGAATTTATGAGTTTTTGACCAAAAACCAAAAAATGCCAAAAAACAAAAAGTTGTCGAAATGGGCCCAAACTTGGCACATATGACCCTCAGGGGTTCATAGTAATATGCTCTGAAGCTGAGGCCAAAATATCAAGGGATGATATGCGTCTCTCTTCTTTCCGTGTCGGGCGCTTCTTGAAACTGTTGTTTATCACTACTGAGTTACTGTTGTTCAGCACTCTTCCCCTCCTTTTCCCTCTGATGCTCATATTTATCACTGTCATGCTGCTCCTGTTGTCTCGCCTTGGAGGCATTTTGACCTGAATATGCTTTGGAAGAGGTAAACTTCCTTTACTATGTGTAAAATGTCCTGTTGGAGTCAAACTGTGTCACTTTACTGCTTGGAAAGATAAACAATGTGATTTGGATGGTTTGCAATCAAGTTTCTTATAATACACAACCTCTGCTATCTTAAAACTTAGCCTTCTACCTTTGAATGTACCTCAGCCAGGCAGATTTCTCAATAGGGTACCATATAGCAAAGAGGAGACAGACTGCTGGGTAATTTTCCTGTGCACAGTGTTAAAAAGTCACCTTTTCTTGTGAATTTGCTAGAGGTCAATCAACACACCTACATCTCTGTCTCCAAATTCAATCATCAAAAACCTGCTCTTCAGAAAGTGGCCTGTTCACCCTTAGAATATCTCTGTCAACAAATTTCTCTAGAAGAGCCCATACAGTGAAAGAAAAAGGAGACCAAGGTTAGGTGAATTATCAGTGCACAGTGTTTAGGAAAATCACCTTTTACTTGTGAATTTAAGAGATCAACCACCACATCTATATCTGTGTCTCCAAGGTGAAATTCCCAATCATTAAAATCCCGCCCTTCTTGGAGTGCAAATAAAACAACAGACTTATGGATACACAATCCAACTTCAGTGTAGGTATACAGTCAACTTTACTGCTTTGAACAAGGTGACAGAGTTTGGAAAATGCCTCAAAAAATTTCAACAAGGTCTGCAAGAGCCTTTACTTTGCCAAATAGGCAATATCTCCTACCAATATAACAACTCTGGTTATGCTAAAGAAACCTTCACTTTAGATGGATAACAACTTGTCAATAAGCCTGAAAATGTAATGCGCTCAATCAACAAACACAGTGAATACTGTTCCTTTGTGAGAAGTGTGGACAACCTTTCTCCAGAGCTTCAACCTATAATTTTCTGCTTGACCAAGAACCCTTTCTCTTACTAAACTTCACTGTTCTCTGATGTGGCAATGTTCTAAAGATAGTGTAAAATTCTTTTCTTTGGACATAAACCTTGTCTCTTTATAACAAACTCCCTTTAATCAAAACACAATTCTTTGTAGGAAAAACCTGTGTCCTTTGATTTTTTTGAAGATGAAACAAGCTGCTCTTAGTTTCAACACCAACCTTTTCCTGTAGGTGCCCTACATAACATTACTAGCATCTTATCACAGTCTCATACTTCAAATCATCATACAGTCAAAACACCATTCTTCTGAAAAGGTGACAGGGTTTGAGAGTTCTGTATGGTGTGGTATGAGAAATCTGGAGAAGTTTAACACTTGGTTCTTTCTATAGGCACCCTCAGCAGTGAATTTACCTTTCAAACACAGCTTCAAACTATGGGCATTTTCATAGTAAAATCATTTTCCGGTTATGGTGATATATCAAAAAACTAGGACAAGCCGCTCTTTGATTTTTTTTTGACCTTGCTAGGCAACTTCTTTAACATATATGTCGATAATCAAACTAGGTCAAACTCAGCAGTTTTGTTCTAACCCTTTCATTTCACACCACAGTTTGATTTTAAACTTTCATGTCACTTAGCAATTTTTGAAACCGAGGGAGAAAAACGTGTGAAAATACCTCCAAATTTGATGAACAACCCTTGGGGAGAGCTGGAGTAGCACCGGAGGTCTTCAAGATTTGCGCGGAACTCTGCAGGGAAAACACGGCGCGCAACAATTGCTCGGGTGGCTTGTCGGGTCGGGCAGTCGGGTCGCGCGGTGCCGTGTACAGGCACGTCGTGCGATTGTACAGGCGCGTCGTGCGTACACGGGCTGCCTGTGTAAAATCGCCCCCAGGCATGTCGCGCTGTGTTTAACGGTGCAAACTTCTGAAATCTGACCCGAACTTTGCCTTGTTTGATGCCGAGGGTAACCAAAAGACTTTGCTTCGTTTTGACAATGAAGAATGCACTTTTCACCTCACTCTATTGACAGAAAACAAAACTCTCCAACGGTCATATTCTTAAATGCAACGTGAACTCTTGGTCGTGTTTTGCAGGGTAAACACAGTCTTTTGACCTTTTTCACCAATACCTCTCGGTGCAATTTCAAATTGGAATCACGAGCAATGCGTGCATTGGAGATTTATATGCTTTTTTAGATCGATTTAATCATGGATCAACCTCACTTACCTATTCATAACTGTATGTGTCTTTTGAGGACAAAACCTAATTTTGCCTCCATCCTTTGTGATGTATGTTGCAAGAAAGGAACATGAGCGGGAAAAACAGGCTCTTTGAAACACGGTTCATGGTTCTCATAGTAATTGCATTGATGTGTTTGTTGGAATCATCCCTAATTTCAAATCTGTTCACTGCTTCACATTTTAGGTGATATTTCTAACAAGGAAAAACCATTCAAAATTTATTTGAAAAGCCTTGAAAACTGTTTTTTCATTCTTAAAAGGGAGGTGGTCTGTCTTTTCCCAACTGGGTTGACAGTCTCTGCTTCCAGGTGATCCATAAGTTTCTACTTTGATTGTAAGTGCTCTATTTTGGTTGCATCCAGTCATACCATATTTCTATGTTTACTTGAAAGGCGCTCCTTTAGATTTCTTGGGGTATGACAGTAAAGTGACTGTGTGGCCACTTCTCCTAAGGAAACTACCCTTTTTGTATCAATAGCCTATATATATTCAATATTGTCTCCTGTCCACTGTAGTTATAGTTTGACAGACATTTCCATATGAATAGGAAAAGAAATATATTTTGAGACATAAACACCATCTTTCACCTGTGTAAAGACTTCTATTTTCCCTCTTTGTATCTTTCCACTGCACCTTTTGACCAATCAGTTTTTTACTTTCAGCCCTCAATACTTGGCCATGCATATAAATGGAGGCCTTCATTCCTATATGTTTCCAGTAAGGTACAATGAGGAGTTTTGATTGGATTATGATGGTAAGCAACCAACTTAAAAAGAACATCAAGACTGGCACCTCTGCTTGCAATCACCACTATGCTTCAGAACAACCCTAGTCAAATTGTCACTGTCTCACTGTACTGCTCTGATGGGAACTGAAATGTCATTATTTGCTTTGGTCATCTTATGACAAATTATTTGAAAGATAGTCTTTGTGGCTATGGAGGTCAGCGCCTTTTGAAAAACAAACAACTTTCCTTCTGCCTGTGTAATGACATGTTTTGTCAGCACCTCTTCAATTTGATCTTGTGGACAAGTAGGCTGCTTATGATTTGCATTTTTACTAATGACATGCCTTTCTAAAGTTTAACAATTCACATAATTTGAAAACTTCAAATGACCTCCTTTATCAGACCAAACTCTGTTTTCCTTTGAATTTGCATACTTCAGACTCTATCTCTGTTATGATCATCATTCACACTCAGAAAAACCTGGAGTCTCTGCTTCACTTGTTCAGTCAAAAGCAAACCTGGGTTTCTGCATTTCCTTTAAGTCAATACTGGCCAGCGCCCTCTGCTTGTAGATGAAGGAAGCGCCCAAACCCTCTGCTTGTAAATGAAGGAGGTTCTGGGCCATGACAATTTACCAGTTTGCTGTGACAGTGGTGTCTTTCTCTTATTGTGATTTTCATGCTGAAAAGAGGCTGCAAGATCTTGATGAGTGACTCTTTGTTTTGCAGATTCATCTCAGGCTCATGCTACATTTAGAAGCAGTTGTTCTTCTAACTGTAGATTCAAGAATGTTCTCCTGAGATGAAGTTATATTTCCTGTCTTTGCAGAATCCATAAAACACTGTGAAACACCTAGTAATCAGCTTGAGACTGTGGTTTATGCAGTGCTGAGACCTAGGGGTATAAGTGGCGCGACTTAGAGCTGTTTGTCAATTTTATTTGTAGAGTGGGAGGTCAGTCATGGTAGGTCTGTAGCAGATGGAGGCTTTTTGATGATTGCCAAGGGTGAAATGTCTTAAAGCGCCACTTCCTAACATAGGGGAGGCCTTTGAAACAGACTTGGACCTTTCCTTTTGGAGCTGATGGGCAGACCAATAGGGCCGAAGCTAGATAGGATAGTGATAATGAGGTTTTGATTTTGACATGGGTGGACTGAAAAGTAGAAAGGGCGAAAAAACTTTTATGAGGGTTTTCTAGATGGCATATTGACATAAGGAAATCAGTTTCTAGAAAACTCAGCTGTAGATATAGTCATCACTAACATGTAAAAAATACTGATGGCTAACAGTGGCTCCATTTGGGGAGGGCAGCTCCTCGTTAGGAGGTGTCCAGAATTCAGATCTTTGGCTTATGAAGACCAGTGCCTTATCCATTGGCGCAAAATTTACCCTTCTTTTGATGTTATTTCTGAAAAGTGACAGCATGGTTAACATCAATGATACTTCTACCTACCCCACTATCTTTCCTAACATTTTTTCTTCTCTTTGGTGCATTTGAACTAGCAGCCTTTTGACAATGTATATTTTTCTTTTTGCAAAATGAACCTATCTATTTCTACTCTTATATCTGTCGGGAGTTCAGATTAAGCTGATGAACTCCTTCATTGCTCTACTTATGCTAGATCAACTGTCAAGATTAAGCAGTTTGACAGGATTTCATTCTCTAATCTACAACATGAAATTTAAAATGATCAAATCAGGATTAGGCAGTCTGATTTGTCATGCATTTGCGGCATAAAAGACAAGCTGCACACAAATGTTATTTTGCAACAAAGGGAAACTAGACAAGCGGGGCTAAGATGTACAATATATTTTTCATCCCTCGCTTCTCTCTTTGGTTCTGTTTTAGGCATGTGGAACCAGAATCTCTCCCTAATCTAAACTCTGTGATAAGTCAATCTTACACAATGTTGACTATCTTTTTCACTCACTAACTTATCAGCAAATAAATTTAAACATGCTCAGCTATGATTAGGCTAGATAGCTGAACAAGACATTGAAGTACTAGTAGCGGCATTTAGACTTGCTCGCTTTCTGAAAGACTGTTTTTTGGAACATGGGGCCTTACCACTGCTTTGTAGAAACTGCCCTCTTTTTCTACTTTTCACTGTTTTTTGTATTTTCTACTTTTTCACTTCTTCTTCAAACAAACTACAAATGAAAAGGTGCTCACAGGCTAAGCTTATTTTCTATTGTTGTCTTTCTATCCTAATCTAATCTGTACACAACATATATTTGGTGAAATCTTCTTTCCAATGCAACCAGTCAAGTAGATGATCACATGGGGGATTCTGGTTTAGTTTTTCATGATGCAGAAATAATGAAAAGGCCACTCCCATTTGGTTTGTTTCCGGACAGTAATGCTTAAGTTTTTTCTCATTCTAGGTAGCAACTTTTTCATGATAGAACCCACTACTCCTTTAGACTTCTCAAGGAAAACAAAAAATGGATCTTGGAATAATACCTGATCTAGAGGATTTGAGACATAGGCTTCATTCAGGACTACTCTTTCTTCCACTTGGCTATATCTAGGACTCTCCTGGTAAAGCAACTCTTCCCCTTGCTCATGATCACTTGAAATATCAGACTCATCATATATTGCAGTGTAGTTTTCAATCCAAGCTGATGTGTTTTGATAGGGCGGGCTGAAAACTGTGTGAAGGTCATCAGGTCGATGAGAAGGGATACACTTTGACAGCAAATCATCTTCAAAGGATAG
The DNA here is from genome assembly GCA_034641835.2 of Pinus albicaulis. Classification (NCBI taxonomy): domain Eukaryota; kingdom Viridiplantae; phylum Streptophyta; class Pinopsida; order Pinales; family Pinaceae; genus Pinus; species Pinus albicaulis. The sequence goes on from CM076581.1 coordinate 1,657,621,665, forward strand.
TGTGACAACTCTCATTTGTTTCTCAACCTCTACTTCATCATCTGCAATTTTTAACTCAATGGAACTGGGTAACTGCAAACCTGGAGTTAAGGAAGATTCTATATCCAAAATGATTTCCTCAACCATTTCAGGAAAAGGCTTCTCATTTACAACATGCTCAAGAATTTCACCATCTTCCTCAACCTCATCATCAAAGCTGAAAAACCGCTGATTCCCAATTATGTGAATGTTATCTCTGATGGACTGAAGTGAAGTAGAGCAAAGAGTCCGAGACTCTTCACTTACTTCTGAACTTTCAAGGCTCTCCTTATCAGTGTCATAGATGATCTGTAATGGCTGCTTAATTTTCTCAAGTTCATGAAACTGAGCTTCCTCTCGACAATCAAAAACTGAATCTTCTGCAAAGTTAGTTTCTGTTTGGAAGTCATAATCATCAACATATTGATCAAACATTGGAGAATCATTAACATAAGTAATGTCACCAGCCATGTATATTGGACAATCAGATTGCTTTTCTTCAACTTGATTTACAAATATTTTTTCTGATTTATGATATGCAGGGTTTAAAGGAGAAAAATCAGCAAATTTTTGGTTACACGAAGTTTCAGAGGTTGTCTGCATGTTTATTATTTGATCTATTTCCTGTTCAGTTAAGGGAGAAGGTATTTTCTGTTTTCTTTGGATGGGGCAACAATTTCTTTCCATCTTTTGTGGAAGTTGATCTTGTGGCTGAATGTCCTCTTGTATCTTATATGAAAGGGCAGATGGATTGTTATCTGTTTCAACCTTTTCACAGAGTTCTTGTGGATCCTCTCTTATTTCTTGATGGATTTCATCTAGGATCAACTTTTCTTGGTCATCTTGATTGTTAGCTTGAGTAAGAAAATTATGGACTTCCTCTAAAAACTCTTCAGGGTGCCAATTTCCATATTCTTCTTCAATGCTTACAAGGTGTTGTATGAGTTTCTCAAAGTGATCACAACAATTTTCAGCCAATGATAGAGATGGACAATGCCCTATATAGCGTTTACAAAATACTTTTTGGAAATCCTTCAGAGAAAACAAGGTGCGAGGTTCTAGGTTCTCATACCATTCTCTTGCCTCCTCTTCTAATGTACCCATGAACATTTTCATAAGGCAGTCCTCATGCCATTCAACCTTTAAGCTACATACATGCATATGAAATTTGATGAGGTGTAAAAATGGGTTGTCAATATTTTCATTTCGAAAGACAAATAGGTCTTTGAACCAATTTACATCTGTGGGAATTTTGTGTGGGAAACCAGGGATATGTTCTCTGCTCATTGGAGCATATCTCCTTTGTGTCCTTAGGTGTTGAACCATGTCTTCTTCCATTAGGATGATTGGGTTTACTTACTGCATTCCTAGGAGTTTTTATAAGGACTAGTGGGGAAAAAGGCCTACTGGAGGCTAATGGAGTCGCCAGGTGGAACTTGTTTGTTTTTGAAAATATTTAGCTATGGTCCACCACCGGTAACTAATCTGGGAATGTTTTGGATTTTCTGAGTTTTAAGTGCAGCCTATGGTTTGCTAAAGTATCCTAGACTTGTTTCAACACTTTGCTAGGGTGATGAGAACAAAAAGAGTTTACTCTAAATGGGTCTATGGGCTGCTTGCTTGTTTAAGGTATCTAATGGACTAAAAAGTCTACAAGAGTTTGCTAGGCTATTGTGTACTCAGTGTCCTACCATCTCCTGCTATGTTAGTGACCGATGGGATAAGTCTATTGGATAGTAACCTAGAGTTCGATAAAATAGTAAGGCCTACTGGAGGCTAGTGGAGTCGCCAGGTGGAATGTCAGTTGTTTTGAGGTATACTTGTATGGTCCACCACCAGTACTGTCAAAAGCCAATCTAAGGGAGTGTTTTTTGTGGTTTTTTCTGAGTTTTATGTGCCTACAAGGTTTGGAAGAGTTTTCTATAACTGACTCATCATTTTGCTAAGATGGTGAGACAGCAGATTCTCTCTTCTAGGATTTAGTGAGATTTTGAGAGTTCACGAGAGGATACCTGGGATGTTTGACTCGAAACCCACAGTAATCGCCATTATGTTATATGTTAGGGTCATTGATTTGGCGGAGTTAGTGAGCAAATGACGATGTAACATCACACCAAGCTTTGGAGCCCAAGGACCTAGCCTTCCTGGACTCAGAGAGGGCTCTCTCTATATGTGTAAAGATGTCGGTGTGTTTGCTTATGGTATTCTGATATTAGGCTAGTTATGAAGTGAGTTTTTTTATTTTTGGTTTTTTAAGTTTGTGAGGGATAAAACTGATCAAAGATATAAAAATGGATAACAAGAAGTCAGATCAATTGGGCTATGGGGTCAAACAGGTCAAGGAAGCTATGAGATGATGATGTAAGGTTGCTGTAGGGCCGATTTGATTCACGGTAGAAGGGATCTTTGGGCAGAATGGAGTAAATGGACATCAATCTTGTGAAAGACGAGGGATTTCAAGTGTAATTAGTTGATAGCAGACATAAACATGTTATAGCAAGCCATTAATCATGCTAAGTGTAACTATGAGCTAATTAATGCACAGAAATCAAACATTCCAGCCATGCATAGAAGTATAAGACCCTCTAACTTTGGGAAATGGCTATCAGACTTTGGGGAAAACACATAAGAAGGACTAAAAACTCATAAAACTATGCCGGAACGCCTAAACACAGTCTTTAAGTTATTGGGCACTTGGACAAACAAGCTTTCATAGTTTTAGGCAAAGGGCTAGATCGGGACTAGGCCTCCTTGGTTCAACAAGATGATCAACTAATCAGTCAAAGAGAAAGTTTTATGGACATAACTATGGACAGCTTATAGGTAGGCAGGGCACACCATACATCCTACTCAACATGCATAGAACTTGTAAATAAAACTAGCAAACATTATCCTTAAGTTACTAAAGAGCAGTTAAGAATTCTTTAGCATAACTAAGGAAGAAGAAAACATCAAGCTATGAAGATTCAGGAACTTTGAGGTGCCTCCATGGACATATCTCAAAACTAATCTTTACTGATCTATAGCAGCAAGAAGCATGTATTATGGATGAAAACTAGAAGACAAAAACATAGCAAGAAACACTATACCATTCTACCATGTCATGGAATCCATCACCAATCCTTCATCATTCCTCAAAAGCATCCAAGAGGCAATCCAAAAATCATAACACAAATGTATTCTTCAAAGCTCATATGACCAATGTATTAATTCTTCTCTCAAGTTCAGCCTCTGATTTACAATGAAACCCATGGAATAAATAGGCTTGAGGGAGGAAAACCTCATGGAGCAACTAGCTATCCCATTGGCGAAGTCAAAATATCTAAACTTGTCCTTGAGGCTTTGCAAAGCCCAAGGCACAAAATATCCCATAAAATATCTAAAAAACTGCTAAAAACGGAAATTATATTGACTTTACATCATTTCTCAAGTGTAAAAATAGCTAAACGCACATTTGGGAAAAGCAGATTTTTGAGGTTCAAAAATTACAAAAATACTTCATATTTATATCTGAAAAAGGTCCCCTGACTTGCTGGAGGCAATTGGCAGCCTTCCTGATGTCGAAACGAGGCTCATGATGGCTCGTTGGAAATCTCTCTGTGTCTACTTTCCGGCGCAACTGAAATCATCTCAATTTGATGTCTGGAAGTTCCCCAAAACTGTACCTGTGTGTAAAAAACCAGGAAATAGCAGACTGCTGATATGGCGGGCAGAATGTGCAAAAAGAGGGCATTTTTCGCCAATTTGAGGGGGCGAATGATCTCCGAATGCCCTGAAAATCGCTGGGGACCTGCTCATAGAATTATGGCATCCACTGGTATCATCCTCCACTCTTGAAAACTCCTCAAACTGAAATGGCGAAATTATGAGTTTTCGACCAAAAACCCAAAAAATCCCAAAAAACAAAAAGTTGCCGAAATAGGCCCAAAATTGGCATGCATGACCCTCAGGGGTCCATAGCAACATGCTCCGAAGCTGAGGCCAAAATATCAAGGGATGATATGCTTTTCTCTTCTTTCCGTGCCGGGCGCTTCTTGAAACTGTTGTTTATCACTACTGAGTTACTGCTGTTCAACACTCTTCCCCTCTTTTTCCTGCTGCTGCTCATATTTATCACTGTCATGCTGCTCCTGTTGTCTTGCCTTGGAGGCATTTTGACCTAAATGTGCTTTTGAAAAGACAAACTGCCTCACTGTGTGTAAACTGCCCTGTTAGAGTCAAACTGTGTCAATGTATTGCTTTGACAGAGAAACAATGTGATTTGGATGGTTTGCAACAAGTTTCTTTGTAATACACCACCTCTGCTTTCTTAAACAGTAGCCTTCTATCTTGAATGTACCCCAGCCAAGCAGATTTCTCAAATAGGGTACCATATAGTAAAAAGGAGGCAGACTGCTGAGTAAATTTCCTGTGCACAGTGTTAAGAAATCACTTTTTCTTGTGAATTTTCAAGAGATCAATCAACACACCTATGTCTGTGTCTTCAAGGTAAAATTCAATTATTTAAAAACCTGCTCTTTAGAAAGTGGCCTTCCACCTTGAAAACATCTCAGTCAACAACTTTCCAGTAAGAAATAATATAGTGAAATGAAGGGCAGACTGCTTAGGAGGAATTTGCTGTGAGAAGTGTCAAAATCACACGATTACTGTGAATTTTTAGATGTACGATAAATACACTGTATCTCTGTCTCCAAGGTAGAATTTCAATCATTAACAACCTGCTCTTCTTGGAGTGCAAATAAAAAAACAGACTTATGGATATGCAGTCAAACTTCAGTGTAGGTATACAGTCAAATTTTACTGTTTGAACAAGGTGACAGAATTTGGAAAATGCCTCAAAAGGTTTCAACAAGGTCTGCACGAGTCTCTACCTTGCCAAATAGGCAAGATCTCCTACCAATATAACAACTCTGGTTATGCTAAAGAAACCTTCACTTTAGATGGATAACAACTTGTCAATAAGCCTGAAAAGCACAAGGCAGTCAATCAACAAACACAGTGAATAATGTTCCTTTGTGAGAAGTGTGGACAACCTTTCTCCGGAGCTTCAACCTATAATTTTCTGCTTGACCAAGAACCCTTTCTCTTACTAAACTTCACTGTTCTACGATGTGGCAATATTCGAAGATAGTGTAAGATGAATTTCTTTGGACATAAACCATCTCTTTATAACAAACTCTCCTTTAATCAAAACACAATTCTTTGTAGGAAAAACCTCTGTCCTTTGATTGTTTTGAAGATGAAACAAGCTGCTCTTAGTTTCAACACCAACCTTTTCCTGTAGGTGCCCTAAATAACATTACTAGCATCTTATCACAGTCTCATACTTCGAATCATCATACAGTCAAAACACTGTTCTTCGGAAAAGGTGACAGGGTTTGAGAGTTCTGTATGGTGTGGTATGAGAAATCTGGAGAAGTTTAACACTCGGTTCTTTCTATAGGCACCCTCAGCAGTGAATTTACCTTTCAAACACAGCTTCGAACTATGGGCATTTTCATAGTAAAATCATTTGCCGGTTGTGGTGATATATCAAAAAACTAGGACAAGCCGCTCTTTGATTTGTTTTTGACCTTGCTAGGCAACTTCTTTAACATATATGTCGATAATCAAACTAGGTCAAACTCAGCAGTTTTGTTCTAACCCTTTCATTTCACACCACCGTTTGATTTTAAACTTTCATGTCACTTAGCAATTTTTGAAACCGAGGGAGAAAAACGTGTGAAAATACCTCCAAATTTGATGAACAACCCTTGGGGAGAGCTGGAGTAGCACCGGAGGTCTTCAAGATTTGCGCGACACTATGTAGGGAAAACACGGCGCGCAACAATTGCTCGGGTGGCTTGTCGGTTCGGGCAGTCGGGTCGGGCGGTGCCATGTACATGCGCGTCGCGCGATTGTACAGGCGCGTCGCGCGTACACGAAGGCTGCCTCGTCGCCCCCCGAGGGCGCGTCACGGGAATTGGCGGGCACGTCGCGTTGTTTTTAACGGTGCAAACTTAAACGATCGACCGAACTTTGCTTTGTTTGATGCGAGGTAACCAAAAGACTGCTTCGTTTTGACGATGAAGAATGCACTCTTCACCTCACTCTATTGACATAAAACAAAACTCTCCAACGGTCATATTCTTAAATGCAACGTGAACTCTTGGTCGTGTTTTGCGGGGGTAAACACGGTCTTTTGACCCTTTTTCACCAATACCTCTCTCGGCGCAATTTCAAATTGGAATCACGGCTTAAATGCGTTCATTGGAGATTTCTATGCTTTTTTAGATCGATTTAATCATGGATCAACCTCTTTACCTATTCGTAACCTTGTATGTCTTTTGAGAACAAAACCTGAAATTCCTCCCATCATTTGTGATGTATATTTTGAAAAGGGAACTTTTACGAAGCAGGAAAAATAGGGCTCTTTTGAAACACAGTTATCAGTTCTTCTAAATAGTGCAGTGATCTTTCTTTGTAACAGAATCATCCCTAATTTCAAATCTGTTCACTGCTTCACATTTTAGGTGATATTTCTAACAAGGAAAAACCATTCAAAATTTATTTGAAAAGCCTTGAAAACTGTTTTGTCATTCTTAAAAGGGAGGTGGTCTGTCTTTTCCCAACTGGGTTGACAGTCTCTGCTTCCAGGTGATCCATAAGTTTCTACTTTGATTGTAAGTGCTCTATTTTGGTTGCATCCAGTCATACCATATTTCTATGTTTACTTGAAAGGCGCTCCTTTAGATTTCTTGGGGTATGACAGTAAAGTGACTGTGTGGCCACTTCTCCTAAGGAAACTACCCTTTTTGTATCAATAGCCTATATATATTCAATATTGTCTCCTGTCCACTGTAGTTATAGTTTGACAGACATTTCCATATGAATAGGAAAAGAAATATATTTTGAGACATAAACACCATCTTTCACCTGTGTAAAGACTTCTATTTTCCCTCTTTGTATCTTTCCACTGCACCTTTTGACCAATCAGTTTTCAACAACACTTAATGCCTTGGTGCTGCAGCATAAATGGAGGAGGCCTATCATGCGAAGATTGTTTGATAGCCCTGACAAGGGTTTTGCTAGGATTACGATGGTAAGCGAAAAATTTGAAAAACATTAATACGCACCTGCGCTTGCAATCACCTTTGTGCTTCGGAAAGAAGCCCTAGTCGAAGTGTCAACTTTTGTCTCCTTGTCTTTTGCTACGAGGCCCGAAATGTCATTATTTGCTTTGGTCATCTCATGACAAATTATTTGAAAGATAGTCTCGGTATTTATGGAGGTGATGCCCTTTGAAAAACAAAACACCTTTTCATCTGCCTGTGTGATGACATGATTTGTCAGCATCTCTTCAATTTAGTCTTGTGGAAAAGCAGGTTGCTTATGGAAAAGCAGGTTGCTTATGATCAGAATGGTTTTTACCAATGATATGCCTATCTAAAGTTTCATCATTTCACATGATTTGAAAACTTCAAATGACTTCCTTTATCAGACCAAACTCTGTTTTCCTTTGAACTTGCATACTTCAGACTCCATCCCTGTTATGATCATCACTCACATTCAGAAAACCTGGAGTTATTGTTTCACTGTTCAGTAAAGGAAAACCTGGGTTTTTGCATTTCCTTTAAGTCAATATTGGCCAGCGCCCTCTGCTTGTAGATGAAGGAGGCGCCCTAATCCTCTGCTTGTAAATGAAGGAGTTTCTGGGCCATGACAATTTACCAGTTTGCTGTGACAGTGGTGTCTTTCTCTTATTGTGATTTTCATGCTGGAAGGAAAACTGCAAGGTCTTGATGAGTGACTTTTTGTTTTGCAGATATATCTCAGGCTCATGCTACATTTAGAAGCAGTTGTTCCTCTAACTGTAGATTCAAGAATTTTCTCCTGAGATGAAGTTATATTTCCTGTTCTTTGCAGAATCCATAAAACATTATGAAACACCTAATAGTCAGCTTGAGATTGGGGTTTATGCAGTGCTGAGACCTAGGGATATAAGTGGCGTGACTTAGAGCTGTTTGTCAATTTCATTTGCAGAGTGGGAGGTCAGTCATGGTTGGTCTGTAACAGATGGAGGCTTTTTGGCTTTTTGATGATTGCCATGGGTAAAATGTCTTAAAGCGCCACTTCCTAACATAGGGGAGACTTTTGAAACAGATTTGGATTTGCCTTTTAAAGCTGATGGGCAGACCAGTAGGGCTGAAGCTAGATAGGATAGTGATAATGAGTTTTGACTTTGACATGGGCGGACTGAAAAGTAGAAAGGCGAAAGAAGTTTTATGAGGGTTTTCTAGATGACAGATTGACATATGGAATTCAGCTTCTAGAAAACTCAGCTATGGATATAGTCATCACTAACATGTAAAAAATACTGATGGCTAACAGTGGCTCCATTTGGGGAGGGCAGCTCCTCGTCAGGAGGTGTCCAGAATTCAGATTTTTGGCTTATGAAGACCAGTGCCTTATCCATTGGCACAAAATTTACCCTTCTTTTGATGTTATTTCTGAAAAATTACAGCATGATTAACATCAATGATACTTCTACCTACCCCACTATCTTTCCTAACATTTTTTCTTCTCTTTGGCGCATTTGAACTAGCAGCCTTTTGACAATGCATATTTTTCTTTTTGCAAAATGAACCTATCTATTTCTACTCTTATATCTGTCGAGAGTTCAGATTAGACTGATGAACACCTTCATTACTCTACCTATGCTAGATCGACTGTCAAGATTAAGCAGTTTGACAGGATTTTCTTCTCTAATCTAAAACATGAAATTTAAAATGATCAAATCAGAATTAGGCAGTCTGATTTGTCATGCATTTGCGGCATAAAAGACAAGCTGCACACAAATGTTATTTTGCAACAAAGGGAAACTAGACAAGCGGGGTTAAGATGTACAATGTATTTTTCATCCCTCGCTTCTCTCTTTGGTTCTGTTTTAGGCATGTGGAACCAGAATCTCTCCCTAATCTAAACTCTGTGATAAGTCAATCTTACACAATGTTGACTATCTTTTTCACTCACTAACTTATCAGCAAATAAATTTAAACATGCTCAGCTATGATTAGGCTAGATAGTTGAACAAGACATTGAAGTACTAGTAGCGGCATTTAGACTTGCGCGCTTTCCGAAGGACTATTTTTTGGAACATGGGGCCTTACCACTGCTTTTTAGAAACTGCCCTCTTTTTCTACTTTTCACTTTTTTTTGTATTTTCTGCTTTTTCACTTCTTCTTCAAACAAACTACAAATGAAAAGGTGCTCACAGGCTAAGCTTATTTTCTATTGTTGTCTTTCTATCCTAATCTAATCTGTACACAACATATATTTGGTGAACTCTTCTTTCCAATGCAACCAGTCAAGTAGATGATCACATGGGGGATTCTGGTTTAGTTTTTTCATGATGCAGAAATAATGAAAAGGTCACTCCCATTTGGTTTGTTTCCGGACAGTAATGCTTAAGTTTTTTCTCATTCTAGGTAGCAACTTTTTCATGATAGAACCCACTACTCCTTTAGACTTCTCAAGGAAAACAAAAAATGGATCTTGGAATAATACCTGATCTAGAGGATTTGAGACATAGGCTTCATTCAGGACTACTCTTTCTTCCACTTGGCTATATCTAGGACTCTCCTGGTAAAGCAACTCTTCCCCTTGCTCATGATCGCTTGAAATATCAGACTCATCATATATTGCAGTGTAGTTTTCAATCCAAGCTGATGTGTTTTGATAGGGCGGGCTGAAAACTGTGTGAAGGTCATCAGGTCGATGAGCAGGGATACACTTTGACAGCAAATCATCTTCAAAGGTTAGTGTGACAACTCTCATTTGTTTTTCAACCTCTACTTCATCATCTGCAATTTTTAACTCAATGGAACTGGGTAACTGCAAATCTGGAGTTAAGGAAGATTCTATGTCCAAAATGATTTCCTCAACTATTTCGGGAAAAGGCTTCTCATTTACAACATGCTCAAGAACTTCACCATCTTCCTCAACCTCATCATCAAAGCTGAAAAACTGCTGATTCCCAATTATGTGAATGTTATCTCTGATGGACTGAAGTGAAGTAGAGCAAAGAGTCCGAGACTCTTCACTTACTTCTGAACTTTCAAGGCTCTCCTTATCAGTGTCATAGATGATCTGTAATGGCTGCTTACTTTTCTCAAGTTCATGAAACTGAGCTTCCTCTCGACAATCAAAAACTGAATCTTTTGCAAAGTTAGTTTCTGTTTGGAAGTCATAATCATCAACATATTGATCAAACATTGGAGAATCATTAACATAAGTAATGTCACCAGCCATGTATATTGGACAATCAAATTGCTTTTCTTCAACTTGATTTACAAATATTTTTTCTGATTTATGATATGCAGGGTTTAAAGGAGAAAAATCAGCAAAGTTTTGGTTACATGAAGTTTCAGAGGCTGTTTGCATGTTTATTATTTGATCTATTTCCTGTTCAGTTAAGGGAGAAGGTATTTTCTGTTTTCTTTGGATGGGGCAACAATTTCTTTCCATCTTTTGTGGAAGTTGATCTTGTGGCTGAATGTCCTCTTGTATTTTATATGAAAGGGCAGATGGATTGTTATCTGTTTCAACCTTTTCAAAGATTTCTTGTGGATCCTCTCTTATTTCTTGATGGATTTTATCTAGGATCAACTTTTTTTGGTCATCTTGATTGTTAGCTTGGGTAAGAAAATTATGGACCTCCTCTAAAAACTCTTCAGGATGCCAATTTCCGTATTCTTCTTCAATGCTTACAAGGTGTTGTATGAGTTTTTCAGAGTGATCACAACAATTTTCAGCCAATGATAGAGATGGACAATGCCCTATATAGCGTTTACAAAATACTTTGTGGAAATCCTTCAAAGAAAACAAGGTGCGAGGTTCTAGGTTCTCATACCATTCTCTTGCCTCCTCTTCTAATGTACCCATGAACATTTTCATAAGGCAGCCCTCATGCCATTCAACCTTTAAGCTACATACATGCATATGAAATTTGATGAGGTGTAAAAATGGGTTGTCAATATTTTCATTTCGAAAGACAGATAGGTCTTCGAACCAATTTACATCTGTGGGCATTTTGTGTGGGAAACCAGGGATATGTTCTCTGCTCATTGGAGCATATCTCCTTTGTGTCCTTAGGTGTTTAAACATGTCTTCTTCCATTAGGATGATTGGGTTTACTTACTGCATTCCTAGGAGTTTTTATAAGGACTAGTGGGGAAAAAGGCCTACTGGAGGCTAGTGGAGTCGCCAGGTGGAACTTGTTTGTTTTTAAAAAGATTTAGCTATGGTCCACCACCAGTAACTAATCTGGGAATGTTTTGGATTTTCTGAGTTTTAAGTGCAGCCTATGGTTTGTTAAAGTATCCTAGACTTGTTTCAACACTTTGCTAGGGTGATGAGAACAAAAAGAGTTTACTCTAAATGGGTCTATGGGCTGCTTGCTTGTTTAAGTATCTAAAGGACCAAAGAGTCTATAAGAGTTTGCTAGACTATCATGTACTCAGTGTCCCACCATCTCCCGCTATGTTAGTAAACGATGGGATAGGTCTATCGGATAGTAGCCTAGCGTTTTGAAAAATAGTAAGGCTTACTAGAAGTTAGTGGAGTCGCCAGGTGGATTGTCAGTTGTTTTGAGGTATACTTGTATGGTCCACCACCAATATTGACAAAAACCAATCTAAGGGAGTTTTTTGTGGTTTTTTCTGAGTTTTATGTAGTCCTGAGGTTTGGAAGAGTTTCCTATAACTGACTCATCATTTTTCTAGGATGGTGAGACAACCAGATTCTACTCTTCTAAGTTTGACTGAGATTTTGAGAGTTCCTAAGGGATACCTAGGATGTTTTGACTCAAAGTCCCACCGTGATCGCCATTATGTTAGGGTCTCGTGATTTGGCCGATTGGCTAGCCAAATGACGATGTAACATCAAACCAAGCTTTGGAGCCCAAGGACCTAGCCTTCCTGGACTCAGAGAGGGCTCTCTCTATAAGTGTAAAAGATGTCGGTGTGTTTGCTTATGGTGTTCTGATATTAGGCTAGTTATGAAGTGAGTTTTTTGGTTTTTAGTTTTTTAAGTTTGTGAGGGATAAACTGATCAAAGACATAAAACAGGTAACAAGAAGTCAGATCAATTGGGCTATGGGGTCAAACAGGTCAAGGAAGCTATGAGGTGATGATGTAAGGCTGCTGTAGGGCCGATTTGATTCACGGTAGAAGGGATCTTTGGGCAAAATGGAGTAAATGGACATCAAGTTTGTGAAAGACGAGGGATTTCAAGTATAACTAGTTGATAGCAGACATAAACATGTTATAGCAAGCCATTAATCATGCTAAATGTAACTATGAGCTAATTAATACATAGAAATCAAACATTCCATCCATGCATAGAAGTATAAGACCTTCTAACTTCGGGAAATGGCTATCAGACTTTGGGGAAAACACATAAGACAGACTAACAACTCAATAAACTATGCCGGAACGCCTAAACACAGTCTTTAAGTTATTGGGCACTTGGACAAACAAGCTTTCATAGTTTTAGGCAAAGGGCTAGATCGGGACTAGGCCTCCTTGGTTCAACAAGATGATAAGCTAATCAGTCAAAGAGATAGTTTTATGGACATAACTATGGACAATCATAGGTAGGCAGGGCACACCATACATCCTACTCAACATGCATAGAACTTATAAATAAAACTAGCAACAATACCTTAAGTTACTAAAGAGCAGTTAAGAATTCTTTAGTATAACTAAGGAAGAAGAAAACATAAAGCTATGAAGATTCAGGAACTTTGAGGTGCCTCCATGGGCATATCTCAAACTTAATCTCTACTGATCTATAGCAGCAAGAAGCATGTATCATGAATGAAAACTAGAAAACAACAACAAAGCAAGAAACACTATACCATTCTACCATGTCATGGAATCCATCAACAATCCTTCATCATTCATCAAAAGCATCCAAGAGGCAGTCCAAAATCATAACACAAGTATGTTCTTCAAAGCTCATATGACCAATATATTGATTCTTCTCTCAAGTTCAGCCTCTGTTTTACAATGAAGCCTTGTGGAATAAATAGGCTAGAGGAAGGAAAACCTCATGGAGCAACTAGCTATCCCATTGGCCAAGTTAAAATATCTAAACTTGTCCTTGAGGCTTTGCAAAGCCCAAGGCACAAAATATCCCATAAAATATCTAAAAAACTACTAAAAACGGAAATTATATTGACTTTACATCATTTCCCAAGTGTAAAAATAGCTAAACGCACATTTGGGAAAAGCAGATTTTTGAGGTTCAAAAATTACAAAAATACTTCATATTTATATCTGAAAAAGGTCCCCTGACTTGCTGGAGGCAATTGGAAGCCTTCCCGATGTCGAAATGAGGCTCATGATAGCTCGTTGGAAATCTCTCTGTGTCTACTTTCCGGCGCAACTGAAATCATCTCAATCTGATGCCTGGAAGTCCTCCAAAACTGTACATGTGTGTAAAAAACCAGGAAATAGCAGACTGCTGATATGAGGGGCAGAATGTGCAAAAAGCGAGCATTTTTCGCCAATTTGAGGGGGCGAATGATCTCCAAATTCTCTGAAAATCGTTGGTGACCTGCTCATAGAATTATGGCATCCATTAGTATCATTCTCCTCTCTTGACAACTCCTCAAACTGAAATGGAGAATTTATGAGTTTTCGACCAAAAACCCAAAAAATGCCAAAAAACAAAAAGTTGCCGAAATAGGCCCAAAATTGGCATGCATGACCCTCAGGGGTCCATAGCAACATGCTCCGAAGCTGAGGCCAAAATTTCAAGAGCTGATGTGCTTTTCTCCTCTTTCCGTGCCGGGCGCTTCTTGAAACCGTTGTTTATCACTACTGAGTTACTACTGTTCAGCACTCTTCCCCTCTTTTTCCTGCTGCTGCTCATATTTATCACTGTCATGCTGCTCTTGTTGTCTTGCCTTGGAGGCATTTTGACCTGAATATGCTTTGGAAGAGGTAAACTGCCTTCACTGTGTGTAAAATGTCCTGTTGGAGTCAAACTGTGTCACTTTACTGCTTTGACAGATAAACAATGTGAGTTGGATGGTTTGCAATCAAGTTTCTTATAATACACAACCTCTGCTCTCTTAAAACTTAGCCTTCTACCTTTGAATGTACCTCAGCCAGGCAGATTTCTCAATAGGACACCAAATAGTAAAAGGAGGCAGACCGCTGTGTAAATTTCCTGTGCACAGTGTTAAGAAATCACTCTTCTTGTGAATTTGTTAGAGGCCAATCAACACATCTATGTCTGTGTCTACAAGGTAAAATCCAATCATTAAACACCTGCTCTTCAGAAAGTGGTCTTCTATCTTGAAAATAACTCAGTCAACAACTTCTCGGTAAGAAATAATATAGTGAAATGAAAGGCAGACTATTCAGAAGGATTTTGTTGTAAGAAGTGTCAAAATCACCCTGTTCTGTGAATTTTTAGTATCTCTATCTCCAAGGTAGAATTTCAATCATTAACAACCTGCTCTTCTTGGAGTGCAAATAAAAAAACAGACTTATGGATATGCAGTCAAACTTCAATGTAGGTATACAGTCAAATTTTACTGTTTGAACAAGGTGACAGAATTTGGAAAATGCCTCAAAAGGTTTCAACAAGGTCTGCAAGAGTCTCTACCTTGCCAAATAGGCAAGATCTCCTACCAATATAACAACTCTGGTTATGCTAAAGAAACCTTCACTTTAGATGGATAACAACTTGTCAATAAGCCTGAAAAGCACAAGGCAGTCAATCAACAAACACAGTGAATAATGTTCCTTTGTGAGAAGTGTGGACAACCTTTCTCCGGAGCTTCAACCTATAATTTTCTGCTTGACCAAGAACCCTTTCTCTTACTAAACTTCACTGTTCTCTGATGTGGCAATGTTCTAAAGATAGTGTAAAATTCTTTTCTTTGGACATAAACCTTGTCTCTTTATAACAAACTCTCCCTTTAATCAAAACACAATTCTTTGTAGGAAAAACCTGTGTCCTTTGATTTTTTTGAAGATGAAACAAGCTGCTCTTAGTTTCAACACCAACCTTTTCCTGTAGGTGCCCTACATAACATTACTAGCATCTTATCACAGTCTCATACTTCAAATCATCATACAGTCAAAACACCATTCTTCTGAAAAGGTGACAGGGTTTGAGAGTTCTGTATGGTGTGGTATGAGAAATCTGGAGAAGTTTAACACTTGGTTCTTTCTATAGGCACCCTCAGCAGTGAATTTACCTTTCAAACACAGCTTCAAACTATGGGCATTTTCATAGTAAAATCATTTTCCGGTTATGGTGATATATCAAAAAACTAGGACAAGCCGCTCTTTGATTTTTTTTTGACCTTGCTAGGCAACTTCTTTAACATATATGTCGATAATCAAACTAGGTCAAACTCAGCAGTTTTGTTCTAACCCTTTCATTTCACACCACAGTTTGATTTTAAACTTTCATGTCACTTAGCAATTTTTGAAACCGAGGGAGAAAAACGTGTGAAAATACCTCCAAATTTGATGAACAACCCTTGGGGAGAGCTGGAGTAGCACCGGAGGTCTTCAAGATTTGCGCGGAACTCTGCAGGGAAAACACGGCGCGCAACAATTGCTCGGGTGGCTTGTCGGGTCGGGCAGTCGGGTCGCGCGGTGCCGTGTACAGGCACGTCGTGCGATTGTACAGGCGCGTCGTGCGTACACGGGCTGCCTGTGTAAAATCGCCCCCAGGCATGTCGCGCTGTGTTTAACGGTGCAAACTTCTGAAATCTGACCCGAACTTTGCCTTGTTTGATGCCGAGGGTAACCAAAAGACTTTGCTTCGTTTTGACAATGAAGAATGCACTTTTCACCTCACTCTATTGACAGAAAACAAAACTCTCCAACGGTCATATTCTTAAATGCAACGTGAACTCTTGGTCGTGTTTTGCAGGGTAAACACAGTCTTTTGACCTTTTTCACCAATACCTCTCGGTGCAATTTCAAATTGGAATCACGAGCAATGCGTGCATTGGAGATTTCTATGCTTTTTTAGATCGATTTAATCATGGATCAACCTCTTTACCTATTCGTAACCTTGTATGTCTTTTGAGAACAAAACCTGAAATTCCTCCCATCATTTGTGATGTATATTTTGAAAAGGGAACTTTTACGAAGCAGGAAAAATAGGGCTCTTTTGAAACACAGTTATCAGTTCTTCTAAATAGTGCAGTGATCTTTCTTTGTAACAGAATCATCCCTAATTTCAAATCTGTTCACTGCTTCACATTTTAGGTGATATTTCTAACAAGGAAAAACCATTCAAAATTTATTTGAAAAGCCTTGAAAAACATTTTGTTATTTACTTGAAGGTGGTGTCTTTTCCCCAAGCTGGATGACCATCTCTTGCTTCGGGTGATCCATAAGTTTCTTTTTGATTGTAAGTGCTCTATTTTGGTTGCATCCGGTCCATACCATATTTCTCTGCTTACTTGAAAGAGGCGCTCCTTTAGATTTCTTGGGGTATAGCAGGTAAAGTGAGCGTGTGTGGCCACTTCTCTAAGGAAACTACCCTTTTTGTATCAATACTTTGTATATATATTCAATATTGTCTCTGTCCTTGTAGGTATAGTTTGTGAGACATTTCCATATGAATAGGAAAAGAAATATATTTTGAAATATAAACACCATCTTTCACCTGTGTACAGACTTCTATTTAACTCCTTTGTATCCTTCCACTGCACCTTTTGACCAATCAGTCTTCAACAACATTCAATACCTTGGCCATCTGCTCATAAATGGAGGAGGCCCTTCATCTGAAGATTGTTTGATAAGGCTGCCTGACAAGGGTTTTGCTAGGATTATGATGGTAAGCCAACAAATTTGAAAAACATTAATACTAGCACCTCTGCTTGCCACCACCACTGTGCTTTCAGAAAAACCCTAGTCAAAGTGTCACTATCTCACTGTACTGCTTTGAGGGGAATTGAGATGTCATTATTTGCTTTGGTTATCTTATGACAGATTATTTGAAAGAAAGTCTCTGTGAATATGTAGGTCAGCGCCCTTTGAAAAACAAACAAATTTTCTCCTGCCTGTGTAATGACATGTTTTGTCAGCACCTCTTCAATTTGATCTTGTGGGGAAAACAAGCTGCTTATGATTGGAACTTTACTAATGACATGCTTTTCTAAAGTTTAACAATTCACATGACTTGAAAACTTCAAATGACCTCCTTTATCAGACCAAACTCTGTTTTCCTTTGAACTTGCATACTTCAGACTCTATCCCTGCTGTGATTATCACTTACACTCAGAAAACCTGGAGTTGTTGTTTCACTGTTCAGTAAAAGGCAAACCTGGGCTTCTGCAATCTTTAAAGTCAATACTGGCCAGGGCCCTCTGCTTGTAAATGAGGGAGGTTCTGGGCCATGACAATTTACCAGTTTGCTGTGATAGTGGTGTCTTTCTCTTATTGTGATTTTCATGCTGAAAAGAGGCTGCAAGATCTTGATGAGTGACTCCTTGTTTTGCAGATTCATCTCAGGCTCATGCTACATTTAGAAGCAGCTGTTCTTCTAACTTTAGATTCAAGAATGTTCTCCTGAGATGAAGTTATATTTCCTGTCTTTGCAGAATCCATAAAACACTGTGAAACACCTAGTAATCAGCTTGAGACTGTGGTTTATGCAGTGCTGAGACCTAGGGGTATAAGTGGCGCGACTTAGAGTTGTTATCAACTTTATTTGTAGAGTGGCAGGTCAGTCATGGTAGGTCTATAGCAGATGGAGGCTTTTTGGCTTTTTGACGATTGCCAAGGGTGAAATGTCTTAAAGCGCCACTTCCTAACATAGGGGAGGCTTTTGAAACAGACTTGGACTTTTCCTTTTGGAGCTGATGGGCAGACCAATAGGGCTGAAGCTAGATAGGATAGTGATAATGAGGTTTTGATTTTGACATGGGTGGACTGAAAAGTAGAAAGGGCGAAAAAAGTTTTATGAGGGTTTTCTAGATGGCATATTGACATAAGGAAATCAGTTTCTAGAAAACTCAGCTGTAGATATAGTCATCACTAACATGTAAAAATATTGATGGCTAACGTAAGTAACATCACCAATCAAACATACTAGATTATCATTTTTTTCTTCTTTGAGTTGACCTACAAGTTCACTTTCTAATTTATGGTAGATGGGATTGGTAGGAGAAAGAACATAAATTTTTTGTTCACATGAAGGCTTAGAGGGTGGTTGCATGTTTAATATCTGATTTATTTCCTTTTCAGTTAAAAGAGGAGGCATTTTTCTCTTTCTTTGGATAGAAGTACAACAGTTCTCTTTTTCTTGTGAAGGTTGATTTTGAGGCTGAATGTTTTCTTGAGCCTCACCTAGAAGAGATGGTGAGTCATCACTTGTGCCTTTAGAGAGAACTTGTGGGTTTTCTTCTATACCTTGATTGTTTTCTTCCTCAACTAACTCATCTAGGTTTTCATGATAGTTATCTTGAGAATGAAATTCATGAATTGCTGCTAAGAGATCTTCAGGATACAAATTATCTAAATCATCACTATCTATAAGGTGTTGTATGATATCCTAAAATTGATCACAACAATTTTCAGCTAATGATAGAGATGGATAACACCCTATATAGTGTTTATAGAATACCTTGTGGAAATCCTTCAAAGAAAACAAGATGCCAGGTTCTATCCATTCATACCAATTTCTTGCCTTACCTTCTAATATTGCGATAAAAATTTTCATGAGGCAATCCTCGTGCCATTCAACCTTTAACCTCCATACATGTATATGAAAATTTATGAGATGTAACAAAGGGTCATAAACTTTTTCATCTTGAAATATAGGTAGGTTTTTTAACCAATTTATTTCAAGCATTTTGTGTGGGAATCCAGGGATATGATCCCTACTCATTGGGGCATACCTTTGTTGTATTCTTGTATCCATGTTTGTAAATTAGAAATGGTCACTAAATCTTTTCAACCAGTCTAGAGTTCTCTACCAGTGGAGTCTTTAGGTCTATTGAGAGGTGTGGAGTTGTCGGGTGGAGGGTTTCAAATTTTTTGTCCAACATCAGCATGATTGGGATTGCTTAATGCATTCCCGGGGGAGTCTATGAGAGAGTGTGGTCAACAGGGTTACTGAAGACCAGTGGAGTCGCCAGGTGGATGATGTTTACTATTTTAAGGATGTTCTTATTGTCCACCATCAACAACTAAATACCAATATAAGGATGTTTGTGAGTTTTCTGAGATCTAAGGAATACTTAGTTTTTCACTAACTCAGAAGGTCCCACCGTGATCGCCATTATGTTAGAGAGTGGTGGGATGGATCAATAGGATAGCATGCTCAGTTTTACAAGGGTTTTCCGTGAGTCTTGAAAGATATTCAGATTATCATGAACTTAGAAAGGTCCCATCGTGATCGTCATTATGTTAGGGTCCCTTGATTTGGCAGATTAGCAGACCAAATGATGGAGTAACATCAAACCAATCTTTGTAGCCCTAGGACCTAGCCTTCCTGGACTCATAGAGGGATCTCTCTAATGAAGCGAAGGATGTGAGCTTGTTCTCTTAGTTTGTTTAGATTTTAGGCTAGTTGTTAAGTGTGTTTGTTTTTTTTTCAGTTGTTTGGAGGTAAAATTGATCAAGTGGATCAAAATAGAACAAGAAAATGAGATCAACTAGGCTATGGGGTCAAAATCAAGCCAAGGATGTCAAGACAATGGGTAGGGTGTACTGCAGGGCCGATTTAGTATAGTGAATGGATATCTTAGGTGGTTTATGAAGTGAAATGAACATCAAGTTGTGCAAGAGAAAGATATTTTAGGCTTAAATAGTTTAAAAGAAAAGCATTCATGTGGCAGGGCTACCCATTAATCACTATGAATGAAACTCAAACTAATAAATGCATAAAATAAACAATCCGGTGATGCATAAAAGTATAAGACCCTCTAACTTTGGGAAAATCACCTTCAGTGGTTGAGAATACATGTAAGACAAACCAACAGCTCAAAATGTGGAAAGGAAACTCCTAAACAACACATTCAAACTAATGAGAACTTCAAAATAAGTCTGCAAGTGTAGGCAGAGGGCAAGATCAAAACATGACCTCTATGATTTAAACTAGACAGTCAATAATTCAAAGGAGATTTCATTAATGAGGTTTAAACAGCTATGAGTAAGCAGGGCACACCATGAATCAAACAATATAGCATGTCATAGTAATCATTAAGGAAATAAAAAAAAAAATTCTTAGTGGACCAAAGGGTAGTTAAGAATCCTTTAACATAACCAAGAAAGATGAAAGCATAGAAGCTGCAATGAATCAGGAAATTTGATGTGCCTCCATGGGCATACTTCAAACTTATTCTTTACTGACCTACATCAAGCAAGAAGCATGGATACATATGTGCAAAAACTAAGAAAACATAACTGAAAAGAAGCACAATACCATTTACCAAGCCATGGAATCCTGCACATAGATCCTCTCCATCATCTAGGCAAGCAAGTCAAGCTATCCACTCCATAAAACAAGTCTGATCATCAAAACTCATAACATATATTGCTCTAAGCTCAGTCAAGTTCTTAAGCTCTTCAAAAATCCAACTTGCTAATCAACTCACCAACAATATTACAATGACTCTCCATGAGTTAAATAGGAGGAATAAGAGGATAAGCTTCAAAAAACCAACTAGAAGCTCATAGGCTTACAACAAATATCTTATTTTGTCCTTGAGGCTTTGCAAAGCCCAAGGCACAAAATATCTCTAAAAATTATCTTAAAATGCTAAAAATGACAAGTAAAAATCCTTTTTACTACTGACAAGAGCTAAAAATAGATTAGCGCACATTTGGTTAGCCACCTTTAGAAAACTGCCTTTTTTTAGCCAAAATGCTACAGGAGTGTAGCAACATAAGAAATCTTGTTTTGCAGAGGACTTTTGAGGGACTTCCCGATGTTCAAATGAGGCCCGTTATGGCTCGTTGGAAAGCCCTAGATGTCTAATTTCTGGAAATACTTGACTTGTCTCAAAATAATCCCTGGAAGTTTATCAAAAACTAGATTGATTGAAAAAAACCCAGGAGTGTAGCACCTGCTCATATTTGAGGCAGAAAGGTAAAAATTGATTGATTTTTGCCTCTTTGGGGGATCAAAACACCTTCTTTTGATCTAAAATTTTCTGAATAGATTCCCTCAAATTTAATACATCCAAAAATATAACTTTCATGAGCTGAGGATGCTCCAAGCAAAAATGGCAGTGCTTAGAAAAATGTGCAATTAGGCCTAAAAATCACAAAAGACAAGATCATGTCAAAAATTGCTCAATTTTGGTGAGCAAAACCCTTATGGGTTTCTAGAGGCATGCAAGGAAGCTTGATCCAAGATTCCAAGCCTAGATATGTCTTTTCCCCCATTTTTCACCAGGCGCCTCCTTTGGGCAGTTTTGAGCTTTTCTTGGGAAATCTTGAGTTTTCTTCGGGCAAATTGATTCAATTTCTTGTAATGCCCAGTCATCTTCTTTTGAAAATCCAAGTCTTTGTTTGCCTTGTCTAATTGTTTTCTCTTTCAATCCATGATTCTTTATCATTTTCTATCTCTTGGGAAAGTAGCTATGTGAGAGGATACTGTTGAGCAAGGGTTGCTTCTTCTTCCCTTTGTTTCTCCAAAGCTTTCCTAAGACCCATAGTCCTAGGGCTTTTCCTTACTGGTTTCTATTCTTCCTCAAAATCATCAAATTTTCCCATATACTCTTCAAGTTTGACTTGTGCTTTGTATGCTTCCCTTTGGTATTTGAATGCCCGAGCCTCATAGATTGCCATTTTCCCGCTCATTTGTCTATTTTTCAGCTGTAGGAAGTGAATGAGGTCTTTAGATCTCCATAAATCTGCGTCTAAATCTTCAATTTGAGATTCTCTTTTTTGTAGAAGAGAGTTTAGAATTCTGATTTTGTCATCTTCGACATCACTATCCACTTGGATTATGTCAAACTCTTTCTCTTGTTCATGGCTGCTCTCATGCTACTCTACTTTTTCCTTACCTTTGCTTTGAATTGGCTTCTTTTCCCTTGTCTTATTTAGCACTTAAATGATAGGCTACTTGGGAAACTTGCCTCTAATTTTGTCATGACTGTCTTTAGGACTGTCTTTTTTACCCTCCTCACTATTTTGAGCTTGACTGCCACTGTCTTCATTGTTTTGTCGATTGCCACTTTCAATGTTCTTAGTTGAGTGAGGGTTGTCTTCATTAGCCTCACTGTTTTGAACTTATTCATGTGTGTTTCTCTCACCATGCTTACTGCTTTCTTTATCCACTCAACACACAAGTTTTCCAAACTGAAATAGGCCTCTTTCCCTTTAAAATATTGTTTTTCTTCTTTTTAAGTTTGGATTTAAAAATACCTTCAAGACCAAAACTAAGATGAAAGGGAATGAAAAATACCTTTGAAACCTCCTTACTATGTTGAAAAACCAAAATTCTGAGCAAAAACTAGTTTTTGTCACTTTTGGAGGCTTTTAGAGAGGTGCTACACTCCTGGGCACTGCTCTGTGGGCGCCCAGGTGGCTTCTACATGCCGGGTCAGGCCAGTGGTATTATGGGCCGTGATTTTTTTGGTGGCAAGGGATGTGCAAATAAAATTATGGGCCTTGGCAAGGTGTTTAGCAAAGGGCCCGAGCGAGGTCTCGTTCAGGAGTAGTCGTGCAGATGTTGGGCGCTGGGCGAAAACTGTGTGCAGATGCACTCGGCGCCGGGCAGAAAATTCTGCACGCTGGCAGATGGCCCATGCCCATCGCACCGCCCTACAGGCACATCGCGTCGCATGAAAATTTCTTCAAAAGGATGCTACAGGTGTGCCACGTCCTACTACAGGCGCGTCGTGTCTTAACAAGTTTGCACAATACTTGCCAAGGGTTCGAAAAATCGTTCTCTCTTCTGCTAGTTAGCAAATGGAATGTGAAAACATCCTTTGAGGGTTTTTATACCTTTTGAAATCCTATTTGAATTATGAACTTTCCCTCTTTTGGTGATTTGACATGTTTTCCTTTGTGCTTCTGAAAACAAAGATTACATTCTTTTGCACTTTGTATTTTAGGGCGCCCTTTTTCTCCTTTGAAGATTCAAAATTTTCATCACTTGTTTTGGGCTCTCTAAGATTGAGCCTTTACCTTCTGCTTATGACTGAAGGGTGCAATGCATACAGAGCTACCTAAGCCCTTTAAACAACATGTGTCTCTTATTCAATTCTTCAGCCCTTTTAAAAATATTTAAACCTGTTTTTTGTTTCTCAATGGAAGCTTTCAAACCTGTAAACAAAGTATTTCCTTCTACTTATGATTGAAGGAGGCTGCTCCTATATCAAATTTAGGGCCTTTTTAGACTGTGTCTTTGTTTTCTGTGTAATGATTTAAGGATGAAATGCAAACACAGTTTCTACGTTATGCCCTTTGCTAGCCTTTGAAGGGGGTATGTCACAAAAATTGTTCTTACCCCTGGTTTATCATTAAAAACTTTCTCAAACAAAATATTAAACCTGGTGATTGCTCTCTGCTCATCTTTTGGAGGAGGCAATGCAAACATATCTTCTCAGGCCATCTTCTCATGATGAAGGAGACCATTTAAAAAACTATGATGTTTCCCCTTGTGTACTTATCACTGATACATATACTGCAATAGAACTATGAGGAGCACCCTTTTTCTCTTTGAAGTAGGCTTTTCGAACAAGTGGTTTTGACCCTCTGCTTGTTATGAAGGAGGTCTTTTTAAAATAAATTATGGGAGCTCTGTTTATACTTTAGGTTTCAACTTTTTAAAAATTCAAGGACCTGTCTCTGTTTTGCAAATCAAGAATTCCTTTTAAATAAACCAACTGTGTAACTTCCCTTTCTTATCAGTTGCAGAAGTTCCTTTAAACAGAACTTTGTCTATCTTTGTTTACAAATTAAATGAGGTCTCTTGATCAAAACTTTAGCCCTGGATTTATCATTTGAAAGAGGCCATAAAAACAACACTACTAAGGTCTTTCAAAACCTCTGTGAACCCTTTTCTTATTATGAAGGAGGCTTTCCAATGTGTGTTTTTTTCCATCTGCTCATGATTGAAGGAGGCACTGTAAAAAGTTTTCTTTTATCAAATATTGTATCCTCTCTCTGTTTATTGAAAGATAGCATTGGAAGCAAACTGTGAGCCTTTCCACTTATCAATGATTGAGGCCTTTAAACAAACTGTTCTTTTCCTTCATGAAACCTTGCTTATGATATATGTCTTTTTGCACAAAATCACTGTGAAACCTGGGGGTAAGTAATGCAATTTATAAATGATAAATGCTCACTATGTCCATCATTGAAATAACTCCTTTTTTCATTAACTATAGCTTTATTTGGCATGACAGATTGTCCTTGAATGTTTTTAGAGCCTAGGTTTAAAGCAATATATAAAAGGCAGTTGTTCCTCTTATACCTTCATTTGGATGCCTATTTTCTAGAGGCCCTTTTTTGCCAAAAGACTGTCACTTTTAATTGTATAAGACTGATTTGTAGGGCTTGCTCACATGTTTGAGAACTAATGAAAAAATTCCATCTTGAATTATCATGGAGTGCTGGAGGCAGACATTACCCAACCTGTGTATTCATTTTCCATAATGGAAGACCTTTGACCTTTTGGTGTTTTTAAGTTTGAATCTTGTAGGTCTTCTTTCTTCACAATCTGCACTTTCTATGATTTCCAAAAGTAAACTGCCACAGCATGAAAACTTTTCCTGAAGTATTCTTTTTCTCACACTTTTCTTACTGTCATCACTCACTACACCCCTACAGAGATGCATTGATAGATGTCTTTGATCTTTGGAGAGATTTCTTGATGTATCATGAAATCACGCTTGAAATAATCACTTTTCTTTAGTCATGAAAACTTTAGAATTCTACTTTTTTCCCGAATTTAACATTTCTGAGCTTTGCTGAAAAGAAAAAAAGTAACCATTTTAGTGGTGTATGAGCTAAGGATAAACCAGTATGTTGTTTTGCAGAATAAGAAACAATTTATGGCTGACTGGTACTAGACACGGGGTTTTTTGACTTAGGACAACTTTGTCAAGGAAAATTGTCCTAAACACCACCACCTAGACCTACAGACCTTGTCATAGATTCTAAATATTTCCTTAGGTATGATCAGGTTATCATACGATCCAATGATTAGTGAGAGAGGGATAGATGCTTTTCCAAATTCTTGGACAATGAAATTTATGAAAACATGGGATTTTGATAGTAGAGAGACAAAACCTATGACAACTATAGACAGGGAGAATTTGCTAAAATGAGATAGGATTTGAAAACTGAAGACTTTTCTCATCATAGACTGAAAAGGAAAGGTAGGGAGACAAAAATTTGTTTGAGGTGTTTTCTAGATGACAAATTGATAGATTGAGATTAGCTTCTAGAAAACTCAGCCAAGGAATCTAGTCATCAAAACATGCAAAAATACTGATGACTAATAGTAACGATAAAGGAAGAAGATCCTCCTTATTCTTGAGTTGTCCCAAGCCTCCTAGTGCTATAGCTTGGTCTTCCATTTCTCCAATACCTCCTAGATCTAATTTTGGAGCAGAAATTTGTGAGGCCTTCCCCACAAGATCTGAATCTGGTGGCCTCCTAGGTGGTTTTCCACTAGATAAGAATGTCCCATGCAAAATTCTCATGAACATAAGAGAAGGGACCATGAGGTCCTTGCTTCCACTACGCAAGTCCATCTTTGTTGTTTGTGTGGAAGTGCTAGGTGAGGGGTAAGTATGCATGCCTTGGATCATTTGAGGTTCACCACTCTTCATGTCCACCCATTCCATTTGTAGAGCCTTCCAATCAGTGGTGACTTTCCCCAATGTAATCAACCATTGGACACCCAAAATGATATTGGTGTCTAGTATGTAAACTACAAAAAAGTGATCCACCAAAGTGTAGGACCCCATAGTGAATGAAAGTGATGGTAAATAGTGCATGCATTGCATTGTCTTATCTCCTAGGACCAAAACAGAGAATCCCTCAAAAGTATCAGTGGGTATTTCCCTCCTCTGCACAAGATGAGAATCAATAAAGTTATGGGTTGCCCCATTGTTAATCCGTATAGAACCCCTCTGATTCATGATTGAACCTTGAACTCTTAAGGTCAAGTACTTAGGTACTTCTCTCAAATATGCAAGAGTTACTCCTATTGGAGAAGAGGCTCCATGGGAAAAATACTGAGAGGGGGGTGAATCAGTATTTAGGGCTTTTTACTTTTTCTTTCTGTTAAAACCATATGTTGCTTTATTGAATCCAATTTGTATGTCAGAGATCTTATTATGTCTTTATTTACATAATTCATTCATCAGATGTTTCGTAAGTAGTAAGTATGAACAAAAACAACAGAACAAACCATCAAACATAAGCCACACATATGAACACCAGTATTTAAGGTGGAAACCCAATTCGGGAGAAAACCACCGCTGCTACTATCTCAGTCTTCAATATTTATTTTAAAGAAAACTTCTTACAATTTTATGCTGGTGCAGACTTATACCAGCACGCAGGCACCCAGCTGCAGAAAGTCTACAACCTTCTCTCATTCTCCAGCCACTACTGGAAGGGAGCTCCAACCCCCTGATTTTAACACCAGCTTCTACTGACAGGATACTTCCACTTTCATACTGAAGGCTTCAACCCTTAGATCCATCAGATTTCTTCAATTTCTTCATCAGACTTCTGTCAGGTCTTCATCATTTCTTTTTACGATCATCGTAGAGTTTCATCGTTTCTAGATCATGTCCATAGGTGCATTATATTTATCTATTAAGAACAGAGTTCGTCCATGCAGGTATTCCTTAGAGGAATTTATTCACTCACCACCCTTACGCATGCCCCCAACGTACTCTATTTCTCTTCTCCTTATATAGTTTTGCCTTTAGTAAAACCATGAGTCAAAACCACCAAACCGCTAATGGTATCGAACCAATCCAAATTGGAATCCCAATCTTCGTTCTTCCATACATGAAACGTCCCAAAGGTAATCTTTATCTTCGCCAAATAATACTATAACCAAGGTTAATAAACATTATCGTGCCACTGACTCAGCAGTAATATATATATCCATATAGCCTTTCGGGCCCTTCAATAATATTTAATCTTCGACTTGGGGGTTAAGATCTCAGCATAACATATATTGAACCAATAATGTGAAGGGAAATCAGGTCCCACACCCTTAAAACACGACATAATACTTTGGGTAAAAACCCGCAAACCTCAACATATGTGTATGGGCCCCAACATTAACGGTCATTTCCAATCGACGGTTGTAATCGTGTTGTGCCGCCTCACTTGATCGGACGGATATCGCTCGGTGAAGATGCTCGAAAAATAACGTGTGATGGTCTACCGTACTTTGGTTAACCTTCACGCATCTTTATCAAACGACCATCGTTCGATGGCTTCCCTCCAGATCAACGGCGCACAATAATATCGCTGGGCATCCTGGGTCGAACACTAACGTGCGATGGTGCGAATTGATAAGTGGTTTTGTGGAGTCGTACAGGGACGCGTGTCGCCCATTCTATGGAATCGGAGCTAACCCCTTAAATACCGCTCAACCCGCAAAAGCGGTGCGATAAAAAACTAGAAACCGCCTAATAGCCTATACTGGTCCTCCTTCGTGATTCCGCCCTTCTACTCCTGGTTTCGTTCAACTTCACATTCTATCATAACCAAGTGTTCCGCTACTCCATTAATCTGCGCCATCTCCCATCAACTCCTTCATCAGATACAGAGTATCATTCAAGCCTTCCAATTACGCAGGACATCATTTGACTCCAT
The DNA here is from genome assembly GCA_034641835.2 of Pinus albicaulis. NCBI lineage: Eukaryota > Viridiplantae > Streptophyta > Pinopsida > Pinales > Pinaceae > Pinus > Pinus albicaulis. Next base: position 1,657,649,516 of record CM076581.1, read on the forward strand.
TATAGAGATTATTCACATAGAGGTTCAGGGGATTCCACACAAGAATTACATCAGTCAATAGACATATAATACACATATCCCTAACTCTGCAACAATGATTTCATTCCTCTGTTTCTCTTGTCTTATGGATAGTTTAGGTGTTGCTCCTGTCTTTGCCAATTCCTTTGCCATAAATGACAATATTTCCAACAATCTCCCCCTTTGGCATTGATGGCAATACTCTTCCTCTGATTAGCTTATAGAAGCCCTTTGTTCCTTTTCCTCCCCCTTTGACATCAATGGCAAAGAGTTGATCAAGATCCTATGAACCAAAAATACCATGCTCCTCCTGTGATCATGCTGCATCTTTAAACATAATATAACAAAATGACTTATAAATGCCAACAGTGCATCCTCTTCATATGACCAATGCTCCCCCTTAGCCTGTGCAGTCAGAGATGCCCAACTGCACCTCACAACCAATTTAATCTTCTGTATTTAAGTAGATCTGATCTTTTGCATGGCAGAGACTACTCCCAGTTTATGTCTGAGATATTCGAACGCTTCCCTGGGTAGAGGTTTCGTAAATATATCAGCAACTTGTTCTTTAGAGGGAACATACTCCAATTTCACCTTTTTTTCAAGCACTTGTTCACGTAAGAAGTGATATTTTATGGGAATGTGCTTGGTCTTGGAGTGAATAACAAGATTCTTTGAGATACTGATGGCACTTGTATTGTCACACATAATGGAGATAGGAGGTGAACATTTGATTTGAAAGTCTTGTAAGGCTTGCATCATCCAGAGAAGTTGAGTGCAACATGATGCGGTAGCCACATATTCTACTTCTCCTGTAGATAAGGCAATAGAGCTTTGCTTCTTGCTAAACCAAGATACTAACCGGGGCCCCATATAGAATGCACCACCACTAGTGCTTTTCCGATCATCAACATTTCCAGCCCAATCTGCATCAGTGTAAGCATGAAGAGTAAGATCAGCATTCTTTGGATACCATAGTCCAAAGTCTTGAGTTCCTTGTAAATATTTGAATATTCTTTTGACAGCCTGAAGGTGAGACTCTTTTGGATTAGCTTGGAATCATCCAACAATCCCAACTACATGCATAATGTCTGGTCTAGTCCCAGTGAGATAAAGTAGACTTCCTATCATAGATCTGTATTCTGGTTGATTCACCGTGGGAGAATCATCATGAGAACTGAGATTACATCCGATTATCATTGGTGTACTTACAGGTTTGCATTCTTCCATGCCATACTTCTTCAGAATTTGCTTAAGATATTTTTCTTGTGATAAGAATATGCCATCTGTTGCTTGTTGCACTTGCAAGCCAAGAAAGAATGTTAGTTCCCCAAGTAAAGACATTTCAAATTCTTGCTGCATATCAGAAGAAAATTTCTGACTCATAGAATCTTCATTACTTCCAAAAATGATATCATCAACATATACAACCACAATCAATAGTTTGTCATTTTCAGTTTTTGTGTATAAGTTGCTATCAGCAGACCCTTTTGAAAATCCTTGTTGATGAAGATATTTGTCAAGACAATAGTACCATGCCCTTGGAGCTTGCTTGAGACCATATAGAGCCTTTTTAAGTCTACAAACAAGTTTTCATCATTTCCCAAAATGAATCCTTCTGGTTGTTCTATATAAACTTCTTCTTCTAGATCACCATTGAGAAAAGCAGATTTAACATCCATTTGATAAACTTTGATTTGTTGGAAGCTTGAAAAAGCAAGAAACATTCTTATGGATTCAAGTCTAGCTACAGGGGAAAAAGTTTCTTCAAAGTCTATACCTTCTTGTTGAGCATACCCCTTGCAAACAATTCTAGCTTTATTTCTTATAGCATCCCCATTCTCATTTAACTTATTTTTGACTATCCATTTAGTTCCAATGACATTTTTGTCATGAGGTCTTGGTACTAATTCCCAAGTGTGATTCTTTTCAATTTGATCAAGCTCTTCATTCATGGCTTGAATCCAACATTCATCTTTGCTAGCTTGATTGACATTGTGAGGTTCAATAGTGGACAGAAATGCCAGATTGCTAGAAGATCCCACAAGAGTCCTTCTTGTTTGTACACCTGATCCCTTTTCTCCCAAAATTTGAGATTATGGATGATTCTTTTGAACATATCTGGATGGAGCCTTTTCAGACAAATCATCTTCGGGTTCTTCACTGGGTTCACTATTTGTATCATTACTATTTGATGTAGAAGGATATATGTCATCATCATCGTCTTCATTTGTTGTTTGTTTTTCTTCTTTTGGAGCTGCTGGAGACTCATCAATAACAACATCTATACATTCAACAATATTCCGAAGTCTTTTATTGTAATGTTTATATGCCCTACTCCTAGAGGAGTAACCTAGAAATATTCCTTCATCTGCTCTGGGTTCAAACTTGCCAAGTTTTTCATCATTATTTTTGATAAAACATTTTCTTCCAAAAATTCTAAAATGCTTTACAGTGGGAGAATTACCATACCAGAGTTCATATGGAGTTTTATCACTATTTACACGAACATGTGCCTTGTTAAGAATATTTACTGCTGTATGTGCTGCTTCTCCCCAAAATGTGTTAGGTGTTCCAGAATCATCAAGCATAGCTCTAGCCATTTTTTGAACTGTTCTATTCATTCTTTCTGCTATGCCATTTTGTTGTGGAGTGCCAGCTACAGAAAACTGTCTTTTTATGCCATGTTGTTCACAAAATTCAAGGAATTCATCTGATGTATATTCTCCTCCTCGATCAAATCTAAGACACTTGATTTTTAGATCTAATTCATTCTCAGCTAGTGCTTTGAAGATCTGAAATTTCTCAAATGCTTCATCTTTGTGTTTAATCAACCCAATCCAACACATTCTAGAGAAATCATCAATAAATAAGATATAGTATTGTTCACCACGTGGTGAATTTTTCCTCATAGTTCCACATATGTCAGTATGAATGAGTTCAAGAGGCTTACTTGATGATCCTTCCTTGGCATTAAATTGCACTCTGGTTTGCTTACCGAATTGGCAAGATTTGCATATGATACTTTCAGGTAGAGTAATATTGGGAAGATCACGAACAACTTTGAGTCTGCTTGATTTGTTGATTTGAGAGAAGCTCGGATGCCCCAACCTTCTATGCCATAGCCAGTTTTCTGAAGATTTACTCAAGTAACATTGTTCTTTGCAGTTCTTCAATACATACAGGTTGCTTGGAGTTCTTTTTCCTTTTATAATTGTTTTACCTATATCAAGATCACGTACCACACATTCTTTTGAACTAAAGACAACTTCAGTTCCTTGATCACACATTTGACTTACACTTAACAAGTTATGCTTTAATCCATCCACATACATGACTTCATTAGCTTTCACCTTTTCTTTTAGAAAAATAGACCCTTTTCCCTTAATGACCGCAGGAGTATCATTTCCAAATGTGACATTTTTTTCCTTTTCTAGAGTGTTATATGCAAGAAGTTTGTCTTTATCACCTGTCATGTGTCTTGAACATCCACTATAAATGTACCATTGGTTTTCTTCATCTTCTACAAATAACGCTATGCCACAATTTTCAACCTATAATTCCTTCTTTTTCCATACTTTGGAGCTTGAAGGAACATGTTCTTTTGGCTAAACTTTGCTCCTGCATTCAGATTCTTCATGGCCAAAGTTATTGCAATAAGCACATTCAACTTCATTTTGAAGAGGAGAAAAGTTGTTATAGGTATTCTTCTTTGTTTCAATATCAATCCTTTTCTTTCTTGCTTCTCTTGTCATGATGGTTTTATATGCAACACATTGAACAACTTTATGACCAAAATTGTGACATGAGAAACATTGACCATTGAAGAAGAAATTTCTACGATCATGAAATCTTATGCTTGAATTTACCTATTGATTGGTGTTTCTTTGAAAGATATTTTTGTTAGTGTTCCTTGAATTGAGATGATCATGCTTTACCTGTAAACATTCTTTATTCCCTAGCTGAGTGGCAGCATGTTGTATACCAGCTGTAGCTGCTTTTAGATAATTTGGTGCTGAAGCCTGAGAATATTCTCCGATATATCCAAGACCTGTCTTTATAAGAGGAGAACGTTGTACCTTGATAATCTCATCTAAGGTTTCAGATCCTTTAGAAAATCTAAGATTCAGAGTCTTTACTTTCTCAAGTTCTTTTCTTAAACTTACTACTTCACACTCTAATTTCTCATTGTGTTTCTCCTTTTCTTCAAGCTGATTTTTCAGAGTTTCTATGGTTATTTTACTCTCTTCTAAGCAGATTTTGAGTTTATTGTTTTCATCAAGAAAATCACTGTCTTCTAGAGCATCCACAAAAGTATCATTTTCTTCTCTAGATTCTTTTTCAAATGCCATGAGAAGTCTAAGATCTTGTTCACATTCTTCCTCACTATCAGATAACCCATCATTGTCTTCATGAGTATAGTAACTTTTTCTAGTGCTATAATGATTCTTATTCCTTCTTACTACTTCCTTCCCCTTTTTATGTGTTTCTTTATGAGGACACTTAGTAGCATAATGACCAACTCTTCCACAATCAAAACATTTGAAAGGAAGCTTACCTCTGAACCGTCCTGTGCCAAGTTGAAGTTTCTTTACAAAGTTTATCTCATCTTCTTTTGAGATATATCCTGATCCTTCTGGTTTTTGTACTTCCTTCCCTTTTGTAGAAGTTCTAAAGACTGCTTCTTTGACTTCAGATGGTCCTCCTCTTCTCATTTCATATGCAGTTAGTATGCCATGAAGTTGCACCACAGTAAGATTTTGAAGATCCTGTTTTTCTTCAAGAGCAGCAACTTTTGACTCAAATTTTGTCATTAGTGATCTTAAAAATTTCTCAACCAAAGTAGATTCGGTTATTGTTTCTCCCAGATTTCTCATACGATTTACAATATCATCAAGACGTAAAAATAAATTGGCAATGCTCTCCTCATTATCCATTTTTAGATTCTCATATTGAATTCTGAGAGTTTGGAGTTTAGCACTTTTTACCTTTGCATCACCTTCATAGCTCAGAATGATTTTGTCCCATATTGCCTTTGTTGTATTCAGCTGCATGACTTTGACAAATTCTGATTCAGTTAGACTTCCTAATAGAGCATTGATTGCCTTTGAATTTGTTTCATAATTCTTTATTTCCGTAGGATCTGTTGCTACTGCAGCTGGATATTGATATCCTTGTTTAACAATTGCCCATACATCTGCTCCCAGAGACTAAAGATAGGATCTCATCCTTGTTTTCCAGAAGATTAAATTGTTTCCGTTAAATAGTGGAGGCCTGATAGATTTTGTTCCATCTTGATTTCTCATCTTGCTTGATCTTCCTTCTAGTGGCTAAGATTTTTCAGAAGGACCTGCTCTGATACCAATTTTTGGGAAAAATACTGAGAGGGGGGGGTGAATCAGTATTTAGGGCTTTTTACTTTTTCTTTCTGTTAAAACCATATGCTGCTTTACTGAATCCAATTTATATGTCAGAGATCTTATTATGTCTTTATTTACATCATTCATTCATCAGATGTTTAGTAAGTAGTAAGTACGAACAGAAACAACAAAACAAACCATCAGACATAAGCCACACATATGAACACCAATATTTAAGGTGGAAACCCAATTCGGGAGAAAACCACCGCTGCTGCTATCTCAGTCTTCAATATTTATTATAAAGAAAACTTCTTACAATTTTATGCTGGCGCAGACTTATACCAGCACGCAGGCACCCAGCTGCAGAAAGTCTACAACCTTCTCTCGTTCTCCAACCACTACTGGAAGGGAGCTCCAACCCCCTGATTTTAACACCAGCTTCTACTGATAGGATACTTCCACTTTCATACTGAAGGCTTCAACACTCAGATCCATCAGATTTCTTCAATTTATTCATCAGACTTCTGTCAGGTCTTCATCATTTCTTTTTACGATCATCGTAGAGTTTCATCGTTTCTAGATCATGTCCATAGGTGCATCAGATTTATCTATTAAGAACAGAGTTCATCCATGCAGGTATTCCTTAGAGGAATTTATTCACTCACCACCCTTACGCATGCCCCCAACGTACTCTATTTCTCTTCTCCTTATATAGTTTTTCCTTTAGTAAAACCATGAGTCAAAAACACCAAACCGCTAGTGGTATCGAACCAATTCAAATTGGAATCCCAATCTTCGTTCTTCCATACACGAAATGTCCCAAAGGTAATATTTATCTTCGCCAAATAATACTATAACCAAGGTTAATAAACATTATCGTGCCACTGACTCAGTAGTAATATATATATCCATATAGCCTTTCGGGCCCTTCAATAATATTTAATCTTCGACTTGGGGGTTAAGATCTCGGCATAACATATATTGAACCAATAATGCGAAGGGAAATCGGGTCCCACACCCTTAAAACATGACATAATACTTTGGGTAAAAACCTACAAACCTCAACATATTCGTATGGGCCCCAACGTTAACGGTCATTTCCAATTGATGGTTGTAATCATGTCATGCCGCCTCACTTGATCGGATGGATATCGCTCGGCGAAGATGCTCAAAAAATAACGTGTGATGGTCTGCCTTACTTTCGTTAACCTTCGTGCATCTTTATCAAACGACCACCGTTCGATGGCTTCCCTCCAGATCAACGATGCACAATAATATCGCTGGGCATCTTGGGTTGAACAATAACGCGCGATGGTGCGCAGTGATAAGCGGTTTTTTGGATTCGTACAGGGATGTGTGTCACCCGTTCTATGGAATCGGATCCAACCCCTTGAATACTGCTCAACCCGCAAAAGCGGTGCGATAAAAAACCGGAAACCGCCTGTACTATTCCTCCTTCATGGTTCTTCCCTTCTACTCCTGGTTCCATTCAACTTCGTGTTCCGTCGTCACCAAGTTTTCCGCTACTCCATTAATCTTCGCCATCTCCCATCAAATCCTTCATCAGATACAGAGTATCATTCAAGCCTTCCAATTACACATGACATCATTCGACTCCATTACAGAGATTATTCACACAGAGGTTCAAGGGATTCCACACAAGAATTACATCAGTCAATACACATATAATACGCATATCCCTAACTCTACAACAATGATTTCATTCCTCTGTTTCTCTTGTCTTATGGATAGTTTAGGTGTTGCTCCTGTCTTTGCCAATTCCTTTGCCACTTCCTTTGCCATCAATGAAAATATTTCCAACACATATGGGGTTGGATCTCCTTCAACACTATCATTGTGACCTCTTCTTGGTTCATCATCTTCTTTTTCCTCCTCAAAATCTGAGAAGACTTCTATGTAGTGTGCTTTCCCAGCAACACATCTATGTACAGGTGCCCATGACTCTTGGCAAGTGAAACATAGCCTCTTCTTCCTTATCTCCCTCTAGACTTCAATATCAAGAGGCTTCTTGAATGATCTCTCCTTGGAAGGAGCAACTTTCTCTTCCTTCCCTTGAGAAAGGTAAGGGTCCTTGTTCTGAAAAGTTGCCCTTGCTTTTGGCAAGGCATCTTGGAGGTCTCTAGCCCTTTTAATGGCATCATGCAAAGTGTTGGGCTTGGTAGATTTAACCAACCCATGCAAAGGTTCATCCAAGTCATCGATGAACATGTACACCCTCCTTGTTGTAGACAGATCAGGAACCATAAGAGATAATCTAAGAAACTCAGAGATATAAGATTCTACATTTCTTGACTACTTCAACTTTGCAAGGCTCATGAAAGGTGCCTCTGGATCCTTTCTATAAAACCTCTCCACCAGTCTTCTAGTGAATTCAGAATAGTAAATCACATTGGCATGGCCCAATGTGGACAACCCATGGAACCACCAATTGTGTGCTTCACCTTCAAAGTGCAGTGCTACAATATTGATGGCTTCCACCTCAGGGACTTTGTTTAACTGAAAGTAGATATCCAGATTTTCTACCCATGCTTTGGAAGAACTGGTGGATGACCCATCAAACTTGGGTAAAAATAATCTGCCCATAGATTGATGTCGATCATGATTCTAAATGAATCCACCATCTCTATACTGATGCCTTGGTCTTCTTTTGTCCTTGAGGTGACAAAACTCTTGAAAACTCAAGTGGTCCTTGAATCTCTGATTCTGAGACTCATATTCCTCAAATTAGTCTTCAAGGGATGCTTGCTCTTGAGACCCTTGATTCTCCACAGCCAAAAATGTAGGCATAGTAGAGCATTTTGGAGCTTATGGTGGTTCACTAGTTGATCATTCTAGTGGTGAGACATGCCAGAGCTCTCTCCAGGATGAAATCTCGTAGGAGATTCCTTCATCCTGTCCATTCTCATCTCTTTGATCTCTCTAGCAAGATTTTTCATGGCTACCAAAAAAGTTCTTGCAAACTCTTCTCCTTCTTTATCACTTCCAGATTCAGGGGCTTTACCCTTGTCCTGATCATTAGTAGTGTAATCAAATTTATTTTGTCCTCTATGCAGATATCTCTTCTCTCTATCAGTAAGAGGCTCATCTTCTCCTGAAGCCATCTTGGTTTTAGCTCTTCAATGAAAAGCACATGCTGTGCCAAGAAAGAAGCTTTGATACCACTGTAATATCCCCAAATGGGAATATTCGACCAAGGCCCTCAATGATGCACTTATGGGAAATTTGTCACCTTGAAATAGTTCTGACTCTAGATCCCTTAGATTAGTGCTGTCAGTGTCTAGATCCAAGGAGAGAAAAAAAGTCAAACTAGGTGTGGTAAACGAGATCGCCCACCACTAGTCTAGTTGAAAAAACACCCAAAGAGAAGGGTTGTAGCTATGTGCAACAAGTGCTTGAAATACTTATGATTTGAAATCATGAGCAAGAGGCCAACAAGAAGGATCAAATTTTAAATAAACAGTAGCAAATCAGATCCACAATGATGCCATTACATTATACAACAGAATATAGAAGACAAAAGAGAAGAAATTGTTCAGAAAAGAGGGTTGCAACATGTTTGGTCTCAATCTAGTCTCCTAAATTGAGCTCATTTAATTGTCAACCAGGATTGGTAAACTGCTGAAGTGAAGTGTACTGTATGTACCTAGGTGTTTGTTTCTTAATGCGTTGTATGTAGTGTTTTTGTGATGTTTTTGGTATTTTGTGATGATTTATGATGTTTTTGGTCTTTTGGTGGTTTTATGTTCACAAGAAAGATGACTAGAAAGCTAATGATTAAAAACAGAGTGAAGCCTAATTGGTTGATCTCAAATGGTAGATGCAAATGTAACAGAATCAAATATAAACTATGACTAAGAAAAATCAAAGCTTGATAATGACTTCTAAGGAAATGATTCAAAACATAAACTCAACTTGAGAAATGATCAACTAAATATGCAAATCCTCCTAACTAAACAGTTTAAACAACTAACTTATAATGATGCAACATTTCATCCTTGATTAGAGATTTGTTGAAGTAAATTTGGAATAAAACATTTATACCATCATAAGATCTTCTACTCTAAAGCAAGTTCCTAACTCTATTCTGCAATTTAGTTTGATGACACTACACTTCACTCAAAGGTTATGGATTTTTGAAATAGTCTTTTGAGGAAATGTTGTTTGTGAGATGATAGGGAAATTGCAGAAGTACTTCAGGCCTTAAAATGATATTGTCTTATGTTCCTGTGGTTATGAAGCAATTATAGATTTTAGAACAAGAAGATGTTTGTAAATAATGAAGGTTGTTTTGTTAAGTTTAACAACTGAAGTAATCCAATGTGCAGTGAATGACAATCTGAATGTGAAGTGCAAATGTAGTGAGTTGAACTAAAGCTGAACTTAAAATGTCACTAATCTAAAACAGTGTTGAACTACAAGTCATTATCAAACTTAAAACAAAACAACTGAGCATGGGTTAAGTGCAATTAAACTCCGGAGTATCCTAACTATGCTATCATGCATTATTCTATGGAATTATACAGTCTGTTTGTTCATCATGATTGGTATTTTGGAAGGGTTCCTTCTTTTGGAAGAGTTTTTAGAACAATCCTGACTGTGTAATTGAGTGCACATGAAAACATAAAGACTGAAGCAATGAAAAACTAATATATCATAGCCATCTCCCACTCGTCATTATGATATTTTGGACAAGCGTTTAAGAGCAAGAACAACTATGGTACTTTAGTGAAAACACACAACTAAAACATTCAAGATCACAATCATGCTTAAGACAGTATAAGGATTTGTTGGAAGAGTTTCTTCTTTTGGAAGAGTGCTTAGCATAAGTATAACTGTGATGGTGAATAAAAGAGATTACAATTAAATCCTACAATACTATAGCCATTTCCCATTCATCATTATAATCTTTTGAAAGAGCTTCTTCTTTTGGAAGAGTTTTTAGAATGAGTATAACTATAATAGCTAATGAAAACAACTACGAATTCAACTTCAAATCCTACAATACTATAGCCTTTTCCCATTCATCATTATAATCTTTTGGAAGAGCTTCTTCTTTTGGAAGAGTTTTTAGAATGAGTATAACTACAGTAGCTAATGAAAACAACTACGAATTCAACTTCAAAAACGTAAAGGCAACTAGAATACTTATCTAAATTACGCAAATAAATCCGTGCAAGAGGCAGGGGCCCTCTACCACCTGACGGAATCTAACTCCAAATCAAATCAACGCTTTCAAAACAACACTGTCTGCTTCATTAAAGATGAAATAGCTTGAACAGAACACTCTGCGTCTTCAGAAATGTAGCACAGAATCTAAGCAAAATCTGGAATAAAATCTAGCCTAGCTCTCGGTTTCCCAAGTGTTTATATAACAAATGTAAATAACAAGACTTGCAACAATTCCAGGATCATTGTCTTTCCTTGTCGAAATCACATTAGGACTCTTGAAGTGGCTGCGTAAAAAGGAAAAAGACATCTGGACTGAGACAGTCCTACTAGAAGTCTGCCTTCTTAAATGTGTTCCCACGTATCAAAACCATACCCAGAATTCATTTCTCCCTTCATGATGAGCAACGAACCATGTAGACATGACGTGGAATATGCCCATATGCGGTTTTTCTTGAGAGGCCACCTGGAACATACCCAAACGTGAAGACAGCTGCAGAATCGCCGGTTAGCTACGGAATGTCTGCATTCTGCAGCTAGTTCCGTTCAAAATGCATTACAATGACAAAAATCACAAAATTTAGCAAGTCAGTCATGTTAATCATTCTAAAAGTAATTTTAACTAAATTCATTGATCAATTGGGTCTAGAATAGCAATGGAAAAAGGAAAGTGAGGTAAAGTAAGATGAAAGAAAGCACAATTTTGAGGCTCAACATACCCCCACTGCTGTCTCCTTGCATGTCCTCATGCAAATTATCCTATGAACTCAGAGGCTTCTGCAAGAACATCTAATCCTCTCCTTCTCCTTTGTCTGGAAGCTAAAGATCTTATGGGTTTTCGGATAACAAGTTTGAACCTTAGGTTGGTAAGTGCCCTGATTAGCTTCTTGTTCCTTTGCTTCAACTTTTCATTGGTCTTTTCCACTTTGTCTATATGTAGGGATAAGGTTGAGTTCATATCAGTTTTGAGCTTGACTTGATCTTTGAGAATTTCATTCTCATTTTTGATGTGTCTATTAAGTATTTCCAACTCATATCTATCCCTTCTTAATACATCTATTTCAGGCAGTGGAGGACTAGGGGTTCTCTCCTTACTTTCTGAAGCTCTCTTTTCCAAAGTTTCCACATAATCATAAATTTCTTGTTGAGCAGGGTCAATTTCAGGGGTTCCTTCATTAAAATCCTCTTCAACATCTTCTTCAATGGATGTTTCCTCATCTTCTATATTAATCACCCATGTTTGTTTGATTTGAGTTTTCCTTAGTTTCCCCTTTAGTCTGTGGCTTCTTCTTGGCTGAGAAGATCCCTCTCCTTTCTCCATGACAGATTTCCTGATTACCTTTTCTTTCTTAAGTTGTCTCTTGATTTGAGTCAACTTCTCTTAAGTTGTCTCTTGATTTGAGTCAACTTCTCTGAGATGATTTCCTCACTACTTTCTTGGATTGTTTTGTCAATTTCAACTTTTGAGGCTCTCCATTTTCTACTTCTCCTTGTAGGTTATGGTTCAGGTGAGGGTTCTTTTGGCTCTTCAAAATGATTTCTTATCAAGAAATTGTCCCATGTATCATTTGTTTTGGCTAAATGATGTTCAATCAAAATTTTAACCAAACCATGATGATATAGAGTTGTCTCTAAAAATTGAACCCTTCTTTGAACACAGGAAGCCATCTTTTTCAAACTTTGAAGCAAGAAATAAGGTAGGTTTAAGTCTTCCCCCAGAGAATGCATTATCAGTCTAATGTGGTAGACATAAAATGTGCCATATCTACCCTCACATGTAATAAATTTTTGCAGAAGAAGTAGTATGTTTCTCCATTTATTTCTCAATGCAGAACTTGGAATTCCTTTCTTAAATACAGTGACATCCATACCTGGTGATTTTAGAATTTGCTTCCAGGATTCATTGTGGAATTCTCTGTTTTTGAGCCATCTCTCTCCATTTCTAAGCAACCCTGTAGCTTCTGCAATGAAAACTTCAGTGACAGTAAATTTGACATCCCCCACTTCAACTTCAGCTCCTTGAAATGATCTTGCAAATGTTTTAGTGACTTCCTTGTGGAAGCCATTAAATTTCTCCAAAAATTGAAGCCATCCTATCTGTTGCAACATTTCTTTACATTGAGGGTAGCCTTCTAAGTATTTTGAACCCACTGGTTCAGTTCTTACAATGAAACCCATAATTTCTTCTTCAATGTTCAGATTAACACTCTTCTACCCACAGAAATAATAACTTTCACCTTCGAATTGAAATGGCTTCAAGTTCTTAATGATAATGGCTTCAAACTTCGGAATGATATACCTTTAATTGACAGTGACAACAGCTTCAAACTTTGGAATGATATACCTCTGGTTGACAGTGACAAATGGCTTCAAATTTCGGACTGATATGCCTCTGGTTGACAATGAAAACAGCTTCAAACTTCGAGCTGATATGCCTCTGGTTGACAATGAAACTTTGGACTGATATGCCTCTGTTTTTCGGTGGCAAATGGCTTCAAATTCTCACACTGCTATACCTCTGTCTTTCGGTAACAAATGGCTTCAAATTCTCACACTGCTATACCTCTGTCTTTCGGTAACAAATGGCTTCAAATTCTTCACTGCTATACCTCTGTCTCCCGGTGACAATGCTCAATCTCTGCCCACGGTGATAGTGCTTTGATACCCAAACTGTGCTTTGATATTCAAACTGATATACCCTTTTTCTCTGCTCTCGGTGATAAGAATATCTCTGCTTGCGGAATGAAGTGTCGGCTACAGAATGGAGTGATGGAAGTAGTCACGGAATGAGGTAATGGAGTGAGCTGGAGGAAACGAATTAATGATTGAAAAGACGGCGGAGATTTTTGCAACGGAAAAGAGAATCATCATTGAATGATTTGGTTGGGTTACGTGAAGAATTCAAACACTTCGGCCATTTGAACCGCTTAAATGATGTCGGGTATGGAATTTGAAATGAGAGATTTTAATCCAAAGTTTGTGGAGGTTTTATTGGTCATGATCAATAAAAATAATTAAAACAACATTTTCGAACAATTCATAACTAAAACTATGCTAAACTTTATGAAATGCCATTATAATCTAAACTTGTTACCTCTGCTTTTCATTTGATTTTTTTTTTGTAGTCTTTGTCTTCTTTGTTCACCTTTGGAAGAGTCTTCATAATCTTTCTTGATGCTTTTGATTCATGGATACACTGGATCATTTTGTTGCAATTCTAATGTCTGTTGATCAATGCCTTCAGGATTTGTAGCTGCGGAATGTCTGGCTAGCTGCGGAAAGGCTGATCAGCTGCAGAATGTCTGTTAAGCTGCAGAATGTACTTGTAGAGTATTTTGATCATGGAATGGAGTGTTTTTGGAATATAGGTGAAATGTTTATGGTATGAATGAAGATGGATGATGAGACATGATATATATGAATTGGATGATGAAATGGAATGGATTCAGTTTATGAAATGGAGTGAAAGAACATAAGAACTTCCCTGCAATCCATGACATGTTTTATTCATTTACAGCAAGACATCAAACTTTAAATTTTGACATGAAAATGAGATGGATGGAGTATGGAATGAGATGAATGAAACATGGAATGAAGTAGAATATGAATGAATGAATGAAATGGAGTATGGATGGATAAGTGAATGGAATGAAATGAAATGAGATGGATCATAAGCACTATGGATCTGAACTTATGATTTTGTAATAGCTGCTTGTAAAAACAAAATGGAAAAGTTAGAGTGTCAGAGAGACTCTGATTTTCACCCTATCTTTTCTGTATAAACATGCCAATCAATGATTGGTTTTCATGTTTATACCTTTATTATTATTATTATTATTATTATTTTTCAAAGATAAATGCTTTAGAAAATTTAATCAAGTTGATGAAGAAGAGAGATTCTTCTTCATTAACTTCACATCACTGCTTTCTTGGAACTTCTTGACAAATTCTTCTCTTGAGAGTGGTTTGTGATATAGCTTCAGTCTATGACCATTCACAAGAAAAGTGACCTCTTCTTCATCTATAGTTCTGATTTTTACTGCCCCATTATCAAAAATTTCAACAATTTCATATGGCCCAAGCCATTGTGTCTGAAATTTACCTTGAAAATCCTTGAATTTTGAATCAAACAAGAGAGCCCAGTCACCCTCTTTGAATTTCTTCTCTTTGATGTACTTGTCATGCCATCTAGCCCTTTGTTGTTGGACTAGACTTTTTTTCTGAACTGCATCTTGTCTGATCTCATCCAATTCATTAATTTGCTCCAGTCTATGCTTTTGTGCCTCCGTTAAATCAAGTCCTAGCTGAACTTCCATTTTGAAGGTTTGAATTTGGAACTCTATGGGAAACAAAACTTGCTTTCCATAAACAAGCTCATAAGGAGTATGGCCTGTTCTGTTTCTCCATGTAGTTCTATAGGCCCACAAGGCTTCAGGAAGCCTATCTACCCAATCTCTTCTATGTAAATGAACAGTCTTTGTTAGGATTCCTTCAATGACCTTATTAGTAGATTCCACTTGACCATTTGCTTGTGGATGATAAGGAGTAGTTTTTCTATGCCTGATTTTGTATCTCTCCATCATTTGCTCCACTAGCCTTGATGTAAATTGAGCTCCTTGATCTGTAACAATTTCCCTTGGGACACCAAAACGAGTAAAAATATCCTCAAAAAGAAACGTAACTATAGATGATTCATTAGCAACAAGTAATGGCTTAGCTTCTACCCATTTAGTAACATAATCAGTGAAAAATAATATATATTTCTTTTGTATTGATGGAGGACTAATAGGTCCTACAAAATCCAAAGCCCATTTTTCAAAAGGTTCAATGTGTACCTGAGGTTGTAATGGCATCTCACCTGAAGGAGAAGGTTTCCCTACCCTTTGGCAACTGTCACACCTTTTGACATACTCCTTAGCATATTTAAACAAGGATGGCCAATAATATCCTAGATTAAGGATCTTATAGGCTGTCCTCTTATCTGCAAAGTGTCCGCCACAAGGTTCGTCATGACATGCCTTGAGAATCTCAGGCATCTCACCTTCACGAACACACCTTCTAATGATCAAATCTGGACCTGTCTTGTACAACTCATTAGCAACCCATGAATAATTTGCACTATCATTAATGATTTTTCTTTTATCCCTTGCATTCATAATCGAAGGAAATTTTCCTGAAACTAAATAATTAGCAATATCAGCAAACCATGGATTTTGAGTAGAGATTGCAAAAAGATATTCATCAGGAAATTGATCTTCAACCGGAGTGTCATCTTTGATATTTTGGAGTCTAGATAGAAAATCAGCCACTGTGTTTTGTTTTCCAGGCCTATCTAGAATAGTAATGTTGAATTCTTGTAAGAGCAACAACCATCTTATAACTCTGCCATTAGTGATTGATTTGTCCATTAAATATCTAATTGCAGAATGATCAGTGTGAACAAAAGTTTCATAGCCTGTTATATAGTGTCTAAATTTGTTTATGGCATGAACAACAGCTAAAAACTCTTTTTCAGTTACAGTATAGTTTAACTCTGCAGGAGTCAAATTTTTATTGGTATAATAGATGGCATAGGGAATCAAGTCTTTCTGCCCCAATACTGCTCCTAGAGCTGTATCAGAGGCATCTGTGGAGATATGAAAAGGTAACTTCCAGTTAGGTCCCCTTAATACAGGTGCTTCAGAAATTTTGGTTTTCAGGGTTTCAAAAGCTAACTGGCAATCAGAAGTCCACTTGAATTCACAATCTTTGGTGAGTAATTTGAAGAGTGGAGATGATATCTTGGTAAAGTTTTCTATAAATCTCCGATAATACCCTGTAAATCCTAGAAAACTTCTAACATCTCTTTGACAACTTGGAATGGATTGGTTAGAAATGACTTCAACTTTTGCCTCATCAACTCTAATCCCATCCCCTGAAATGTGGTGCCCTAAAACAATACCTTCAGTAAACATCATAAAACATTTTTCATGACTAAGTGAAAGGTTTGCTTCTTGACATCTTTTTAAGACTTTTTCCAATTTTTCTAAAGCCTCTTCAAATGTGTCCCCATAAACTGTGAAATCATCCATATACACCTCTACACAGTCATGTATTAGATCAGAAAAAATTCCTAATACCGCCCTTTGGAATGTTGCGGGTGCATTGCATAATCCAAATGGCAATACTCGGTAGGCATAGGTACCCCAAGGACAAGTAAATGTGGTTTTATCTTGGTCTTCAAGTGCTACTTGGATTTGATTGTAACCACTAAACCCATCTAGGAATGAAAAGTACTTTTTGCCAGCTAATGTATCTAATACTTTATCTATGAAAGGTAAGGAAAAATGGTCTTTAAGAGTAGCTTTATTCAGTTCTCGGTAGTCAACACACACCCTCCATTTTCCATTTTTCTTTGGCACAATTACCAAAGGAGAAACCCACTGACTATCTGAAATAGGATAGATGAAATTAACATTTAACAATTTTTGCAATTCCTCTTTAACAATTTCCCTAAGATTTGGATTCATCAGTCTTTGAGGTTGTCTGATTGGTTTGAAATTTGCCTCTATATAGATGTGATG
Source organism: Pinus albicaulis (assembly GCA_034641835.2). Lineage (NCBI taxonomy): Eukaryota > Viridiplantae > Streptophyta > Pinopsida > Pinales > Pinaceae > Pinus > Pinus albicaulis. Next base: position 1,657,666,644 of record CM076581.1, read on the forward strand.
AGTACAAGTCTTGGGGCTTATCCCTTTCATGTCAGTGTATTCCCATGCATATGCAGAAGAATGTCTCTGTAATACTTTTACTAACTCTTCTTGTTGAGATTTTTCTAGGTTCTTGTTTATGTTCAAAGTTTTGCCTGGAAAAATTTCACTTATAGAGCTGCCAAATTTGTCCATAGGATGAAGAGACATCTTCCTAGATGACAAAAACTCAATATTGGATCCCTCTTGAAATGATTCATGTTTGTGTTCTAGAGAGGATTCAAAGTTTTCTAGAGTATTCCGGATTTGATTATCTTCACTAATTTCTGAAATTGTGAAGAGTGGTTGTAAATCTTCTTCATCCTCTATCCATTGAGTGTCATCTAGATCTGTAATTGTCCTAGCTGGAGGATATAAAGTGAACTTTTTAGTTGAACTACCATCAGAGATATACATATCACCGGACCTACAACTAATAAAAGCATCAACTGTAGCCAACCAAGGTCTTCCTAATATAACAGGATGGCCTCCTAGATTATTCTTAGGAGTTAGGATCATGAAATCCACAGGGTACTCCCAAGAATCTAGGGACACTGGTATGTCTTCTATTACCCCATCTGGTTTGATCACAGATCTATCTGCTAATTGTAATAGTGTGGGTGTAAAGAGAAGATTAGGAAGTTTCAGTTTGTCCATGATTTGTCTACTCATGATATTTATTGCTGCTCCTAAATCAATGAGTGTGTTTTTAATTTCAATTCCATTGATGTGAATTTTGACAACTGGATTTCCTGGGTCAAGATACTTTGGAATAGAAATCTTGCCCATCATAATGTCTGCTATTTGTCCTACCAGTTGGATTTTCTTTGTTTCTCTTATTCTTTTTCTTGTTGTTTTCATACTCAACTCCTTTATTGTTTTGGCCAAAATTGGGATTTCCTTGATGGCTTGCAATAATGGAATTTTAATGCAAAAATTTCTCAATTCATCTAAGAAATCATAATTAGGCACCATGATTTGTTTTTCTACACCTCTATCAATTTGTAATCTTTCCGGAAAGGGAGGTATAGAAGTAGATGTGGATGGTTGCTCTAATACATGAGTTGGATTTATTGGATCTTTTTGTTTTAGTTTTTCAATGTGTGGGTCTTGAAAGGATGTGTCTTCCTCAAGACTTTTATTCACCCGTAGAGAGTCTTCCTCAGAATTATCTTGTTCTTGTATGATAACAGAAGGTTTCCTTTTTTCAAGTATCTTTCCAGACCTAAGTTGAACATCACTAAGGTCTAGAGGAGTAATTAAATAAGTTGGAAACTGTTGGCCTTCTATCATGTATGTATTCTGAGGGTTCTTATTATTGGGGTTTGGTATGGGTTGAGCCGGCAATTGATTTGATTTTTGGGGGAATGGTAATGAAAGTGGTTGATTTTGATGTGGTTGGTTCTGATGATGTTGTTGAGGATTTTGTTGAAAATTTTGTTGAAGATTTTGAGGAAAATTTTGTTGAGGATTTTGAGGATAAAAATGTGGATATGGTGGATAGGATGGTGGATACTGATAGTACGAGGAATATCTTCCATAGGGACTTTGTGATCCTTGTGCCCAAGCTTGAGATTGATTTTGAAATTGAGGCCAAGGTTGCTGCCAAGAATTCCAAGGTGGAGGTTGATTATACATTTGATCATGAAATCCCTGTGTCTGAGATCCCTGCCAGGGTCTTCTAGATACAAAGTTAAGAGATTCTGTGGAATCTGTAGGAGTTTCTTCCTGAAAAACAGCCTTGAGACTAGGAAGAGAAGGAAAATTCTTGGTCTCATGTTTCTCAGAACAAATGACACAGGTTTCTATAACTTTTACATCCAAAAGACACTCTCTTAAGGCATGTTTCTTTCTACATCTGAGACAAAAGATTGCCAAAGCATCAGATTCAGCCTTCTGCTTGTTTTGTATCTTAAGGGTGTCTATTTGTTCACTAAAACTCCCTAAGATGTCAGACTTAAAATCATCAAGCATGTGTCCTATTTCTGATCTACTTACTGTCCCAGAAGCAGATTTACTTGCCCTTGCAAGAGCGGGATCTCTTGGACCTTTGACAGTTTTAGATTTCCCTCTGGAAAGGTTGATACATAACTCAGATATTTCAGGTAATGTAAGTTGTGATATATCCCCTTTTCCCATCATGTTAAGGATATCCAACCATTCATCCCTAATTGTTTTCAACAAAAGAGATTTTAAGGTGTCTTGATCTAGGTTTTCCATTTTTTCCCTTTTGATGTTGTAATTAAATCTTTCCAACAAATCTTCCAGATTTTCATCTTATTTTTGTAACATCTTGAACACTTCTTCCTTATGATTAACTGGCATACAATAATCCAAATATCTCTCTAGAAATGCTTGTTTCATGTCTTCCCATGTTCTAATAGAACTACTGATTAGACTCATAAACCACTTCAATGCTGCTCCTTTCAAAGTTGAAGGAAATAATTTCAGTTTTTGAGCATCTTGTAAGTAGTCATAAGTTCTACACAGCACTTCTCTGATTCTGAGACTCATATTCCTCAAATTATTCTTCAAGGGATGCTTGCTCTTGAGACCCTTGATTCTCCACAGCCAAAAATGTAGGCATAGTAGAGCATTATGGAGCTTATGGTGGTTCACTAGTTGATCATTCCAGTGGTGAGACATGCCAGAGCTCTCTCCAGGATGAAATCTCGTAGGAGATTCCTTCATCCTGTCCATTCTCATCTCTTTGATCTCTCTAGCAAGATTTTTCATGGCTACCAAAAAAGTTCTTGCAAACTCTTCTCCTTCTTTATCACTTCCAGATTTAGGGGCTTTACCCTTGTCCTGATCATTAGTAGTGTAATCAAATTTATTTTGTCCTCTATGCAGATATCTCTTCTCTCTATCAGTAAGAGGCTCATCTTCTCCTGAAGCCATCTTGGTTTTAGCTCTTCAATGAAAAGCACATGCTGTGCCAAGAAAGAAGCTTTGATACCACTGTAATATCCCCCAATGGGAATATTCAGCAAGGCCTATTGAAATGATGCACTTATGGGAAATCTGTGCACTGAAATGAGTTTGCA